>CM060254.1:42524988-42979988 GCA_030684275.1 Acipenser oxyrinchus oxyrinchus
ATAGTTGAGTCGCTTGGCCTTGTTTCCACGTCGGAAATATGGCTATTTGGCCGCAAGTCTTCCATGAAGGCCACTTCTGACCAGACTTCTCCGGACAGTAGATGGGTGTACCAGGGTCCCACTGTTTTCTGCCAGTTCTGAGCTGATGGCACTGCTGGACATCTTCCGATTGTGAAGGGAAGTAAGCATGATGTGTCTTTCATCTGCTGCAGTAAGTTTCCTTGGTCGACCACTGCGTCTACGGTCCTCAACGTTGCCCGTTTCTTTGTGCTTCTTCAAAAGAGCTTGGACAGCACATCTGGAAACCCCTGTCTGCCTTGAAATTTCTGCCTGGGAGAGACCTTGCTGATGCAGTATAACTACCTTGAGTCTTGTTGCTGTGCTCAGTCTTGCCATGGTGTATGACTTTTGACAGTAAACTGTCTTCAGCAACCTCACCTTGTTAGCTGAGTTTGGCTGTTCCTCACCCAGTTTTATTCCTCCATCACAGCTGTTTCTGTTTCAGTTAATGATTGTGTTTCAACCTACATATTGAATTGATAATCATTAGCACCTGTTTGGTATAATTGTTTAATCATACACCTGACTATATGCCTACAAAATCCCTGACTTTGTGCAAGTGTACCTAGAAGAATTGATGCTGTTTTGAAGGCAAAGGGTTGTCACACCAAATATGGATTTGATTTAGATTTTTCTTTTGTTCATTCACTTTGCATTTAGTTAATTGATAAATAAAATCTATTAACATGTCTATTTTTGAAAGCATTCTTACTTTACAGCATTTTTTCACACCTGCCTAAAACTTTTGCACAGTACTGTATATATATATATATATATATACACACACACATATATACATATACTGTACCTCCTGCACACAAGTCTACACTGTCTACAGTATGTGCCCTGTATCTTGTTGAGGAAAGGTAGTATGGAAGTTCAGGGAAAAAACTATTATAAAGCGTTTAAGCCCACATACATGCTTGAAAGTTATTACAGATTTCCATAAAATCCTGGAAAATGCACAGGATTTTCAATGAACTTCTGCTGTGCCTAAAGTATCGCTAGGATTCACAGTGTTGTACCATGATTGTCATGGAAACCGTGCAGTCAGGTCAGCAAGACAAGCTACACGGCTGTGCTCAGTGGGCTAAAAAACAAAAAGCTGTCTTAACAAATTAAAAACACAGCATTATATATGGAATTGAATTCCATACCTGAAGTAAAGAACCCTCTGCAAGTCTATGTTCATGGAATACGTAGATTTAATCTGAAATACAACCCCAAATACAGAGCCTTTGCTTCAACCATAATTCTCTGTGTATTTACTGTGATAACCAACCATAACATAGTAAATTATTTTCTGTAAAAACAAACAAAACGAAGAAAAATATGTGGTGAACCATAGCTTCCCATCTGTTTTAGAACTGTGTAACACAATTTCTATACAACTGTGAGGCGTGTCTGTTACAGGTTTTTTTGGCGGGGGATGAATGCCACTGAAATGCTTGTTTATTATCTATAAAACTGAGAATACATATTATTCTTAGTCATACATAAATGTCTATCTAGTAAGCTCATTTCCAATGCATAATATTTCATTTCAGGGCCAGAATGGAGCTGATGGGAAGAATGGATCCAAAGGTGCAAAAGGAGATAGAGGTTTGCAGGGGCAGAAAGGAGATTTGGTGAGTGTGATGCTTCAGTCAATGTACATTTTTAAATATGAGCTTGCCTATTGGGGAAGCCATGACTACTGTTAGATGCACAATAGTCCAAGATCTGTTAATCACAATTGTAAGGAGTATTAATGCTATGTTTGGATTTAATGAATGAAATTCTATTTTTGATTATGGATGATAAAATCATCCTTTATTTATTTATGTATTTTTTATACAGGGTGAAAGAGGTGATCCTGGCTTACCTGGGGATCCTGGAGATAAAGGAGAAAAGGTATGAAAAATGTGCTAGAGTATTTATTTAGTTTTTCTGACCATTTTTAAAGACAATTCGTAATATATTTGTAAGAACTTTGTTATCTTAGTATGGTGTTGAAATAATTAACATGCCTATTTAGGTGCTCCAGGTTGCTTTTTTATTTTCTTATTTTTAAGATATTCAAGATTTCAATGCAACATCTTGTTGTCAGGGAGGAGCAGTCCTGGTTTATCACACAGTGTATTTAGCCTGTTGGATTAAAAAATATACAGTTAGTCTCACCTTTTCTTGTTAAAATCGGAATGGGGCTATAACATCTCGAAAGCTGATCACCAACAGTAATTCAATTTAACATCATTCTGGAGAGTTCTGGCTCCAGGAGGCTACCATACTGAGCCACTGACAAACAATACCTGCTGTTCAAGTACAAATCAGGACCAGTCTTGTGTAGCTTCTAGCAGCTGAGAAGGTCAAAGGTGTCATTGCTGGAGGCCTTGTTCTGTGTTTCTGAATGAGATTGATATGTTTTTCTGCAGGGATTCCGAGGATTACCGGGTCCTATTGGCACTACGGGGATAGATGGAGAAAAGTTAGGTTTAAAAATGTAGTGTAGGTTTTTTTTTTCTTTTGTCTGTTTCCTATTCCCATATGTACAGTTTCTCAACATCTCCATAAGTCCAGCTCATTATAAATCTACTTTAATATGGAAAATTATATATGCAACACCTGAACTTCCCTGAAAGGTGTGTGTGTGTATAGGAACTAAATATATAACTTAAAAATAAATATGTGGCTCTCATTTCTCATTACTTTATAATCGAGCAAAGAGGTGCATGTGCTTAATTGTTTGGGGTGGGTGGCATAAACAGCTGACAGGATGAGCTTATGTGCGTGTATGAGGATAGTTTCATTTATTTTCAGTAACAGAGGGGCCTTTTTAGACGTAGATGCATGCTTTATTTGAACTCAAGTGTCTTTTAATATGTTGGTGACAGCTTGTCCAATCACCTGTCTTATTGTCAAGGGTGACAAAGGGCCTCCTGGGAAGCCAGGAATACCAGGATCAGACGGACTGCCAGGGTTAAAGGTTAGTAAACCCATTAAACTTAATTTTAATTGCCAGAAAGATAATCCCTTAGGAGAGGTGAGAAGGTAGAGGGGGAAAGAAACTCTCTCAGTACCTTAATATAATTCCTAATTACACTTCTCTGCCATTCATTATAGTTCCAGCCAAACATATAGAGCTTGCCCGTGACTCAACAGTGTTTTCACAATGAACAGAAAACCCCATTTAAAAAAAGGTCAATTAGATTCTGTAACTCTTTGGCTAGGGTCGAACTTAATTTGTCTTCTTATTCTCTGGAAGTGGGCAATTCGCTATACCTTAAATGGCAGTCCATTATGCTGTCATGGACAGGTGCCATTTTTATTTTCTCACAACTTCATGGTTTAACAAGTCTAATAGAGGCCAGAGTTCATATTGAGACCCAGTAAGATGAAGTCATGTCCAAGTCTGAGGCTCCAGCTCCTCGCTTTAACTAGTGTGCCATACTGCTTACATGCTTCATATGTGCAACTGCAGGAATCAATATCTACATCTATTCTTTACAAAAAATGTAATCATCAATTGTACATCGTTGATCACTGTGTTATGAACCTGTTTAGATGATGCTGCAATAGTGAACACTTTTTACATTTTAGGATTCACTTACTTAAAAAATAACATATAATATTGTCTAATATTATATACCGAGCATCAAAAGAAACTTATCGCTATTATAACACATTTATTTTTGAAAAAAATAAGGTATATAAATGATGGACATTGACGAAATGTTTTTGGTTTCTTTTCAATCACTCGATCATTCATCCTTGACCATGACACGCTTGAGTGTCTATGACTGAAGCATATGCACTTAATCACCTAATTAGTGAGACAGTTGATTGGACACTGGATATGGAGTAATTTCAGGTGTTGAATTTCAAGCTTGAATAAAAGCAATAAAGAAAAAAGAACTATATGCCACATCTGTCAAGAGAGCAGGCTGGACTAGGGCAGCGTACTGTGGCTCGCCGTCTTGGGTGCTCACAGCCAGCAATTTCAAACTTATCGAGATTGGTATAACCAGACACACTCTGTCAATCACAGGCCATGAACTGGGAAACCAAGAGTCACAAGACCTGCCCAAGATCGACAGACCATTTTGCAGCATCTTTGTGATGTAATTTGTTAATCAGCACAATAAAATGTCACTGCACCTGCTCTAAAAGAGAGTTTGTCATTTTATCCAAATATAAGTTTCTTTTGATGTTCAAATATAAGTGATACGTTTCTTTTGATGCTCATATATAAGTGATAAGTTTCTTTTGATGCTCAGTATAGCTTGTTTCAGTGTTACCAGTTTTATTTATTTGTCTTCCTTTGTGAAATGAAAAGCAAACAAATGTTATATGCCATGCCATTGATAATTACATTTATTATTACCATTTACCATTCCTCTATTGCAGGAAAGTAGGATTGCGTGTTCTCTGTTGTCTACAAATCAAAATGACTATTGCGTCATCTACTGCTGTGTATATGAAGACAAACTTAAATATATTCTGTAAGATCCTTTTTATAGCAATGCAAATGTTGCTCTTTTAGTTTGAAAGCATTCTATAAATCTCCAAATAGCCGAATGACAAATCACTCTGACCTCTACAGGGGTCTGTGTTAAAATCAGCTCTTGAGATAATATTATTACTAGTTTATACAATAGGGCACAGATGCAAGGATATTACATTTTGCATTGAAATAAAGGCACGTAAAGAATTAGAAAATGCTTAAAATAAAGTGAAAATGATTTAAACCAGCAACAAACACATTTGCTACATAACATTAAAGTATTTTGTCATTATTGCACATATGTATACCCTGATAATGGTAATAATAATTTTTCAGGGGACCCAAGGAAGCCCAGGGTTGAATGCACCACCAGGAAAGCCAGGAGAGAAAGGAGAGAAGGTAAGGAAAATCATTTTGGTTTTTTTAGGCCCCAGGGAGGACGGCTTTCCTTCCACCACGATTGCGTTTAGTCAAATACTTTGTCTTTTTTATATTGTTAGTGTCTCTTACTGCACCTGAGTTCCATAGCTCTTCATGAACCTACCTTCTTCTGTCCTATCTGCCTGCAAAATATTACATCTTGTGATCTGCCACTTTGGATCAAGTTTTGTTTTAAAAGTGTGACTGTTAGTTTGTTAGTTTACAATATATACTCTTAAAAAAAACACATAGGTGTTTTGAATGTACTTTTTATAGCATTAGTATGGCAGTTTGCATAGTAAAATAGACAGTTCTAAAGAACCTTAACCTGTACAGAAATTAAGACATTCAATAAAGTCACTTTCAAAGGTAAAAACAAAGCTCAAGGTCAACAGAAAGCAGTAATGGGTATGTCCACTATTGGCATCGCCTGACATCTCTTGCTCATGGATCGTAATCACAGTAAAATGCAATCTGAAACTTATATACAGTATGAGACTAGAAGTGTAAAATGCAATGTTTTTAATAGTTACAGTATCAATTTCACCATGTATAGTGTGACAGACAGACAGACACATGGGTCAATTAAACACTTAAATTAAATGTATAATTAGATTTTTTGTAATACTTAGCATAAGTCATACTAGATACTGTACTTTATAGAACACTGATTCTATCCATGAAACAGTTTAAAATAGATGCATTATATTGATAGGAGTGGACTATGTGGGTATTTTAATATGAAATTAAGTGGAGCAACAATCTATTCACTGGACATGAGGGCTGTGTAGAGAACATAAGAACATAAGAACATAAGAAAGTTTACAAACGAGAGGAGGCTATTCAGCCCATCTTGCTCGTTTGGTTGTTAGTAGCTTATTGATCCCAGAATCTCATCAAGCAGCTTCTTGAAGGATCCCAGGGTGTCAGCTTCAACAACATTACTGGGGAGTTGGTTCCAGACCCTCACAATTCTCTGTGTAAAAAAGTGCCTCCTATTTTCTGTTCTGAATGCCCCTTTATCTAATCTCCATTTGTGACCCCTGGTACTTGTTTCTTTTTTCAGGTCAAAGAAGTCCCCTGGGTCGACATTGTCTATACCTTTTAGGATTTTGAATGTTTGAATCAGATCGCCGCGCATGGAGAGCCGCCCTCGCGGAGGTGAGACCGAACAGTTCAGTCTCCAAGGCTGGGAAGCAACCGATACTTCCCCCAAGGGGGATCTAGAGGAGAGACTGGGAAGATGACAGTGATAGTTAAATTTGGCCGGGGGTCCCCCTTGACTCGCGGAGAACCTTCCTCACGGAGGACGAATCCAGCAGCAGCTGGGCTTCTAAAGTTGGGAAGTGAGCTTCACTTGCCCCCAAGAGGGAGACCGTTGCAGAGGAGGAGCACAGTTGCAGAGGTGGAGCCGAATAGAAGAGGAAAGAGTAGTGAGGGAGGATGGTGGAAAACAAAAATGCAAGACAGAGAGCAAACTCAAGGCTTGGGGTTTAAATAGGGGATTAGCAGATGTATTGGTAGGAAGGAAGTAGAGGGAGGAGCCCTCGTTCATGCCCCCCGAATAACACACACGTTTACAATAGGGTTAAAAGCGTTGCCTAATAGTCAATGGAAATATATTGTTTAAATGTGTATGCATAATAAACAAATAAATACCACACTGCATTGTTACTCACCAGCATTGCATACTGCATATGATGGATGATTTCAGCTGTAAAGACTTCAAAAGTTAAAAGGTAAGCACATACATTTTCCATTAATATGACAAACACATTGTAAAAAAAATAAAATAAATGTAAATCAATATAAACACAACATTAGAATATACTGTACATATGTCTGCCTTCTATAAAATAAAATATTTTGATAAACTAAGAACATACAACCATGAATGTTTGTAAGAACTGTTGTGTCTTTCTCAAACTTTACATTGGAACCCAGCATAAATACATGGAGCTTACATCATTACATGGTACAGAAATCACGTACACTCACTTACCGTGCAGCAATGTAAATCTATGTATCTAATAACATTGGGGGCTTACGTATTGTTCTGTCTATTGCATAGAAGTAACATTGACATACCCACCCCCAACACCCTGTGTGTGAGATGTGAAATTCAAAAGTCGGCTCCTATGTTTATATTATTTTATATATATATATATATATATATATATATATATATATATATATATATATATATATATATATATATATATATATAGTACTGTACAGTTAACTATGTTGTATATAATTATTCCAATACGACTGAGAAAATACCCTATAAAGAAGCATTGCATAAGCCTGGGTATCTTGGGACAAAATGGCCATAGAACACCACACGGGTCTGTGATAATAATAAAAAATAATAATGATAATAATAAAGACAGAAAAGACTATGGGTCTCAAAATGTGACTAGCTATCTGGGTAATTAGATAAATAAAAATGGAATACAATCTATTAAATCACAGTAAGTAAACCCACCCACCATGTAGATCACCTGCCATGAAGATCACCTACCATGAAGAGTATAATAAGATTTGAAACAAAGCAGACAAGACATTCCAAATTCCAAAGTGAATGAGGAGTTTCACTTTAGAACCATTAATAACTTTTTTTTACATTGTTTCGTATAAGATCCTAACAATTGCACTTGGCACTTATTTTTCACGCTCACCTGTTATAACATTGCAATTGCGTTGGGTATTCTCAAGAACTAAATGCTAACGTGGATGACAGTGATGTGATATGAAGGCTTGTTTTGGTTTTACATGTTGGAAATGACAATCAAATGGCCCTTAACTAGCTGCCCCTGGCTTTTTACTTTGGGAAGTAGCTATGTGTATTGCCTGTATAATAAACAATAAAGTTTACTGTAGACCCCAATGCAACTTGTCTATAGGAGGCTAGGAGTGTATGATAAAAGGTTGTTTAATATAGGTGAAAAATCAAGACAATTATCATGTTCACCTGGTAATAACACACGTTTAAACCAAATACAAAAACAATAATACTTGATGAACAAATAGCAAGTACAATAACTACATCTAACTAGATTAAACATGTACTTCAAATGATCATTTATAGACATATTTATAAAGGATTTATCACAGGTACTGCATTTACTAAAAAAAAGACGTTCAACTAAAGTTGTAATTGTAAGTCTTTGGGTCCTCTCTTTTAATTATAGCACTGCTTTTAATAATGTCCAAAAAAAGTCTGTTTGCAGCAATACGGAACTACTAAATATAAAAATACCAAATCCCGGTACCGCACAGAAGATGGATATCTGTCTTACAGCCTATTATATGAAGTCTGTGTAAAAAAAATCTATTTTGTTGTATTGTTCAATATAAAGGATGGCAATTAAGTCACCTTGCTAATTTACATATAAAACAATGAAACTTGGAGGCACCAAGCAATGATATGCAACCCCTAAGTGAAAAAGTAGGAACATAGCTCATTGATATTAGTGTTATTGCAATGAATGCTCAAATTGACCATTATTCATTTTTTTAGATAATTTCAAAATGTCAGAATGCAACACTTCAACATGTATTCATACAGTAATGCTAAACATACATGACTTCCAAAGCGGAATATTCTGTTTATTTTTTAAATGTTTTCTGTTATAATCTTTTTGTTTGATTTTTTTTTTCTTCTTTTCTATAGAGTTCCAGTTTCCTGGATTTCCCGGTTTTAAAGGTTCTGCTGGAAAACATGGAGAAATGGGAAAACCTGGACCAGAAGGAGGAAAAGGAGACCCTGGACCAAAGGTATGTTACAGATCACAATATAACCTGCTTTGTTACAAACAGGTGTGCTGTTCCTAGCACCATAGCAGAACCCAGGTTTACTTTTATGTAACCTGAGATTACATTCAGTTCACGTTTTACCTCATTACACTGATCTGATCAACTCAGAGTTTGGAGTCTGGGGTCTGAATACAAAAAACTGCCATTTTCATGCTCTGAATGTATGTCTCATGAAGAGTATAGCTTTGAAACCCAGCAGTAGTATGGATCAGTACCTCCAGTGTCAATCAATTTGAAATAATTATTTAAGACCCAGGGTACTAAAGGAATCCAGGTGAAATAGGTTAATTTCTGTATTATGATATGTTTTGTTGTTGTTGCCGGATTTTTAGAGCCTTTTAAAAGGTTTGCCAAGATTAAAAAAAGAATGCTCTTCTGTGAGACAACACATTATAGCTAATTAAACAGATTGAAAGAATTGACATCCCACACTTCTAATTAAAAATGAGTTACTTGAAACTAAGTAATTGACAAAAATCTATTAGGGATAGCACAGTTAACATATGTATGGTTGTGTGGGTGGCAGATGGAATAATTAATGTACTGTAGGAAATCCAGTACTAATTTCATTGAAATTTGCAGAGTTTCAAAGGCGGCCTTTTGCAAAATTCTCCTTTCAACTATGATATTGAATCTCTTGATGATGGTCAGGAAAGATAAAAAAAGGTAATCTTCCCTTTAAAAGATTCAATATTTTCAGGGAAAATTACACTGTGATACTAAAGTCCTCCAAGCATGTACAGTCTGTATACCACTTGCAAAATCCACCAAGCATGTACAGTTTGTATAACACCTGCTAATGTCTGTTTCTAAGTTTTAGAAAATCAGTTGCTTGGCACTATCAGACAGATGCCTACTGGATAGTGGCAACTTTGATATGTGTCTGATAATGTTATAACTAAAATACACTACATACCACTAACATAGTTAATGAGTTCATTTGGTTATTACACCTTTAGACTGAATGATAAATGCTCCATTTTGTATAATTCTGTATTAGCAATAATATTAGCAATGATTTACCCCTGCTTGAAAAATCTGGTGCTTTCACAAGGCTATTTTAATAACAGAGCATGTCATACAAAGTGTAAAGCAAGATCCCTTATAGTTTTATTCAATATATGCAACACATTTTGAGAGTTCTTGCTTGGAAAACTTTTTTGTTTCCTTTTTAAATTCATTTTGCAAAAGCAAAGGGTCTTTCTGGGTTAAAATAAATAAATAAAAAAAAAAAAATACAATGATAGTCTTTATATATTTTGTGTTTTACAGGGTAGTCGTGGCCAGAGGGGAAGAGCCAAACCATGCCAGCGAGGAGAACCAGGAACCCCAGGTTCAAAAGGAGAATATGTGAGTGTTCTTCACTGCAGTTACAAGCAAAATGAAAAAAAAAAAAAAAATCACTAGGATTCTCTCAAGAGTGTACTGGAGCAGTGCTGTGATGCATTGCCGTTAGCTCTATTACCGCATGTGAAAACTAGTCTGACTCTTTTGCACAGAAGTAGCTGGTTTGCTCCCAGCCTTCACCTGTGTTACATAGCTACCTCCATAACGCAGACATGTTATTTTCTTTTCATTTCTATTTCCTATAAAAATCGAAATGATACTGGCATACAGTACATAATATGACACATCTGCTATAAACATAATGAACGTCCTTTATTGTAAACATGCTTAGTTTTTGTTAATTTGATTACTCTGTGTTGATTCCTTGTTTTGTCAGGGTGAAACTGGCCCAGAAGTGCTGAAAGGAGAGAAAGGAGACCCTGGACTCTCAGTAAGTATTATGATCTTACTGTTTGTACTGTAACCCAAGCTCTATGAAAAGTACTGTGCAACAAACTTGTCAGTTTTTTGCCAAATTAAATAATTCCTTGAAAATGGTTATTTGACAAGGTTAAATGGGGTGAATTATAAATTCTAAACTAATAAATTGTATTCAGTAATTAGTTTAGAAGCATGCGAATCATTTTGTCAGTGTGTGAAGATATTATTAGCATCACATTCATTATGCATGACAGCAAATTTATTTTCAGAACAGGGGGGGTGAACAATTATACAGTATTACAATATACAGATCTAGAGAATGCCCCCCTCCAATCTATAATGCAGAAAGAATATTAGATGTAGAATGCAACCTCATTCATAAAGAGCTCATTTTGTACTTGCATTTAATTTTTACGACCCACATCTGTTGATACTGTGGTTATCAGTTCTCTGCTGATCTCAACAGAATTATGTCCTTCAAAGTGTCAATAGCACCATTTTTTCTGAAAAAAGAAAAACTGAAATAAATACAGGAATCAAGTTAATTTGCTCTTTGATTAATGAGTGTTTTTTCTTATTTAAAAAAAATGACTCTGAAGTTAAATTCTTTGTGAATTCTGTCAAATGTTTTGTAGTGCTTTAATGGGAAAACACAGTTTAGGAAACAGAATTATATAAAGCACTCAGGCTATACCATAATCAACATGACTCATTAGTCACTCAAGTTGTTCAGTCATAACTATTCTCAGAGGTATTAAAACAACAAAATGACACTCCACCGAAGGTCGAGTAATTTATAAACTGTCATAGAAACCCGAGATGGAATTGTTTTCCTGTAACTCACTGAAGAGGCCCATCTATTATTTTTTATAATACATGGATACCCTTGTGATGCTAATATTAAAGAAGACAAGATTCAGCAGTACAGTTAGGTTTTTTTTTTAAACATAGTGTTTCAGTGCTGTACAGACATTCTATGTCGTTATCCGTTACTGCTTCAGCTTTATTTAAATGATTGCCTTTACCTTGTTTTAATTTCCCATTCCTCTCCAGTTTCTCTGAGATACGAATGTACCAGCTTTACATCATTTTTTTTTAACGTATTCTCATTTTGTTGATTATTAATGAACATTTCTGTACTGTGGGTGTTGTCGAGTGATTCAAAACGAGACATTTTGTGTTTGAATTGAAAGTGATGGTCTCGAGGAGTATTATATATATAATGTGTGTGTTTTAATTGACATATTTGCTAATTTGTCAGTGTATTCTTATTTGGTGTAGGAGGAAGATGTACAGGAGCTAATCATGAAAGAGATCAGTGACAAATGTGGTGAGTAAAAATATAAATGGCAGCTGGTAATTTGAGTGTGCTGTTTATAATGCTGATGTAAATTGAAACAATTTGATTTCCTGCACAAACCTACATAAGGACGTGTCAGGTACTGTCAGTTTATCATGATTACCTATTAATCTGACCAGCAGATTAATTATTTAAAATGCCAGAGTAAGTATCGACACAAGCCTGCTGAAATAAATCTCACTTTAAGTGTTTTCATCATGATCTTTGCTGTCATTCTCAATATTTAAAACAAAAAACAATTGAGTTTTAGTCAAATTATTTTTATATTCCTCTGCATGGCTCTTCTCTTGATTATGGTTGCCTTGACAACCTCTTTATAACAAACCAACATACGGTATACATTGCATACAGCATGGAGTAAAGGGGTCTTTGTGTATCCTGAATATCAATCCAAAAAAATAGCCATAAAATATAGATACAAATGTAAACAAAGCTGTCTTGGCATCTCCTTATTAGCATTCGGACACCATGAATTGCTGGATGGTGTCCAGAAACAGCTCGCCAGTGACTTGCGCCTCTCTGTAATTGCTTATTTTGTGGAATTCTTCATCTGCTATAATTTTCAGCTGTGATTCGTGCTGAAAAGGAAAGGAACTACCACCGGCTAGACCATCTGGTGTTCCCTTTTACAAAGTATCTGCTTGCTTGGGGAGTGCGTGGTTGCTAGTAATACTGTGATACACAAAGCAAACTTCAGCCCTGGACTGAGCAGAATTCTAATTAAAAATGCACACACCATAGGAAATAACAATCACCAGTGAGGATTTGGCATTCCCCTCCGTTCCATTTGGCTGCCTGGTATCCATCTTGGGGATTTTATTTGCTATCACAACTCATTGCTCAATGAAAACACCTCTTACAAGCATGTGTCACAATTCACCAGGATTCTTACATTGTTACATGCACAGAGAAAAGTTTTTATTAGGGATTTCAAATTCTGATCTCAAACTCAAATCTAATTATTTTGATTTAAGTGATGGTAATTTTTTTTTTTATACTGAATGAGACAGTATCAAAGTTTCACTGCTGAAGTAGAAATTAACATCTAAGTGAAGCAACTTCCTACTCAGTGGTAATTTTAGATTATTTTGAATAATGGAAGTGTCGATCAGACTGATCAAAGGGATGGAACCAAAGCACAGCTGCCTTCCATGTGTGATACACGCACCTTTAGCTTCAATGTATGTATTTCAAAGGCTCTTACCATCAAAAGAAAAGTTTATATATAAACCTGAGACAGGGTTATAAACTCCCTTAACTTCCTGCTGTGAAAGTGTAGTTGAATACTGTCTATATGTTAGGAGTTTGAAGGTCACATTTCTTGTTAATTATCTGTATAAAGTTTTAGAAACAAATTGTGAATTCAAAATTCTAGTTGCATGTCAATAAATCAACTTTATCAATCAATCAATCAATCAATCAATCTTTATTTTATACAGTGCCTTTCATAGTGGACCACCATAACAAAGTGCTTTTATAAGGTAGTGAGGAACAATGCATAATGCATTAAATACAGTGAAATACAGGGCATAGTACATTAAATACAAACAGTAAAAAACAATGCAAATACATTAAATACAGGCATATTACATTAAATACAAGGAAACTTTAATCAGTTATATAAGCTTGTGTATCTGTGTTTTGCACCTTTTTATAAATCAGACTAAGGACACTATTATCAGCATGCAAGTACTGTAGAATAAAATAATAATCTGACAACCTTACAAAATGAGTGCTTATAAAGGATTCAGTTCACAATAATATACAGTAATTATCTTGGAGTAAGTGTCACATCGCAGACATTTCCATGACATTTACTTGTTATCTTGAGAGAATCGTGGTCAGTCTGTAATGGACAGTATTGAAAGTGTAAATTTATTTAATATGCATTCCTCATTATCTATATTAAATGAATCTGTGTGCAGATTCAGAAAATGAGTTGATAATGGAACAATCTCAGAGGAAGAAGCAGCTTGCTCAGAGCCAATTAACAGGTAAAATGTCATCTATTAACATTAATTTGTTGAACTTATAGTCAAAATAAGAAAGATGTATTATTTTAGCACAGAGAATCCTTTTTAAATACTTGTGTATTAAACCTGGCATTGTTGCAAAAGGTTACAGGCTACAGCTAAAACATATATATATTGACTTTTTTAAACATCATTTCAGTTTTTAGAAAGAGCTTGTCCAGTTAAAATACAGAACAACCAGCTTCAAAGCATTAGATATGGGACAGAAACAGAAGGCACTTAGTTTTTTAGGATAAATTAATCAGATCTTATATAATGTTTCATTAATCTATCAAAATGATCATTTAACCTTTTTAAATGTTCTTTCATACAGGCATTTTTACACACCCCTGTAATCAACCTATGAATGAGGGGTCTTGCTTCTATTATACTCTACTCTGGTATTACCACCCAAAATCAAATGAGTGCAGACCCTTTGTGTACGGAGGTTGTGGAGGGAACAGCAACAGATTTACATCCAAATAAGAATGTGATTTGCAATGTAGGAAGGAAAAAAGAGGTAAGACCAGATTAACAACACTCTAACAGCTGAGAACTTGAAACATAGGTGGAAGCTACTGTAAATCAAGTTCAGTACATTAGATCTAGAAATAGAAAAAGAAACGTTTTTGTTAAAAAGATTGCATTAACATGTTGTAATATAATATTTGGTATTATAAATGTGTCATTGTATTGTTGATTTAAAAAATATTCTGAATGAAAATCTTGAATATTACTATAAAGATCTGACAAATGTATTTATCCTATTCGATTGCTTAACCAGGAAAAGGCCAAAGGCTCCTTGGTTTAAGTACAGTAGGATTGCTTTACAGTTAGTTTGTTTTTCATTTTGAAATTTAAACTGTTTTTTTATTTTTATGTTTTATTTTTTACCTTTTGGAGTAGGAAGGATTTTGGACCAAACATTTCTTTTTATTGAAAATTATTTTATAAACAAAAACATGTCATCTTTCTTCTGGTGTACTTTTTTGGTTTCTATACTGTATATAATGACCTTCCCACAGGAGAGGCATACACTGTAGTTGTGATGGGTACTTTACATCAAAGCAATCCACCATCAGTGGGTGGCCAGGCGTGATGCAGAGTGCAAGATGCCATGTTCTTGGGTTACAGCCCAGCCAGGCTTGAAGCATCCGTCAATGAGGAGCACCTGAAGCAGGCTAGCTATTGTCAGAAAATCCCACTTTTTAGTGTATTAGCTCAGCAGCAAGACAAACCCATTGTGGCCTGTTGTCAGGTTCTAAACAGTGGTGGATCTTCAAGGTAGTTGAATTTCTATGGATTACAAATGTACATTATTCTCTTACCTACGTGACATTCATGTTATTTGGTTTCCAATTCCGTCTTCTGTTTTTCATAACATAATTTTTTAGTAAAAAAAGATTTGGTTAAAAGTTTTGGCTCACCAAGGTTCATAGTCACATGTCTCACCCTTGAAGCCCAATAAAGCATACCGATTGACAGACAGAGATTGGGGCACTATACGTCATCTATAATCAAATCGGTCTGAACTTCAGACCCTGAGTGCGTTTAGCCGTTGACAAGTTTTTAATTAGATTCTGCTATTAAGTTAAATGCAGTGCCTGTATTTTTCTAAATCACTTTGGTAACAATTAGGTTTCATTAAAGTTGTAAATTGATTATATTTGTGGAATGAATATATGGGAGTAGTTCTGTTCTATCTGTTACAGTGGTTAGCTGGGTTTTTAGTTCCTCTTACAATTTCGAGTAGGGGTCAATAAGCTTTTATTTTATGTAGGCCATAATTGGAAGATGTTAAAAAGAGGATCTATATGCCTCCAAGTAATTGCATTGCAAATTATGAATGAATGAATGAATTAAATAATAATAATAATAATAATAATAATAATAATAATAATAATAATTTCTAGCAATTTTTATACAACTGTAATTTATCAGTATTTCTTGATTTATTTATATTAGCAGCTAGGTCGTAATATTAATATGTATATATGAATATGTTACTATACAGCATAGTGGTATAGCTCAAGTAAATGGGTCTTTTGCAGTACTGGTGCTGCAAACTAACTTTTTTTGTAACACATGTTGCTGGTCTTTAACAGCGAGGCATGTAGCTATGAATCTCGGTTATAGCCATAGTATACTTGCATTGTCTTAAATATTAAATGTTAGAAATATACATGAGTAAATAAATACAAACACTTCATCAACTTTTAATTGGTTAAGTCAAAGGGAGTGTTACTGTGCACAGGGCATTACACTTGTCATTTCATTATAACCCTTCTGGAAAGAGACATGTGGTGCCAAGGGAATCATTTAACATGTGGCTGTAAGGCTTAATGAGCTAAATGTTAAGTTAAAAGATTTATCACCCACAGACTTTTAAAGAACACTTGAGTAATTAGTTTAATGAGAAGATATAAACAGTCATCATGCTCAGAACAGTACACTTATTTGAACATCACAATAATAAGTTTGGTGAGTTTAAAGAGGCTGAGAAATCAGGGAAGGTGCCTAGGTAACCCACACACACATACACACACCTATCTATTTCTAACCACAGTCTGTCAATGTATACTTACAAGATACACTAACATCAAGTAATACTATAATAATAAGCAGAATCAAGTACAGGATAACCTCAATAACTGGAAATGATACTGTTTTCAAAGTACAAAATGAAGCATAGTCATGTGAATCCTAGAGTACAGAATGAAGCATAGTCATGTGAATCCTAGAGTACAGAATGAAGCATAGTCATGTGAATCCTAGAGTACAGAATGAAGCATAGTCATGTGAATCCTAGAGTAGAGAATGAAGCACAGTCATCTGAATCCTAGAGTACAGAATGAAGCATAGTCATGTGAATCCTAGAGTACAGAATGAAGCATAGTCATGTGAATCCTAGAGTACAGAATGAAGCATAGTCATGTGAATCCTAGAGTACAGAATGAAGCATAGTCATGTGAATCCTAGAGTAGAGAATGAAGCACAGTCATCTGAATCCTAGAGTACAGAATGAAGCATAGTCATCTGAATCCTAGCGTAAGGAACATTCACAATATTCATTTGGGTTTTATTCAGGACCTGTTTGAACGCTTACAATAGGTGAGCCATTTTCATGTTGTGTTTTTGTATATTTTTATTATATTTATTTATGTATTTGTTGTTTTTTGGTTAACCTTTTCTCCTTGCCTCTTCATTTTAATCCTTAAAAATGTACAGTATAATACATATGTTGCAACTAAATATTTTTCTATAATATAGGAATTCAAATTAAGTTGGCTTCTGTGAAGCTAGTGTATTGGCACTGAAGATGCTGTTCAGATTGCCTGCTTATGTTTGAAATGCTGAACATCATCAACTGGGCAATGAATACATTTTCTTTAAAAAAATGTTTTTTAAAAAACCTATTTACATATATATATATTTAAGTAGCGGTTAATGGAGAAATGTAATTCTGAGCAATATTAAATAGAAACATACAAGTTGCTCAGACGTTTTTATTGTCCCATCCAATTTACAGGTCTGTAAGAATATGTCATGAGGACTATTACTCTCATTGTACTGTAGAAGGACACTCATTTACAATTTGTGGTGGTGCACATGACACAGCCGCAATAGTTGGGGGAGATGGTGCAGATGACACAACAGCAAGAGATTCCACATCCCTATCAGAGGACAAGGGGAGGAGATGCCTGTCCCACGCATGAGACCTCTTACCTGCAGCGAAATCAACTAATGCACAAATAGTTTAAGGAGTGATAAGGCTTTCAAATTATGTTTCTTATCTCTTCTTACCATTAGCAAAGGTTCCCTGTAACATAGCGCTGAAGTTCTTTTTGGTCTTCTCTTGTTTGGATTTAAATTGAGGATATGTACATTTACAAGCACCGCAGTATCTTCAGAATGTGTACACTTCATTCTATCACTTCCTATGGTTACGGTCAGTTTTCATGGTCTTGCCAAACAACTTGATCAGTAAGTGAGTCTGACACAGGAAATTATACAGTACCATATCTTATATCTAATAGCCTGTCATCAACTATACAAAGTATTCCACTTACAGTTTGTACCCCAGGCTATTAGCCCTGTATTAAAAGTCTGCCAGATCTGCTGTGTAGCCCCTCATGAATGCAACTGACTTGTAAGAGGGATTTTTATATGACAGAATACATGTCAGGTATGTTGTCCGGTATTTGTGCTGGCCTGTAGCAACAGCTCCGGATCCGGAAACAGTGCAATTAGACTAAAACAAACAAACACTAAACACTCATGGTTATTTTACTTTCGTCCTTCAGCGTTTCTCTTAAACATAAACAAAGGAATAGATCACCTAGCTACTTCCCCTATTTGTACCTTCAGTCACGCCCCCTTGGTTAGTGAGTGCAGCCGTTTCTCCTCCAATCCGCGGATGCCACATCGCTTTCCCTCTGGGGAGATGACTTAATGTACCGCAGCTGAGCCCCCTTTCTAGATGGCTGACTTCCACCTAATCCTGGGAATGAATTGTCAGGCCATCCAGTGCGTCCTCACAGGTTGGGAGGGAGATTTATCACCAAGAATCATTCTGTCTCTGTCACACTCCTTTAACAGAGAAGACATCTATAGTAATTGTAATTGTCTGTTTTTCACTCTTAAGGAGTTGTTACTGCTTTCAGCCTACATGCTCTACTCATTAAACTTGATTGTTATTTCATTTGAATTTCATATTCAAGGTAACTTTTTTTAAACTGTTTTTGAAGTATACTGAACAAGCTCAAAAATTAGCTGTGCACCAAACTAGCTGAAAGTGTACTGTCTCTATGCAGCTGAAACTTTAAAACTCACATATGGCAACTATATTAAAGGGTACATAAGGACCTTTTTATTTTATTGTGTTACACATTCCCATGTGTTGCTACAACTGTTTACATAAGATGTGTGTATTGTTTTAATTTTTTTTTTTTTTTTTTACATTTTGACCACTTTTTTAAACTTTTAAATTGCATTTCCTGCCTCAAGATGGCTTCACATGTACCACATGGACCTCTCAGAACTACATTTCCCATCATCCTCCTGCTAACATATGTAATTGTGATGGATTTAGCAGTGAGCAGGAGGATGATGGGAAATGTAGTTCTGAGAGGTCAGCAACACATTTAACATGCTGGATTTCTATAGCACTGCAAATACAAAGCCACTACCTCGTTGGTTTCTACGCTACAAGGCCTACAATCTAACTTGACCCAGGAATCACAGAATAAAATGACCTATGTGAACTGAGTTTCAAGCCAATATCTTGAAGTGCTGGGTCTTTATCATCTGGAAACCAAAAAGAACGCAAGTCAAAGGTCAAAAGTCAAAAGCAAGGAAAGCATTGCTTTAAGAACCCCTTCTCACTTTTGTCATTCTGATTACAAAACAAAGCAAATGTGTTCCAAAAGATTAAAATAGCTGCAGTCATCTGGAATTTAAAATAAGTGAAATAACTCTGGAACAGGTTATCAAATAAAAATTGTGTAAAAAACAAAACTAAACAGATATCCCTGTCTGTTGCTAAGCAGCAGTGACCAAAATAGAATTTCTTCTAATGAAAGGTAAGAAGCTTAAGGTAAGGTTTAGTCATTGAATATAAATTAATTTGGCTTTGACGCAATGCTTGGTCTATGATTTGATTAAATGCATGAAATTTAATATCAACATAAACACAATAGTTCAGATACACTAGTGTAACACAATGCATTTATTGCAGAAAAAAATAATAGTTGAATTGCTAAATCTTGAAACATTATAGACTATAATAGTATGTCCAGCTGCTTGAATGTATATGAAGTTCTGCCTTTAAATTAAAACCCTTGTAGAATGAATTACTGTTACAGTAATGTGATAACTTTGCTATGCAGCAGATTGTATTGCATAATCAAACCTAGTGTAGTATTCGGCAGCATGTTTGCAAAAGTTGCAAATTGCTAAAAAAATATTTTAAAGAGTCCCCTGAAATTTAAAGAAAAAGTTGCCAAAATGTAGACAGTTGTCTTGTTAGTAAAGGACTAAAAAGAGGAATTAAAAAAGGATTTGTGGGGGCTCCTGAGTGGCACATTCAGTAAAGGCGCAGGTTCGAATCCAGGGTATGTCATTGCTGACCGTGACTGGGAGTTAAGAACATAAAAACATAAGAAAGTTTACAAACGAGAGGAGGCCATTCAGCCTATCTTGCTCGTTTGGTTGCTAGTAGCTTATTGATCCCAGAATCTCATCAAGCAGCTTCTTGAAGGATCCCAGGGTGTCAGCTTCAACAACATTATTGGGGAGTTGGTTCCAGACCCTCACAATTCTCTGTGTAAAAAAGTGCCTCCTGTTTTCTGTTCTGAATGCCCCTTTATCTAATCTCCATTTTTGACCCCTGGTCCTTGTTTTTTTTTTTCAGGTCAAAGAAGTCCCCTGGGTCGACATTGTCTATACCTTTTAGGATTTTGAATGTTTGAATTCCTAGGGGGCGGCGCACAATTGGCTGAGCGCCGCCCAGGTAGGGAGGGCTTAGGACCAGTGACCCCTGTGGCTGATAGGGCACCTGTGGGTCTGCAGTGCAGCCATTCAGATCTGTATTGTCCTCCGGCACTATAGGTCTGATGGCTTCGCTGTGGAACCACAGTGCGAAAAATGACAGCTTGGCAGGAACACATTTCAGAGGACGCGTGTTTCAGCCCGAGTCGCCGGGGGGTTGCGGCGGTGAACCGGGATTAATAATAACACAATTTGCAACTCCAAAATTGGGGAGAAAACTGGGGTAAAAATCATTGGCAACGACTAAATTTGGAAAAGAAAAAAAAAAGGATTTGTGAGGAATTAGATATGTACAATGTGTATAGAGGTTCCCTCCACTGCACACGTTTTATCAGCTCCCCCTGTGGGATATAGTTTTATAGAGACTTGCCAAAAATAAATAAACACATCGAGGATGTATTTGAATGAATCCAGTCTAGGATGTATTTGAATGACTGCGAAATGTTATGCTTCCTGTAACTTCATCGGTAAAAATAAATACACAAATAGCAAAATTAAAATAATAATAAAAATTATACATAGATACAAACTACACAACAGAGAATTTTAACAAGCACATTCTCCAAACAAACCTTCACTATTCAGTATCTAGGCAGATCTTTATATTGAAATTAAGAGTGAAATGTTTCCTAATAATTGTTAGAAAAATGAATTTATCCTTTGCTCTGAGAAATATAATGGAAGATGGGTTTTGTTTAATGAGTGCAGTGAGTTTGCAAGCAATTAATTGCCAGAGATGTATAAGAGAGTAATTGAATCTAGTCAAGGAATGTATGTGAGCTGTCACACAGAAGGCAGGTTCCCTTTACCAATTATTCACACTCACTGTTGTTGTTGTTTCATTAGCTTAGCTCATTCAAATGACAAATATTTTGTATGATTTGCTGAAAGCCATGCAAATAGTTTGGTTTAAAATAAGCAGTTAAAGGTTAAAGGTAAAGGAAATCAGGAGCTTTTGCTTCTGCATTTGAGAATCCACAAATACTGATGTTTCAAAAGGAACAAAATTGACAAGGGTCATTCTAGTAAGCTGACTTCACTGCAGATTTACACTCCCACAAAACTAAAGTAATAAAAGGAGCTGACCATTGAGGATTGGTCATGTGTCCCTCTAGTAAATGAAACACCACAGCCTTGTCACATCATATCCTGACTGACCATGGCACCCCTACACCCTATTGACAATGCTTCATTTTTATTTACACATAACAACAGTTTAGCACATAGGCATTGGCAAGGTTCCAGTAGTTACCATAGTAAAGCTAATTTGCATCTTACATGTGATCCATGAAAAAAGGTTGCTAATAAATCAGGTAACCTCCTCTGTAATAACTTAAACTAGGTGGTAACTGATTCCATTGAACAAGGAGAAAAAACAACTTATTCCATAAAACATTTACCAGTCTAAACCAAGTTTAAAACATTATGGGCTGGTTTCACAGACCCTGATTAGCACTAGTCCTAAACTAGCTTACCTAAATTAACATTAGGTAGTCCGGGTATAGTGCTAATTGGGGTCTGTGAAACGTCAGGTAAAAGTCTATAAAAGTGAACTTGCTTGTTCCATGCAGTGGTAGATGTAAATGTACTTTTCTACAGTCTGGGATTAAGATTGGTATTCAAAACTTTTACAAAGCATTGTAAAGGCATTGACGGAGCAAACAGCAAGCGGCTGAATTGTAAAGTTCCCACTGAATACTGAGAGGAAGAAGAAGGGAGTTTTGATTGGTATAGCAACAGCATCACTGTTCTCATTGGCAATAACGTCACATTTCTAATTTGCACCATGAAACCAGTGTGTAAAACTCCATCTTGTCTCATTCCAATATCGACTGGGGCTGCAGCCGGTTCCATCTGCAGTGTACAATCCAACCTGACATTACAGATAAGTTAAAGGTCGCTTGAACCTATTGTGTTTCTGTATAATTGCTATTTATACATTAAACCTCCACAATTCCCTGACAGTATAATTTATTTACAGCTCTCATGTTCTACCTTTAAAACCCTCCTCTCGCGGTCCTCACATTGGATGCTCACAAGGTAAATTCCACCCTCAGTGCAAGTTGGCTGACAGAATCACAAGTGGAATCAGTTCGATCTGCTAACAATGGAAATGAACAAGTCTGATTGCAAGTGCCTCTCAGTGGCAGATTGAAACATGGAATAAAGTGTCATTCATGGCCCATAATGTAGCATAAATGAGGGACAAAAAATACACAGATCAGACAATAAAAGCAACAATGCTTAAACATTTGATATATTAACAGTAGAAGCACCAAGGCAGTCATTAAAATTGCGGTGTGTGTGTTTAAGATATGGAGCTGTGCTTTCCTGACTTTAAATATATGTACTAATTACCCTGACAAAGAAAGAATCATGTAGCTGCAAAAATTAGCAAGATAAAATACTGTCATACCTATTCCTATCAGGAGCAGTCAAACTGACTGATACATGTAAAACATACTATAACAATTAAATGTTGCGGTATAATTTCTATTGATCAGTTGGGACTTGCCGCCATGTACTGAACTTTGATTATATCAGTGCGTTCCTCAAGTGAGTTTTCTGGCATTTCAATTGTTTCAATGAGCCTTTGATAGCCCATCAATCAGCCTTGACAGCTCACGGCGCCAGGCTGTGTGTCTGCACTCTGTTTACTATAAGTCACTTGTTTTTCTAAGAAATTCATTGTTGTCTCAATACACATTGAAAATGGATCGCGGAAGATGGAGGACAGCAAAGCAGTGTTTAGGATTACGATTCTAAATGATTCTGATGCAGCAGAGACAGACAATGACAAATCTGGCTCTGAAGCAGACTGGGTTTGCGAAGATGAATCTTCCAGCAGCAGTGACGCCGAGGGCGTAGGAGATCCTGTGGCAGAAGAAGTAATCCTGTGGCAGCCCCTGCAAGGATGCCAGCCACTTCACCGGCATCAGCCCCTGCACCTGATCCAGCCACTACTTCACCTGAGGCAGCAACTTCTCCAGTGGTAGCACCAGCACCACCTGGCACTCAAGAGGCTGGTAATGATGGCACTGTTTGGAACACTGTTTGGAATCCTGGTGTTGAAGATGCAGGTAGAAGGGGTGAACATAATATTTTGAGGGAAGTTCCAGGGCCCACGGCATATGCAAAATGCAACATTGATGAGATTGCATTGAGTGCTTTTTGCCTATTGATTGACATGGATACGTTTCACCACATACAACGTTGTACTGAAGCAGAAGCCCACAGACAACTACAAGATGATCTCTGGTCAATGCCCTTGGAGGAATTAGAAGCTTTCATTGCACTAGTATATGCCCGTGGAGCATTTGGTGCCAGAAGCCTGGGTTACTGTTGATAGCTTTGCCAAATGCGCAAAGACAGTCTGCAGTAAGTGCACTGCATATTTTGAAATGCGCAGGATCTGTATGATTTGTGCCAGCACTTAGACTTTGTAAACGATTGTAAATGAAGCCCATTCTGTTCAAATTTTTAATTATTCATGTAATTTCGACTATAGTATGTCTGTGTATAAAAAAAATCGGTCCTCTAAATCACTGCAGGAAGAGTGATTTAAAAAACAACAACAACAACAACAACATAACAAGTGCTCTGGCTTTTCTGTTGCGTACCACAATGTGGGCAATAATCCTTACACTATCAGTGTACTAGAGAAGACATTTTGAAAAGAGCTTTTTTAACAGACTTTAAAGTTAGACGTGTAAAAAGCTGTCAGGATGGTAACAATGAAAAGAAAAATGACAGGTATGTTATTTACGTAGTTGTAGCAGCACGTGTAACGCTCTATTTTTCAGGAACCCCGCTACTTACTCTTTCAGCTTCTTTCCTGCAAAGAGCCTTGCTGTTTCTTAATTATACAGGAATTAGTATTAATATTTAATACCGTATTTGTGTGTCTGTCAATCTATTTCTACATCAGTAATCCTTTTGTTTAGGTGAATCGTGTTTTGTTTTAGCACCTAAGCCAAAGGCCATTTATTTAAAAACATATTTTTAAAAGTGTTCTTTAGAGAGGTCTCAGTTCCCTCTTGTGGTCACAGCAATTATGTACTGTACTGTAAGTGTACCAGTACAGTATTTTAAAATGCTGTTTTTAGAGAAAGCTATCTCAATTCAATAAAATACAATGAATTGATACAAACAAGGACAATTCAATACCAAAGAAACAAGCTGTCGATTGTAGGATGCAGTGTAGTGATTGGTAGGGAGGTGACACATTTGATGTGTAAAAGAGCAGTTTACGTTCGAAAAGCTATAGCTTGTATATCCCCAATAAAAGTAAACAAAAAAACAAAACAAACAAACAAACAAAAGAATAAACAAAAGTTCACTATTCGTGCCCAAAAGCATAAGAATTATGGCTTTAGATGTGACTCGTTATGTATGCAGTACCTGTTAAATTAATAATTGCCACCTTCCCAAATGATCATAACTCACTTGTCAAAAACAAAATTCAATGATGTTTATGAGGGTCCCATTTCAAAAAACAGAAACAGGCCTGGCGTGACTTTATTTATTCAATATAACAATAACAGAGTTGTGACTCACCACAGCCTGCACCAATTAGGAGAATTAGGCACCAATTAGGCCATCTCTCCGGTGGCTAGTGAAGTCAATTACGAGAGCAACGCAGTTTAAAATCCTTGCTCATTAGCACCCTAACTACTCAGATGCCTACATATGTGTACATGTTTGCCTGTTGCCTTCATTTATTCAACAGAGTTGTCTGTCATTAAAGAGTAATACCGTTGTATTTTAGATAACAACCACAAAAGCCAACAGCTTACTACCAACACTTCTACATTGTACAGACAAGTTGTGTTCTGCATGATAATCATTTGCAGTTTGAGTAATTAGTTGTGATATTACAGTATATGTATATCTTATTGAAAATGTTTAATTTGGAGGAAGTGGCTTCAAGAACAATGCTTTAATAAAATACCTATTATGCTACATCCTTAGCACTGGATGCTCATTAGGTAGCTTCCACTATCGGTGTGAGTTGGAGACATCGAGTTCTGCCAGCTCACAATCTTAACTGGGGCTGACAGAGTCATTTTCCTGTCAATCCCACATTCAAATTTAGTATTACATATGCAAATTAGTATCAGGACTTGACAATGTGACTACTGTTTTTATTTTAACAAACTACTGCATAATCGGATTTTAATAATCTTGATGCTTAAATCAGTATTATAGAGACCTATATATACCTCCCTTGTGGTAAAAAAAAACAAACTTGATTGTGTTTAAAAAGATATTTAAGACTATGTACACACGGAGACAGTGACTGTTAAAATAATTACGGTTAAACATGTTCATTAATAGTCCAATATTCCTATTAAACAAGTTGGAGTCATGTTTGCACAACTATTTGGCAACTCATTATAAGGTTGACTGCTACAAGGTCTTAAACTCTGATGTGACTCATTAGTAAGAGGGACGGTTGTTTAATTTCTTTAAGATTTTTAACCTATGAGAAGTCTGTGATTTTTGTATGAAATGTCTTTTTTTTCTGTAAGCTGTATTTTTAAATATGTTTTGTTTCAATAAAGGCCTTTTGTAAAAATTAAAAAAAGTAGTACTGTATATACCAGTACACGCTAATTGGACGAACACCAATGGGAAGAAAATGTAATATTAACATTGAAAACTATGCAAAATACAAAGCTGGAAGCAATATAATTGTCCCAATGAGAATCAGTTGATACTGTTTGCAATGCATGAAGCATGTGTGACCTGCGGATACATTTGGGGGTTTGGGGGTGTATGTCAGCAAGGTGTAACAAGTTAGCTTTGCTCCTTTCATGTGGATGAAATATAGATAAACCTTTTATTATGACCATGCTTCCTGGAAGTAGATTTAAACTGTTTGTTGGAGGCTGTGTGGTCCAGTGGTTAAAGAAAAGGGCTTCTAACCAGGAGGTCCCCGGTTCAAATCCCACCTCAGCCACTGACTCATTGTGTGACCCTGAGCAAGTCACTTAACCTCCTTGTGCTCCGTCTTTCGGGTGAGACGTAGTTGTAAGTGACTCTGCAGCTGATGTATCGTTCACGCACCCAAGTCTCTGTAAGTTGCCTTGGATAAAGGCATCTGCTAAATAAACAAATAATAAAATAGCAAAATTGATGAAGAGTTCTAGTCAATATTTTGTCAAAGAAATGTACTAGTTTCTTTTAGTACTGTATTTCAACATTGGTTATCCTGTGGAACAGTCATATTGAGTTGGTATGGTTTCTGTTTCTGTTCTCATAGGACTTGAGGAATTTCTCTGGTTTTATGAAATACTTTTTAAATTCTTACTTAGTTAATGTCACTCAGAACCCATTCATTAAATAGAAAGAGGAAGAGCAATCTAATAGGAAAGTAAAGAAAACTGTCAGAGGGTCTTAGCCCTAAAATGTATGACTTCCAAAACAAGTACTATCATATTTTAAGAAAACTACATGTGGTTTCAATTTGAATAGGAAATAAGCAAGTCTACAGACTCTTCATCTTGGCTTAGGCTACCTGTTGCAGACAGACACTAATAAAGGAATGTCAACCTGCTAGGACTGAGCAGATCCCTTAGGTTCTCAGCACATGCATGGACAGATGCACAGTATCAATCGTTTTCTTTTAAAAGGGCAATAGATTTAAAAACAGTCTTTACGTTGCTATTTGTTAAGCTGGAATTCACAGTTTCTGGTGGGCGATGGATATGTGGGTACTTTATTAAATGTTTGATTTCCTGGTCACATGTAGTCAATTTCAGTGTTAATCACAGCTTTTTAACCTTTGCTTTATACAGTGTTATTAATTCTCTGTGTACTCTCTTCCACAGAAATAATCTCATTTTATCTGGTGTTTTCACCAGCTGGCAGTCTAAATTAACATTAAATTAACTAAGCAGTTAGTTTTCTATTTTATAAATATAGAAAGTATGACACATTGGTTTTCCTTATAATAGAATTGTAACATACAATGGAGATTTAGTATTTGTATTTTCATTCTCTGGCATTGTGAGATTTTGCCATATGGTGCTGTGAATTCTCAAGCATGTGGTAGTACCGTCTGGGGAGGGGGTTTCCACGTGGAACAATTTGTTTATTTTTCTTGACCACCTGAGCAAAGGTCATCTGCAAAATCACCCTCTGTAAATATGTCTTCAATTTTTGTTTCCAAATATATCACATGTAGGTCAAATATATTTATACTAAGTGTCATCATCATCATCATCATCATCATCATCATCATCATCATCATCATCATCATCATCATCATCATCATCATATTATTATAATTAGTATTAGTAGTATTAGTATTCGTATTATTATTACTCATATATCAGTGTAAGCACAGTTCCTGGGGAGTCCTCCAGTTACCCTCTAAGTGGTAATTAGATTAGAACACAGCTGACAGTCTGTTCTGTTTATATGCAAAAAAGCTGAATGCCACCGATTAATTAAATATTGTATTTATTTAAAAAGCGAACCAGGTATATTAGGCACTAACCCAAGTAAGTAAGCAAGTCCACGAATAGTAAGTAAGTCTACAGTTACAAAATGAAACCAGTAAAACCATAAAACAAAAACACAACTTACTTTATTTTTGCTTCCTGAGTAAAAACTAATGAACCTATGCGCAGGTCGTATCAGCAGCATGCCTAAATGACTGACAACATGCATCATTTCCATTCAAAAGTCCGTTTCTTCACTATAACGCATACCAGACAAACAGTAAAAAAAGAAAAGAAAATCCTACCTCTGTATACAAAGAATAATTTTCTGAACTGTTAACTATCGGTGACAAAACGTTTTAAACGTCATACCATTAAATAGCTTGTATCATTTCATCTAAATAATCCTATATAATTATATATAACGTTGAGCAAAAGTGAATGGAATATGGGCATTTAGATTACCGTATCTTTCAAGATGCGTTCGATATAAAGCATAAGGAGGCTGTGTGGTCCAGTGGTTAAAGAAAAGGGCTTGTAACCAGGAGGTCCCCGGTTCAAATCCCACCTCAGCCACTGACTCACTGTGTGACCCTGAGCAAGTCACTTAACCTCCTTGTGCTCCGTCTTTCGGGTGAGATGTAATTGTAAGTGACTCTGCAGCTGATGCATAGTTCACACACCCTAGTCTCTGTAAGTCGCCTTGGGAAAAGGGCTTGTAACCAGGAGGTCCCCGGTTCAAATCCCACCTCAGCCACTGACTCACTGTGTGACCCTGAGCAAGTCACTTAACCTCCTTGTGCTCCGTCTTTCGGGTGAGATGTAATTGTAAGTGACTCTGCAGCTGATGCATAGTTCACACACCCTAGTCTCTGTAAGTCGCCTTGGATAAAGGTGTCTGCTAAATAATAATAAAAAAAAAATAATATCCTTATTCATTTAACAATACTGTATACAAAAAAAAAGAGATCAGGTAAGTATACCCTTAGTATACGGTGAGGTGAGATGGTAGCTATCCATTCAGCATCCAGCGGGTTTACTACTAGTTAGCATGTTACGAGTCAGAGATTTTGCATTTGATCATTTTCTGCCTGATAAATCGCACAGCTATAGCAAGCATGTGTACTTCTGTATGGTGTAGCATCAGCTAGAGTTTCTTCGTGTATTAGAATTTGCAAAGAATGAGTTAAGAATTTGACCCTAAATTGCAGCGTAGGTTTTTGTGTGATTAATATGAATCTCGTGTCCTCACTGGAGAAATGCAAAAATGTCAAACCTGTGACGTTACCCAGCACAGATGATTGAATTTTAATGAAATCATTTCTAAATGAATCTCGTTCGTCTGGAACTACGATTGAATCGCGTGATCAGACACTTTTATATAGGAGTGAGGGGAAGGTTTAAACTGAGAGCAGACTACAAATTAAAGAAGAGGGGATTACAAAACTTGGATAGATTGTTTTAGTTTTAGAGAAACTGAAATAACACCGTTTCATTGATATACATTTCAGAAACCAGGTAAGATACTATTATTCAAATATGATTGCTATATGTGAGTAGATTGCCTGCTGTTATAAATGTGTTTTGTGTGTTTGTTGTTGGTTTTTTTTGGTTGTTTTTTTGAAGGAGGGGGTAAGATAATAATAAAAAGCATTAATTGTCATTGGTTTGTTAACTACAGTAGGCTAAGTGATATTCTTAATACGTTGTTTTGTTATTTATTTAAACAACATAGAATGTTTAACTTTATTTCAGTAATTACATTGTAAATGAAGATACATTATTTTATGATTACATTATTTATTTTGCATATAAAATTGATTTAAACGCTATTTTAATTCATGGCATGCGTTTTCTTTTAATTTTGGTATTAAAGCTGTGTGATACGAAATATTTAGCTTGTTGACAGCACTGGGCGTTCTTTATCTGCGAAGTGTAAGGTATGCAGAATAGTTTTGCTATTTACACTACAGTGAAGACAACTTTATTAAGTCAGTTTGCGGAACTGTTCTGTATTATTCGGCACTCAGTCAGCTGCATTCAGATTGTGTTTAGTTGTCTGATATGACACTTATTTATACCAGAAAGATAACGTTTAGGATTTATGATTATCAAAAGATGTTCTTAGTTATAGCATTTTATATCACGCAACATTATCTAACAAGCTAACCAAACAGAAATGTGATGCAAACTACTGAAAATAAGATAATTCAACTTTTAAATAAAACACGTCATTAATTATAAGCTAAGTTGTCAAGAACAAGTTCACCAACATAATTACTTATGTATTTATTAAACCATAGACATATCGCATTGGTGTTGATGATAGTGAATGGAGTATTTGTTTGTTTATTTAGCAGACGCCTTTATCCAAGGCGCCTTAAAGAGACTAGGGGTGTGTGAACTATGCATCAGCTGCAGAGTCACTTACAATTACGTCTCACTCGAAAGACGGAGCACAAGGAGGTTAAGTGACTTGCTCAGGGTCACCCAATGATTCAGTGGCTGAGCCGGGATTTGAACCGGGGACCTCCTAGTTACAAGCCCTTTTCTTTAACCGCTGGACCACACAGCCTCCTGTAAGCAAGTAGCATGTAGCGTTGCTTTAACTTACTCTTATATTTTCGTTAGTATATGTATACCTTACATGCATATGTTACCAAATTCATACATACAGTACAAACATAAACACAAAAGGTTTTATGTCAACTAAGAAATAAAATAGTTTACCTTGTATTAGTACCTTGTATTGCAGTATTAATAACAAGAAACACAGCCATACACTGGGAAACGCATGAAAACGTGACATGGCCTAATACTGTTTATACCTTTTGGTTTATTAGGGTCTTTGGAGCAGAATTGTAGCAGCAGAGTGACGAATTTGCCCACTCCTTATCGCCATTTCTAATGCATCTCAGTTTAACTCCAGCTAGCTTTAGCAGTTTGCTAAAGACACTTGCATACCAAAATCAAAAGGATACTGTTATTTTTCCACACATGGATGAAAATTTGAAATAATTCCACGTTAAAGTACAATTCTGAGTATGCTAATACATTTCTTTCTCTCCTGCATGTTCATACCAGGGCAGCATGATGTCTTATACCAGAACCTTACTTCTATTTACAGTATTATGTACATCAAGAACCATTTACTGTTACAAACTGTACAGAAGTGAGTCAAGCTTCCTCTGCAACAACGAAATTCTATCGGAGACAAAGAAAAATGACCTTGAGGACAACCCCATTCCAAAGAGAGGGGGCTTCATTTACCTTCCTGGTGATGGTCTTTCTTCAGGGGAGGAGAGAGAAAAAAGAACATTTCCAGCTTCCCGCTATAAATACCTCACCCAAACAAAGTTAAAGGGGAAGATGTACCAGAACAGTGCAAAGAGTGGCCGTCAGACCAAATTCACCTTATCCCTAGATGTGCCGACCAATATCATGAACATTCTTTTCAATATTGCAAAAGCTAAAAACTTACGTGCAAAAGCTGCTGCGAATGCCCGTCTAATGTCTCAAATTGGCCGGAGGAAGTAGACTGGATGATTGAAATGAAAGTGTGCAGACTGCTTTTCTTTTTAAAAGGAGGGGGGCGGGGTAAAGCTGTTCTGCTAAAGTTTTACAATACTTTTCTTACCTTGTGCAACCATAAGCCAGCAACAACTGTTACATCTTGAATGTCTGTTCCACAGGTATCAGAGACCCAGTGTAAATAGGGGGTTGGATTATTTTGTATTTACATTTGGCAGGGATGGAATTAACCCCATTCCTGCCAAAATACACCAATCCCCTATTTACACCATTGCCTGTGCTTTTAAATCTGTACATAATTGGCAAATACAAACAAAATATAATTGATGTAATATGATTTATAACTAGAAGGTTACAAAGCCTGTTTAACAATAATTCAAGGGAAATGAGTGCTGCTGGCTGATGAAAACATTGATAAGTGGAGCAGTGAAGCTGGTACTAAAGCAAAAGAGATGTAGGAAGATGTATTTTAACATTTTAGTAAAAACATGTTTTAATAGTGAATTCCAATGGGCTTGATGGTGTGCATCTGATTAGGAATCAAACTGTCATGCTCATGAGTTACCACTAGTGTGTGCTATAGCTGGAATTACATTTATGCTGCATCTTGTTGAGAATTTTCTTTTGTAGCTGTTCATAGAACTAACAACATATGAACAATTATGTAAAACAGTATAATTTGCTAGAATATTTACATTCCCTATTAAATGATTTGTATTAGTAATTAAAAACATAATTAAACAATATTTCAGTTATAAATAAGATTATCTTTAAAATGTACATACTCCTCACTTATTACAAGCACTTGAAGAAGTAGGTTTTATTGAAATTATTCGTAAATTTCTAAGTAGTGTCTGCACACCTTCCTTTGTTTTTTTGTGAATGTGTCAGCAGTGCATTGCAGTACTTGAAAACCAATTTGTTTAGATTTATATGCAGTTTTTTTGAACTCAGTAAAGAGTTTTATTACGTTATACACAGTTTCTGTTAACGACAACAAGTTTGTGTGTATGCAAATAGAACTGTCTGTGTTAAATGTGTTAAATTTGTATTTTCCATAACCAAACATAGTTTGTGTTCTTTGAAAACATTGGCTTTTGATTTTTTTTCTACATCACACTCAAGTAGCCCCAGTGTCACAGCTAAATCCCAATACAAGCCAGTTATAACTTGTTCAAAACAGAGATGTTCTATAAAATGTAAAAACAAATTTAACATAAATATTTTATGTATGGAAGAATGCAAAGATAATATTGGTATTATTGCAGTCTCTTACAGGAGTAAAGACATTTTATGAACTGAAATGAGAACGTTTTCAAATTGAAAGAATATGTTTCATGTTGTTATTCCCCAATATGCATATGCATAAAGCTGTACTGCAGTTAATTGCTGGGTTTAATTGTAACTCTGTATTGTAAGCTGTAAATGAGACAGTTGGTTTTGTTTGTACTAGCTAAAGTCGCCATTTTAACTGGACTAGTAAAATCTTTTTTGCTATGTTGTACAACAGTTTGCAATCTTAGGCTCATCGTCATTATCAAGTGTTATTGAGCTCAAGCCCTGTGATTTATAGCCCAATAAATGTTGTATTAGGTATGGCAATAAGTATTCTGCAAATTGAAATGTTTTAATTTCAAATATAGTGAGTTATTTTTATACACAAATGGTACATGTTGTTTATTAATCAGAATGTAATACATTTCTAGAGACTTGCTGGCATCTCATCTTAAATTCCTTTAGTTTATTAATATCATATTCATTCCAGAGACCTTAAAATAATGTACAAACTTTCTACCCTGTAATTTATTTATTCATAAAATACTAATTTATAAAGCTAAAATAGTAACTACACGGAAGATGACAGTTTTTAACTTTAAGAGGTTGATTTGATTAACCTATCCACACTGGATTAAGCCTCACCTGGATTTTTTTTAGATAAAAATAGGCGTGGAAGTTTAACAAAATAGAGCTTACCTTCGTTTTGTGTAATATTCCCTTTTCTCTGACTTGTTTGTTTTGGCTCGTATATGCAATTTTAGTATATTTAACGATCAGGTACCTGTAGGTGTGCACTAAACTCAGGCACCACAGAGATGATAAACAGATCATCTAAATCTCAACATGCCTGTACTATAAGAAGATGTTATGATCTGAATTTGTACTGTACTATAGCCTGCAAGAAATCAGGTATTTCTTTGTTTATTTTATGGAACAGTTATGACATGTAGTAGGCCTATTCATTAACCAATAATATAATATAATGATATCTTACAAGAATATAGGAACTTTATCTAAATATTTGTATTTGCAGGCTATTGACTTTAACTTCCATGCCTATAAACACTCACTTTAAAGAGCTTCTGATGTATCTAAAACTTAAATACTGTAAATTGTCATTTTCAAATTAATATGGGAAAGTGGAAAACCCAGCACACATAGCAACAGTTATAGAAAATCTATACAAGAAAAAAAAAAAATACTTGGTCAAGAAAATACCAAAATTTAGCAGACATGGTAGTAATTAAAAATTCGAAGCATGCTTGTGAACAGCATGTCCCTGGAAAAGGAGACATCATGCTGGTAAGCATACATGTCGAGATGCGAGTCAACAAGATCCACATCATTAATATCATAAAGCAGGCTGGCCCCAGTAATCAGAGTTCCATCATTAGGCTCTCTCTCTCTCTTGGGGGTTTGATAATAATATCACTGCTCAGCGGTCGCTCCTCCTGATGGGGTTTCAAACTTCGAATCTGTTGTTTTGTGCCTCATAGCCAGCGCATTGTTTTTCTAATCCGTTCTCCAACTCCTACATACTACTCCCTCTAGAGGTAAAAACAAAAAAAAAGTGACCATTACAATTCTCCTCTGTGTAGTCTGATCGAGAACATACCTTGAAACTCACTAATACTATGCATTAAGCCCTTTCAAACCAGTTTTAGCTGCTGTATATGTTAATGTGTTCATGTTTATGTTTGTCACAAGATTCACTAAATGTAATCAAGATCCATGTGTTAGCCACCACTGACCTAACGAAGGGTGCTGCCCTGTAGAAACTGACATGGAATTTGCTTTGACAACATAATTAAGTGGCAGCTGGCCCACACACAGTCGACTAGACATAACAGTCGACTGTAAATATACATCACTACTGACTTATATTTCACGATGCGATTTTAAGTTTCCATTTAGCAGACCTTTGTTAGAAATCGCCAACGTAACTTTCTTTGCAGGTGAAGAGTAAACTTCCTGGATATGGAAAGCTTATTCTGATCTGCTGTGCTACGTGTCCACGTTGCAGTGTGGTCTACGTGGAAAGGCGGGGCGTGGGTTTGATTGACAGCAACCTCAGTGTGATGTGGAAGTTGTGATCCTGGCAGTACAGAGTCAATAATCAACATTACTGTTACAAAGAAGAAATGATTAAGAAGTTCGACAAAAAGGACGAGGAGTCTGGTAAGTAATCGCATTAATTTTATTTGCGAACTAAGTGTTATAACCTTTTTAACACTTTACATTTTCAGTCGGAAGGGTGTCCAAGCGAATATGTGTCGTACCGTATGCAGGCCGTACGATCCTCGATATGTTCTTACTTTTTCTTCTGGGATTGGAGCAGTATTTGGGGCCTGATTCTGACCCTTTAAGCGGTCGTAAAATAAAATAATCAAGATCATGCGGTAACATAATTAACATTAGCCCAGAATATTGACTTTGTCAGCATTAATAATACAGCTATGTTAACGTAATGAATGTACTAATTTACCGGTACTGTTAGCTAAACAATACATTAACATAGTTAATTTCACGCGTAAGTAATGCAGCTTGCTTTAAGTTGTACATGAGTGATGAAGTAAAATAGTTTAGAATATGTTCAGTGTGCAACTCAGTATTTGATATTTTTGTTATGTAGTTATAAATCCCTATATAATCTTTATTTTTTTATTTTTCTAGGAAGTGGCTCTAACCCTTTTCAACATCTGGAGAAAAGTGCTGTTCTTCAAGAGGTGGGCCAGTGCAGTTTCAATGAATTTTTTTAATACTGTACATACATGTATTATTTTTATTAGTAGTAGTCGTAGTATGTATTAATACGACTACTATTTTTATGTAAAGGAAGAATCGAAGAAGCACTAGATCTGTTTTAACTATAGCAAAATCACCTTGGGTACATACAGTTGTGATATTTCCAGGGGTCGGGCAGGTGTATTTTAAAACTATGTTTTATATTCAGCCTGGTTTAGAAAACCTTAATGGTCCATTTTGACAATGTGTTATTTTCTGTTTTATTTCCTAATCTGTTTCTGTGTGGATTGTTGGCAGGCTCGTATTTTTAATGAAACGCCAATAAACCCCAGAAGATGTCTTCATATCCTCACAAAGATTATTTATCTCCTGAACCAGGTAAGAAAAGGACATTTTTTGATAAATCTGTAAATATATCAATAAACCGATTGTAAAACTTTAAATATCAACTCTGTTTTGTATAAATATCAACTCTGTTTTTATAGGGGGAGCATTTTGGAACAACAGAAGCTACAGAAGCATTTTTTGCCATGACCAGGCTGTTTCAGTCAAATGATGTAAGTACCATTTTGTTTTCTATAATGCACTAATGCATTATCTACTAATGCATACTACAGCTGACTGGCAAATAACATTGTTAGGTAAAGTTTTAACAACGAAAAATATTGTAATTTAAATATTTGACAATTCAGTAAACCAAACATTGCTTGGCATCTGTGCATTTTTTAAATACCAATAATTATAATTATTGTTGTAGGTCTTTTGAACACAAGGTTTTTACCATGCTTTCTGGCTTTAGTGCTTAACAGAATATGTAGCCTTTAGTTTCGTGAAGGTATTGATTCTTCAGACACAAATATCTTTATTCATCCCATGATTATATGAATAACTTTTATTTTACAGCAAACACTGAGAAGAATGTGCTACCTGACTATAAAAGAGATGGCAAACATCTCGGAGGATGTGATCATTGTCACAAGCAGGTAAGGATGTTATGTTTATTGGGTACATTTCTTTACACTCACATAAAAAGTAAATAAGTATGTCAGGTTTTGAATATAACATTTATCTTTGTCCGCATTAAAATTTCCCATTCCCAGAATGTTTTGACCCTGACGGTACTTTCTCTAAAGTTGTCATACATAAAACTACTTGGACAACACGAGGGTGCTGAGCTTATTGTATTCAATGCTGCTGATTTTGTTTGAAAGTAATTTTTTATTATTTACTGTATCATTTTATAATCTATTTGCAACAGACAGCTGCATTGTGTACTTTACTTGATCAAAGTACCAGTAATTCCCTGAATTCAGCTGCTTGACTTTAGTTCATGCGTATATTTTTCTTCTATACATGGTTATTATATAAACAAATTAGTTCATAGACGGAACAATTTTATTTTTTGGCCATCTAAAAATGATTGTATAATGATGCAGATTTTCTTCTGCTTCGTTGTAGTTTGACCAAGGACATGACAGGAAAGGAAGATGTCTACAGGGGCCCTGCGATCCGAGCTCTTTGCCGTATTACTGATGTGAGTGCCTTTTGATTTTATTAAGTACTTGTAATTGTAGTCTTTCAATTTCAAGATGCAAGTACTAAAAAAACCGTGTTTCATTATGCATCAGTCACAAGTCTCTCCAAATCTCACAGCCTAGTAAGAATACCAAACTGAAGGTTCGGCTGCAGTCAATCACTGCCTGATCCAGGTTCAGTCAGCCCCTTCCCCTCCTCAACCCATGGAAAGCAACCCGCAAAGTATGATCAGGGTATCAGACTTATAACAGCATTTACATTTGTTCCGTGGCTATAGGGATTTTACATAGGAAATCACAACCAATTGTGAAAAAACGAGGACATTCTTTTCTTTGCATACAGTACATATGTCACAGAACATTTTTACTTGTGTCTAGAAAACCACTTATCCAATTACATCATATTTTCATAATACCAATTGCTCTGGTCTTTTATTTACAGCATGGCTTGGTGATACTAATATACTTTGTGTGTTTGTCTATGTATGTATGTATGTAACATGTATTTTATGTTACACAGACCACCATGTTGCAAGCAATCGAGAGATACATGAAACAGGCCATTGTGGATAAAGTGCCCAGTGTGTCAAGCTCTGCGTTGGTTTCCTCATTGGTAAGTTAATAAACTGAGCTTCAGGTTTGTTGTCACGTTCAGTTGTTACTTTTGCATGATGTCTGTAAAGCACCACCTGTCTTAATTTCTTAGTGTCTGTGAACATTTGCAATACGTCTTGAGATTCATTTAGCAAGTAATGTCCTTTTTGTTTTTAGCATATGGTGAAGATGAGTTATGACGTTGTTAAACGTTGGGTGAATGAGGCTCAGGAGGCTGCTTCTAGTGACAACATGATGGTGCAGGTAAGCATGTGCTGAGGTGCTCAATTTCACAAATAGCTTTCACTGATGGAATTGCTTTAGGTCAAACTTTGCAGTTTGTGGTTATACATTTGAATCCACATGGGGGAAAAAAAAACATGTTGGAAGTACATTTTTGTAAATGCTGCATATTTTTTTTATTATTACTCCTTTATGACCCAACTGTATATATCTAAGGTTGTGTGAAGCCACACATTTCAAATTTGACAAACTGACCCACATTTAATTTTATAATTGCATGTTTGTCTTAATTAAACAAATCTCATATATTCAGAAACATTTTACTTTGTAGTTTTAAACCTCTACTTTGTTGTACTCCTTGTATATTTACTTTCTTTTTTTTTTTATTCCACACATAGTACCATGCATTAGGTCTTCTATACCACCTGAGAAAAAATGACCGCCTGGCCGTGTCGAAAATGTTGAACAAATTTACCAAGTCTGGCCTGAAGTCCCCATTTGCATACTGTATGCTGATTCGTATTGCCAGCAGACTGCTGGAGGAGACAGATGGAGGGTAGGCTCTGCTTTATGTCCAGTGAATTCTTCACTAAATGTACTTTCAGTGTTTAATTTTACATTTGTCGACCAGTGAAATGAAGAATTCTGTTTTTCAGCTAACTTCCATTTGGTTATTGTTTGCAGACATGACAATCCCTTGTTTGACTTTATTGAGAGTTGCCTGCGGAATAAGCATGAGATGGTGGTATACGAAGCAGCTTCTGCCATTGTACATCTTCCCAACTGCACAGCAAGGGAGCTTGCACCAGCTGTCTCAGGTGAATTTAAGATGTGATATGTAGAGATAAGCTATATTTATTTAGTGGTTGTAGTAATTCATCACCCAGCCATATTAAACTTTTTTTTTTTTTTTTAAAAACAGTGCTCCAGCTGTTCTGTAGCTCTCCAAAAGCAGCTCTGAGATATGCAGCAGTTAGGACTCTTAATAAGGTAAGTAACAAAACATTGGAAGCTACATTCTTAAGTGCTGGCAAAAAAATGTTTTACATATTGGTGTGGATGAAGATGTTTTAATTGTCAACCCCTTTATTAATGTATTTTTTTTGCAACTGACTTGTTTGTGAACATGTGGTGAAATTATGACAACTGTGTCAAGAGCAGCAGTGCTGCCATCAGATAGCACAATCAAAATGCACTAACACAGTACTTGTTCTAGGAACATTGAAACCTGTCCAGCACAAACCATTACGGTTTTTACTTGCATAACATTTATTTCTGTGTTTGGGTTAGGTGGCGATGAAACATCCATCAGCAGTAACAGCCTGTAACTTGGACTTGGAGAATCTAATTACAGACTCAAACCGCAGCATTGCTACCCTGGCAATCACCACCCTGCTGAAAACAGGCAGCGAGAGCAGTGTTGACAGGCTTATGAAACAGATCTCATCCTTTGTGTCTGAAATATCAGATGAGTTTAAGGTAAATTGATTTTGGTGAAATGTTTTAACAGTGGGTGAAAATATTAAGCATCAAGTATTGTTGGATTGAGTTGGTAAAAAGATAGTCTTTAAGTATTTAGTGTTTGAAACTGATCTCCCACTCTTGTGCAAAAAGCTTGTACAACAATGTATGATACCTACTAGGTGCTGTCATCAATCCAGTGGAGGTCCTGCTAAATTTAATAAACATACACTGAATTGTTGTCAGTACTTAGTCAAGCCTTTTTTTTTTTTTACTGAAGGTATTATTCACTTATTTTGGTATAATGGTAAACAAATACATATATTGTCATTGAAAGATGTGACTGAAATGTTAAATAAAGAAACATAGAACAAGTTAATCCTGCTTTAAATTAAGTCTTGTGTTTTAGGTGGTTGTAGTGCAGGCAATCAGTGCACTCTGTCAGAAGTACCCCCGCAAGCACAGTGTGATGATGAACTTCCTCTCCAGTATGCTCAGGGATGATGTAAGTTGTATATTTATTTACATGACCACAAAACAAAGGATGATATTAAGAGTTATTTTTAGAACAGAAAACTAGTGTCTGAAAGATCGTTGGGGAATTGCTTATAAATATGATGGTGACTTTTTTCTTGTCAGGGTGGATTTGAGTACAAGCGTGCTATTGTGGACTGCATTATAAGTATCATTGAGGAGAACCCAGAGAGTAAGGAAACTGGCCTTGCTCATCTGTGTGAGTTCATAGAAGACTGTGAGCACACTGTTCTGGCCACCAAGATCTTGCATATGCTGGGCAAGGAAGGACCCAGGACCCCCACGCCTTCCAAATACATCCGCTTCATTTTTAACAGGGTTGTTCTTGAGAGTGAAGCTGTACGAGCAGGTAGGGAAACTCGCAGTTTGGTATTTCATTGTAGGAAATAAAAAAAGCAAGTTATAAGCTTTTGACTACTGCAACAATAAACATGATCTTATATTAGCCTGTGTTTGCAATGTAGTTCATAACCCCCAAATCTTTTCCCTTAGCTGCTGTGAGTGCTTTGGCTAAGTTTGGAGCTCAGAATGATGACCTTCTACCCAGTGTGCTTGTTCTTTTACAGAGGTGAGGATTGGGCATGTGTGTGTTCTAACAAATGCAGTTTTATTTATTCATTTAATTAACTATTGTATTTATTTAACCTTTCAAGTCATTGTCTAAGCCTTTTGGTGTAACATTTTTGTTGCTGTTACAGGTGTATGATGGACAGTGATGATGAAGTACGTGACAGAGCTACATTCTATATGAATGTGCTCTTGCAGAAACAAAAAGCACTGAATGCAGCCTACATTTTCAATGGTGAGAAGAAAGACTTATTCTTTCAAAGTTCAAACAAAAGCAATCATTTGCTAGATACCAGCTGTTCTGTAAAGTTTGGTCTCTTACTCCCTTAAGTTTTTTTAGTAGGTGGTGTACTGGCTAGCAAGTTCTGTTTTTCTACTACAATAATGCGTGCACCACAGTGGTGTTTATAGTTAATTTACCATAAAATTCAGAACAGCAAACAAATTGCGTACGTGTGTGAGAGAATGATGTCCTTCATTCAAACCCTTTTTTCATAAGTTTCATAAGGAATGTGTCCATTGTACTGGATTGTATTTTTGGACCGATTTTACCTTCCAAAATTGATGCTACTATAAATAGAAACGTAATCTTATAAACTGTTTTGCAGGTTTGTCTGTATCTGTCCCTGGCTTGGAAAAATCTCTACATCAGTACACTCTTGAGCCCACAGAAAAGCCATTTGATATGAAAACTGTTCCTCTGGCTTCTGCACCAATTAATGAACAGAAAACAGGTAAGATAAGATATTTTTTAGATAGATATATTATATTGTCATTACTGCAACAAAATAGTTTTGCCAATATAAAAACAGAACATAGTCTTGTTTACAAAAATCTTAATCTTCTCTGCTATTTAGAAATTACCACAGTGGTTACCAGTAAAATGCCAGAGAAAGTGGGTCCATCTCGTCAAGACATATATCAAGGTAAGTTCTGAAAAAAATTCAGAAAAAGAAATAAATTAATTACAACAATACCTTTTTTTTAAGAAAACGAGATATGTTTGGTGGTCTGCAGCCCTGTAGAAAAATAGGATCTTGAGTGTACATTTCTTTTCCAGAACAACTGGCAGCCATACCTGAATTTAAGGCCCTGGGTCCTCTGTTCAAATCTTCTGATCCAGTTCAGCTCACAGAGGCGGAGACGGAGTACGTGGTTCGCTGCATAAAACACACTTTCACAAATCACATGGTATTTCAGGTATGACTGCTGTCTTATTTATTTTTTTCCTATTCAGTTTTTATTAAACTTGTTTACAACAATCTTCACCTTTTTAATTTGGAGTGTAAGAATCTGATGATCTAGAAAGGGACCTGCCAAGTGTGTCACACTTGCAAAGCACAAGTTATTGATAGTATCAGAATTTGGGGATGCATGGAGATGCTTGTTCTCTCTGTCTGCCCTTATCTAACACTTACATTTTTTGTTTTAATCTTTCAGTTTGACTGTACAAATACCTTGAATGATCAGCTTCTACAGAAAGTTATGGTGCAGATGGAACCTTCGGAAGCTTATGAAGTGGTCCATTATGTTCCGGCACTTGATTTACCATATAGCCAGCCTGGGTCATGTTACACTCTTGTCAGACTGCCTGATGATGATCCCACTGCAGGTACATGTGGGGCATTTTTAGGCTCATGGGTTAATTCACTTGGTGGTTGATCTAATGCAAAGTGAGAAATTTTTAAATGAATATTGTTTGCTATCACCCTTAGTATTTGAAATACATTTGTGCACTGTGTACAAATGACTGAATAATGTGAAATGTAGATGTCTGGTTTTGGCACTTCCATACTAAACCACCTTCAAATGTCGTGTTCCAAAGACTTGAAAGTATTTAAACAATACCGTGGTTTGTTAGATGATCAATGATATGGTTAGTGTTTACCAATACATTGCTAGTTAGGAAATGCCCTTAAAGGTGTATTCTTTTGTTTTCTAGTTTCTTGTACGTTCAGCTGCACAATGAAGTATTTAGTACGGGACTGTGACCCAAACACCGGGGAGCCAGATGAAGACGGTTATGACGATGAATATGTGGTAGGTAGTGTGTGTGTAGATAGATAGATAGATAGATAGATAGATAGATAGATAGATAGATAGATAGATAGATAGATAGGTATTGGCCATAACTTATGCAAGACCAAATGTCATAAAAATTTCAGATGTTGTTATTAAAAGTCCCTGTTGTCCTTTTCCAGTTGGAAGACCTAGAGGTAACTGTGGCTGACCACATACAGAGGGTCTTAAAACCCAACTTTGGAGCTGCATGGGAAGAAGTGGGAGATGAATTTGAAAAAGAAGAAACATTTGCTCTTGCTTCTGTAAAAACTCTTGAAGGTATCAACATTCCTCTTGCAAAGAACTGGCATTTACAGTTACTGCATTAGCACATAATTGGTTTACTGGGACCAGTCTAAATCCCTATACATCCAGTCTATTGCTAAATTGTAAATGGTCATATAGAATTAGTTGTTTATAGAAGGCTGCCGAAAGCCTTTTCTTAATATGCATTTATTGAGTCTATATCCATCAGATGTGGAACTGCAATCATGCAAATCACTGCTAGGTTTGCAAATGCAAAGTCAATTGCACTATAAACTAGCAGATCTTTGTATGGCACCTACATAATTACTTACAAGAAATTCAGAATGATCATAATGCAATTGTGTGGGTCTAGATTTAACCACAGATAGTCTGAACATTGAAGAATTATGAGAAAATGTACTTTTACTATGCAAAGAAGGTCTTGGTGCTAGTAATGGTTTGAAAAAACTGGTCCACTGCATACTACGTATTACAAATGCAGTATACACAGCTATCTAACTAGTAATAACACTGTATTTTAATAACCTTACAGAAAAACATTGTTGTAGAAATTATTACTAATAGCATTTTAGTTTAAATGTTCATGTATGGCATGTTGCCACCTTTCATGGTGTATAGTTTAAAATAACGTATTCTTGTATTTTTTATTGCAGAGGCTGTCGGTAACATTATTAGCTTCCTGGGAATGCAGCCATGTGAAAGATCAGACAAGGTCCCAAAGAACAAAAACTCACATGTGCTCTTCCTTGCAGGTAAACTCAGAGATTTCTGATTTTAAAAAAAACACAAAAACAGCATTCATACATTTGGTCTGAAGCAGGTCTGACAGAAAATTGAGGGTGATATAAGTTCAGGTAGTTCTATATATAACCTGTGTTAAAATGGGAGTTTTTGTTATTTTACTTGTATTTTTTTTTTTAAATATCCATGTTCATTATATGTGCTGAAACCTCTGGTATACCTGTTCTTTTCCAGGTGTTTTCAGAGGTGGCCATGACGTGTTGGTGCGCTCTAGGCTTGCTCTAGCTGATGGAGTCACAATGCAGGTGACAGTGCGGAGCACAGAAGAGACTGCAGTAGATGTAATCCTTGCTTCTGTTGGCTAAACCTGTTTCAGTACAGGCTACTGTGTACGTTTCCGACCAAAACCATTTTTTATAAGAAAATCGGTGACCCCTGCATAAAACAGTGGTTTCAGTTAATCCCTTTATTAGGTATATATCTGTGTTGTAGAAAATTACCTTGCATGTTTAATGTGTTGATTGCTTAACTAAATGTACTTTCTCATTTACATTATTTTGGGTCAATAAAACGGTAATAATTCAACTTCACTTAGAAACTTTGTTATAGTTATACTGTCAAGTTTAAATGAACTAATTAAGTTTATTCTATATGCTAAGAAACAAAGTTCACTTTTTTTTTCCTTTTTATATAATTAATCCCAGTTAGGAGTGTTGTTTTTTTTCCCCCAGAATAAATCTTAAATGTATACAGTGTCTGGATTGGCAGAATGCAAGGAGCCTTGCACACTATTTGTGACCAGGGAATCATGGACCTAAAATAAAACAGGCCTTTAATCAGCCAAAAATAACTTGTTTTAACTTTAATTGTTTTTTTCTTCTTTTAACACAAAGAAGGACCATTTTGGGCCTGACATAATATTAAAGGTAGCCAAACACTGAAGAACTCGTGCAATGTGTTAATTATGAACAATACACATACTTGGAATTTGCCATGGAAGTTTTAAGCCTGAGACAGACAGGCGTGGCACGGCACCGCGAGTCTGCACCCGGACACATAGGAGCAGTATGCACTACGCAGTACAATAGTTGTCAGTGCCATTCTGTAGGCTATGTACTTGAATATAATTTACATATACGGACAAAAGTTTTGCATCACCTAGTAGAATATTAGGATGCAAATGTAACTTAAAAAGAAAAACTATATGAACATAATTTCGATGTTTTATTTAACAAAAGTCAATAGTAGTACAGTATTTCATGTTAGATTTTGAACATTCGTCACATTTTTCAATTTTTGGTAAGCTACAAAACATCATGTAATTTCAATATGTCAAAGTAACATTAATTCTATAGGGTGTGATGCAAAACTTTAGGCCATAGCTGTAATGCCCCCCATATAATCTAATAAATAAAAACACTGGTTTGTTTATCAAAGTTGTTTTTCTGTCATCTATATGCAGGTGTATGAAATGAGCGATCAGCTTAGCAAAGAAACATACAATACTCTGCTGACAGCAAGCAGCCTACTACTGGTGTTAGAAAATATATCCTTTTACAGCCAGTTATTCAGTAAAAATAGTTAACTACAGAAATAAAAAAGGCAAAACATGATAACAGTATCAAATTGGCTATAGGAAGGATGCTTATCAGGGGCGATGTATAAAATACTGACTTGCCTATCCTTGTATGAAATATGGGAGTGATCAAACACTTCAGGGTGCTTGGACACCTCCTTAGACAACAGTTTCATTCATGATTTTTCCTGGCAAGCACATGTTGTCAGCACTTGGCTGTGATTGGTTAATCCACTGAGGAAAAAAAAACACTGGTTTTGATTTGAGCGGGACTAGTGGTATCGTCCTGCGCTGATCTGTCCAACACCACATGAAAGCGATACAGGCGGCAAATGTGCTGTGCCGCACCTGTCTGTCCCGGGATTTACACTGTATCTCTTTATAACATGAACATTGACACATCGCTACAGGCTCTTCAGTGTAATATTGCAACTGAAATTATTATTTGTTGGATAATCATGAACAGAAAATCCCATTTTTGAAAAACTAGTTTATTTGCATAAAATAAAGATTAATTATAATTGCTTCTTTTGAATTTGTTTTGTTGCTCTGTTTAACAAGAATGGCAGTACATTCCTTTAATTTCACCACAAAAATACTGTTGTATTAGTATACACTTATTAAAATGCACTATTGTATGAACATACAACACTCATGAAACAGGGAATCCACTACCCCTGGAAGTTCACTTATCAATACAAGTCACTCGTACCTTGGTTTTCACTGGCTTAACACTGGAGGTCTGAAAGAATGCTGATATTTGTAGTTTCTTGGATTACTACTGATATACTTGAAATTCTACATTTATTGTTTGCTACATACTGTATTTGTATAATTTAACGCCATGATATATTTGATCATTTTAAAGTTCAGGTATTAAACGCTTTATTGAATTTAAAAGTAGTGATGGGCACCAATATTGTTATTGTTTGATATCGATGATTTCCATATTACGTTATGGGATTCTAAGGTATTTGCTTCATCACTAACTTTTTCAATGAAACTTAGGAGCTTTTGGTGAAATAAACATGGTGTATCTAACGACTAAGCTAAACATCAGTGTTCTTGAAGTTCAACAATATCAATTTGCTATGCTGTAATGGGATTCATTTTTCAGCACAGCGAAACCAGAAATGTCACACTACATACACTCCATAAAGAGACGTACAGAAAGCTTGCAGAGATATGCTTTTTAATGCAAATACTGCTACAATACTAACACAATATAATCAAGTTATTTTATATTGAGATACAATAAACCCTATCCATAACAATCATTGTCAGTCTCAAAGACAAAGAAACACTGCACAATACAGTATTACTTAAGCATTTTATTTCACTGATTGATATTTGGGTACCAAACACTATTTGCATTCAGCATTAAGTTTTGCACTATTGGCCGTCTGTAGGGTGTTATTCCAAGGATATCATGAAGCAAAGGATCAGTAAGTTACTGCTTTTCATATGTAAATTTATATATATATATATATATATATATATATATATATATATATATATATATATATAGCTGTTTTTTGAATGATTCACTATTATCAATATCAAAACACATACAAAGTATCAATGTAAATTTTCATATCGTTGACCACTATTTTAAATGGTTGGAGGGGATGTAATTCAACATTCTTTAAGACCTCTGCATCTTAACAGTTACAATATAGTCTAACTTGGAAGATACAGGATGTCAGTAATTGAGGCACTCCACGTAACACTGGTACAACATGCATTTTAGTTTGTGATCATTAAAAAAAAATATGGTTTGTACCCCACTGTTACTTGGAGTAACCTCAACAGTAAAAAAAAAAAAGTCTTTTTGGACCAGGAAATACTGTAACACAGATGATACTATCCTTAAAACTATCATCACCAATGATTTTCTTTGTGGGTATAATTGGCAAAGAATATTTTTGCTTTAAATATTAATAATAGGAAGAGACCCAATCTACTAAATCCACCATATATCTTAATAGGGTGGCAAAGTAATGCAAAATAATTTCTTGTTTAGTTTTCAGGGAGCCATATTAATCTAAAGCTTTAAGCAAAGCAGTAGTGTGTGATCAGAAAGAGTTGATAAAGCTGAGGTAAGCATTCATGAAGCCTGTGGGGTCCTCCAGCTGTGGATAGTGACTGATATGATCATCAAGAACTGACACTGTGGACCTCTGAACAAGTTTTCTGTTGAGAAAAAAAAAATCCTGGTTAAAAACAGCTATCCTCTACACTTCTATAGCTTTCATATTTGCCTGCAATGGTGTGAAGGTTAAATTTAAGATAAGCATACCTATGTTTTGACTAAGTTGATGACAGTAACATTCCAATACAGTTAAATATATGTATATTTGCACTTACTGGTACAGAGTAATAAACTGAGGATGAGGGTTCACTGGGTCCAGCGGTCCATAAATTAGATGTACTGAAATACAGGAAAAAAAAAAAAAAAGAAAATGGGTAGTTACAAAGCTGCCACAGTGTTTGGTGACCATGAGACAGATTTCTCAATAAAGTCCTGTTACAGGTGGTGTCCCATGAATATCAGTCATTTCAGTGCTACACTGTTTTAACCTCTGGTCACAATGATACAGACCAATCACTTTCCAGACAGTTGGTACACTGCTATAGTATAAATTAGCCATTCCATTGACACACTGTTTTAAACAGTGTTTAATCTTACTTCATGTTTAAAAACCATTCAATCTGATATGAAATCCCCTTGAATTATGCCCCCGGAGAAGCTTGGCTTTTGGTCACAAAAACACCCATTTCTAGTGTAGACTTATTACATACTGGTGGAACTTTTAATTGTAGATCTAGTAAAAATGATTTGTTTCCTGCAGAACGCTTGTTTCATCATGTTTAAGAACTACATAGTAAAATGTGGAAAATGTCCATGTTCATAAGTCTAGAGACTTATCAGATTATACAGATGGTGCACCAAGTAATCAGCTTAGTAGATTGTAAGCATGGGTATCTTGCAACATCAGTTAAAATAGATTGGGTTTACACCTGTAAAGTTTATGATCGTCCCAGTCCTTGCTCAAAGAAACTGTAGCATATTTTGGTAGGAAGTTGCTCACTAGTGGTAGAGTACACCCTCGCTATAACACCCTTCATTATAACGAACCTTCGGCTATAATATAAACACACACTGTCAACACAGCGGTCTGTACGCACGGGATGCCACCTCCACAGTGAAGTCAACTATTTTGTCTTAATAAAAAGCGCACGCTGTGTAACTATGTAACGAAAATAATTTCATGTTGCAACAAAGCTGGAAACTATATTGATTGTAAAAAAAAGGAGTAACACAGGCATATCTCTGTCGTGAATATACAGTAGGTTGTCAAAAAGCACTGTTTTTTGGCTTGTTCAACAACCACGCGGCAACGCAAAGTTGATTAAAGAAAAGAAAAAAAAAACCTTAAGGATCTGATGAACTTTTCATGTCAGGTTGATTTGGAATAAAAGTTCAGTTTGGGATTCTTGCATGTTGGATTAAGATTTGCTGCACTTTGAAACGATTCATGTCAAATTGATTTTGAATAAAAGTTCAGCTTCAATTTGGGATTTTTGTTTTTGTACATGCTTTTAATTCTTTAATGGATTGGATAAAGGCAGAATACTGTATACGTGAGACAAACAGGTACAGGTAATTCTACTTTTATTCACAATCTCATCTCATTAACTTACTCCAACAGGTTATCGTTCATTTTGATTGTCCTTTAGCTATAACGAACAAAAGGCTTGGACCTTCTACATATGCAGTGATGGAAACTTGCAGTCTATGGTCATGATTGATATAAAATCTGTATTTTAGTAATTACCACAAAACACAGATTAAGTGAAACCAGGTATTCTGAGTAAATTACTCTTGGACACTGGAAGTGGGTTGTAGCAAAGTTATCCTAGGATATGAATTTTTGTTCAACATTATGACAAGGTTCATGCAAATTATTGCCTAGATAAAATATGAATGCTTTTAAATAGGAGGTGGTGGCAGGATATGCAATGATTTAAATTTATTAAGCTACTGTCTTGCAATTCTTCCCAGAATATTAATATAAAAATATTCATAGTTTATAGGAAATTCAGTAAATATCATTTAGCAATAAATGTGTTTTATGTTTTGAAATGCCCCTTAAAATGAAGTATAATATTTGACACATTACTTGATTGTTTTAAAGAGGTAAAATGCTTTCTCAGAACTTGAAGGATTACTGCTACCAACTGAATAAGTCACTTTAGGTACAAAACACTCTTAAAACATTAACAAAACTTTCAGGATTCAGTAATACCACCCCTTCCCTCAAAGACTGAAGAAATTGATTAACAGGAGCAGCTATTTAGTGTATCAATGTAGCACTACTATCCTATTAGCCTTAAATTGAATTTGAGAAACATAAAAAATAACTAAATTAAATTATTTCTCACATTGTTTTTTTCAATTTTTTATACAATATCCAAAAATTAAAAGGCATTTCTGCTGAACAAACCTCTGGTTAACTGAAATTCATTAAAGTAACCAGAACGGAGGTTTACCAAAAGCATTCCCCAACAAATCAAGTGTTTAATTTGGTTTCATTTAACAGTTACTTTTTTTTTGTGCCTAATTGTTTCATTGGTGAACACAGACTTACTGGGCATAACAAAACTACCCCATTTCCATTCTACAGTTATGGCCAAAAATGACTTCATAAAGTCAAATGAAACCTGCTGAATAATGTTATGTTAACATACTGAATTACATACTGCTTTGTAGTTTTCCATATACTTAACGAAAAACTGACAAATTGAAAAATATGACATTTTGAAATCTAATATGAAATATTGTACTACTATTATGGCTTCCAGTAGACTCTTGCGATATCATTTTGTAGTTTCTTTGATGACATGATGTTAAATAAAATATGTTAATATAGTTTTTCTTTTATTCTATCTCAATCCTAAAATTCTAGGTGATGCAAAACTTTTGGCCACAGCTGTATATTTCAACAGGGTATATATTCAAGTAGGAACACATAGAATTAAAAAATAAAAAGAGAACAGAATGTTTATGAACAAGAGGAGGCCATTCAGCCCATCCATGCTCATACAGAATTATACTCACATGGTACTGTGGTAGTCGTGAGGGCCCCAACCCATCGGTCTCTGTGCTTCAGTCTCTGGTTAATGTACTGCAAAATACTAAAACAGAAATACCTTTTAGGTAATACCTTTTAAGGCTAATTTTAGGTAATCGTAATTCTTCAAACACAGGGAGAACCATTCTCTTACAGGGCTATATTTTGGATCACTTTTGTTTGACAAACTATATTAATGGTAGATTTTCTTTAAATCTAATAGGTCCTTGAATGCATCTGTAGGCTGATAAACATCATTAGAAAGGTTTCAGTGTAATCATAATTTGTATTTAAGACTAGGGATATACTGTAATATAATTATTACATATATAGGTTTTAATATAAGGCAAGCCCCCTGTATGATATGAACCCCAAACTAATAGAACCTTTCAACAGTTGACTGATCTCACCAAGGCATTATGGGATTTGGGTTTTTGTTATTTGATTATGATAGTATTTCAAAACAAAGTATCTGTGTATGAATAATATGGGCTCAAACACCCACATCTCCATCAACACCTTACCTAGTTCACTTCCACACATGTTGAAATGTCTCCATACCACACTTCATTATCAACATCCATAAATTAGGGCTCCCCTAATGCAATGCAGAGATGCAAGAACAAACACATTACCTATCCATGACAAGGTGGCCATCATTCACACGGATCCCTGTCCACATATCCCAGAATTCACCATCTGTTGGCTGAGTGTATGGACCAAAAACAGCACCAATTCTGCAACATAAAAATAACACTACTCATGTATTACAGAATTGAAATCAAACAGAATACTCCAGTTTAAATCTAAAAATCACTCCTCTTTGCATTAACCTGTTTCTCTGATACCTGGTAATTTTTCCTGGATAAAAAATGGAATGGCTCAACTCACCCCTTTGAGAAGAAGACAAAGTTAATGAGTCTGGTCAGAATTGGAGAGAGAACCCCACTGTCTTTAAGCAGCTGTTTTAAGACACAAAACAGGAAATAAAATGGTAAAGAACTCCCAATATACAGTAAAAAACAAAATCCACACTTTGAAGTGTTGCCCATAATTGTTGATGTACTGTTGTTTCAGATACAGGGTTTTCAATTATTTTGCCGTCTAAACGTACTGTTACTTGTTCATGAAATACTTAATTCACTTTCAGTGACACAACTGACAATGGCAATACATATTTTGCACCATGAGTCTAAAATAAAAATTAACAATAAGTTAGTAAAAACACCCATTTAGAGTATCTTTGGTTTGATCAAATCTGGGTATACCTTTGGTCTGTTTTAGGTAGAGCAGAACAGTCTGGGTTATGAACCAAAAGCTTTGATGCTTCCATCCCTTTGCCAAAACAAGGAACCAAAATCAACATTGATTACGTGCTACATGCACTACAGTACAGGAAACACCAACGTGTTTAATAAAATGGCATGCTTAGTTAGCAGTAAACAGCTGCTGTATGTCTTTGTGTTTGTATTCCCTTGCAAGTGTTTACTTCTAAACCAACAGTAGAATTTTGCTTGATTCATATAATCTATCAATGTCAGTAACAAACCTTTTGTAGGAATCTTGGATAGTGTGTTTCTGGAAAGATGCCTAAAATGCAGTAATAAAAAGATTAGGCATTACAAACAGAATCACCTGTAGAGATATCAAATACAAGTGAGCCCAAATAGGCAAAATATAGCAACCTTACCTCCATTTGACAAACACAGGCTGCTGATCATTAAATGTCCTGTTTTATTGTGTTCACGCCTGGAAAGTTATGAGGAATGAGTTAATACACAATCCATCATACTGCAGTAAATAAAACCAATCCAACACCCATTTTTTTCAAATATAGTAATGATGTTACTGCTTTTGTAAGCTCTTCCTATTAGACAACAACATATACTTCAGAAAAAAAAGCATCCTTGTGTTACATGTTTAGGAAACAAAGGCACAGATTGTAAAACACGCTCTGCAGTTATTTTCACCTGAAGAGGAGTTCCAGTGCAACTGTGTCTCCATAATCATGAGAGAGGATATTGGTTTTCTGATCATGCAGGCCCAGATGTGCCATCAGTGCTTCCACAATGTTGGCCTGCTCAAAGATGGAATACTGATGAGGCCTCTGGAAAAAAAAAGGCAATTAATAAATCAGGCTTTATTAATTGGCTTTATTATGAATTATTGTACCATGTTGTTTCCTATCTATGTATCTATTTTATAATGCATGTTTTTTTGGGGGTTTTTTTTCCAAAGTTTTGTCAGGGCAACATCGACACAAACTTTCTAAAAAATACATTAAAAAAACACTACCGAAGGGGTTATACAACAAACAAGAATTGGAATAGTTTATCAGGTAATTTAGTACGAAATGAATCATATTACAGGACTGTATTGTGAGCTGTAGTCATTTATAATAATGTGTCTGTTTATTTTTACATGCGCAGTATATTTACTAGTATTTATGAAATCCACAATCTGTGAATGAATAATACTAACTTTGAATACACAACCAAATTATCATTTTAACAGAAACTGTAACTAATATGACTTTTAAAACAAGAACACATTGTTCTGTAACAAAAGCTTTCTAACCACAGTGTTTGAGTCACACAGAATGAATCACAGCCAAATAAACAATACCTGCAAGATAAACACATTACTTCCATTTTGACAAAATCAGGCAATTAAAACAAAAACACTTACAGGTTTGTCACTGAAACCAAAACCTAGGAAATCCAGTGCAATCACTCTGCTGAACCTCTGATTCAGTCCGTCCCATATCTAAATTAGAAGACAAAATGTAACAAATATATGTATAAGCCAATGTGTTGTTTAACAGTTCTTTGTTGTTCAATGTCATTAAAGATCAGATTACCATTTGTTATGAGAATGACCTTCCAAAGGTCTTATCAAGCTTCAACAGTATGATGTGCAAGACACATCAGTAAGCCAGTATCAAAAATGTCTACAATAGTCTACACTACTGTAACTCACCTTATACCAGTCATAACTTGATGTTGGGAATCCATGCAAAAGTATAACCACATCAGAACTTCCTACTGCACCCAAGGAATCTGACTCGAAACACAGAAAAAAAGCAGAAACAAAATATGGAATCAAGCCATAATATTTACTGTTGACATTTATGCACTTTGAAATCGAGTTTGTACATGTATGTGTATTTATGTATGTGTATTTATGTATGTGTATATATATATATATATATATATATACACATACATAATATGTGTATGTGTGTATATATACAGTACTGTGCAAAAGTTTTAGGCAGCTGTGAAAAAATGCTGTAAAAAGTAAGAATGCTTTCAAAAATAGACATGTTAATAGATTATATTTATCAATTAACTAAATGCAAAGTGAGTGAACAGAAGAAAAATCTAAATAAAATCCATATTTGGTGTGACCACCCTTTGCCTTCAAAACAGCATCAAGCATCAATTCTTCTAGGTACACTTGCACACAGTTTTTGAAGGAACTCGGCAGGTAGGTTGGCACAAACATCTTGGAGAACTAACCACAGTTCTTCTGTGGATTTAGGCAGCTTCAGTTGCTTCTCTCTCTTCATGTAATCCCAGACAGACTCGATGATGTTGAGATCAGGGCTCTGTGGGGACCATACCATCACTTCCAGGACTCCTTGTTCTTCTTTACGCTGAAGATAGTTCTTAATGACTTTCGCTGTATGTTTGGGGTTGTTGTCATGCTGCAGAATAAATTTGGAGCCAATCAGATGCCTCCCTGATGTATTGCATGATGGATAAGTATCTGCCTGTACTTCTTAGCATTGAGGAGACCATTAATTCTGACCAAATCCCCAACTCCATTTGCAGAAATGCAGCCCCAAACTTGCAAGGAACCTCCACCATGCTTCACTGTTGCCTGCAGACACTCATTCATGTACGCTCTCCAGCCCTTCGCTTAACAAACTGCCTTCTGCTACAGCCAAATATTTCACATTTTGACTCATCAGTCCAGAGCACCTGCTGCCATTTTTCTGCACCCCAGTTCCTGTGTTTTCGTGCATAGTTGAGTCGCTGGCCTTGTTTCCACGCCGGAGGTATGGCTTTTTGGCCGCAAGTCTTCCATGAAGGCCACTTCTGACCAGACTTCTCCGGACAGTAGATGGGTGTACCAGGGTCCCACTGTTTTCTGAGTTCTGAGCTGATGGCACTGCTGGACATCTTCCAATTGCGAAGGGAAGTAAGCATGATGTGTCTTTCATCTGCTGCAGTAAGTTTCTTGGCCGACCACTGCGCCTCACGGTCCTCAACGCTGCCCGTTTCTTTGTGCTTCTTCAAAAGTGCTTGGACAGCACATCTAGAAACCCCTGTCTGCCTTGAAATTTCTGCCTGGGAGAGACTTTGCTGATGCAGTATAACTACCTTGTGTCTTGTTGCTGTGCTCAGTCTTGCCATGGTGTTTGACTTTTGACAGTAAACTGTCTTTAGCAACCTCACCTTGTTAGCTGAGTTTGGCTGTTCCTCACCCAGTTTTATTCCTCCTACACAGCTGTTTCTGTTTCAGTTAATGATTGTGTTTCAACCTACATATTGAATTGATGATCATTAGCACCTGTCTGGTATAATTGTTTAATCATACACCTGACTATATGCCTACAAAATCCCTGACTTTGTGCAAGTGTACCTAGAAGAATTGATGCTGTTTTGAAGGCAAAGGGTGGTCACACCAAATATGGATTTGATTTAGATTTTTCTTCTGTTCACTCACTTTGCATTTAGTTAATTGATAAATATAATCTATTAACATGTCTATTTTGAAAGCATTCTTACTTTACAGCATTTTTCACACCTGCCTAAAACTTTTGCACAGTACTGTATATATATATATATATATATATATATATATATATATATATATATATATATATATATATATATATTTGTGCAAGTCTTACATTATGGATTTTGGCCAGAGAATTTATTTCTCACAGCTTTCATCACTGACCAAGTTCGAGAGCCAATTTTAGTTACGGCTGCATGATAGGAATACAAGGTCTGAAATAGCCTTAGATATCTAGAAAGTATATACCCATTGTTTAACAAAAACAGTAAATATGTTAATAATTCCTCTCACCTCTGTAAAAGATGTGGTTTCCTTTGAATGTAAAAAAGGCCCCGGCAGTTTTCCAGGAATTAAGGGTTGGAGAAATGTGGGGTGGAGGGATGTGGAGATAGACAGCAATGAGGGGCACTGCCAGGAGCCCAACCTGAATCCACCACTCCCTCATCCTAAAGAAAAATCATATCAAATATGAATGAATATCTTGGAAAGCCTATGCAGACATATATGCCAACCTGCATTTATACTAGACAACCCATTTTGCTGGTCACCTGACAGCTGGTATGTTAAAAATATTAAATTTGTAACCACCTTCTTATCCGTGATCAAAAGTAACAGTGTGTTAGAGAGAACCTAAACAGAGAGAACCGTATTCTAGGGTTACATAAACCACAAATAGCATATTTAAAATGACTTTACATAATCTACTTAATCTTCTTAACAGACCGAGAATTAAATCATCTTTATTTATTTTGTTCTTATTATTATTGAGGCAAAACGTATTTACAACATATAAAAAAAAGTGGTCCACCACGTCCATTGCCGAGCTGGTAAAACTTTCTATTGAACGGCACAATTTACCAATGTATAAAAAAATGAATAAATAAATGTCTTGCTATATCACTGATCAGCACTTTGAAGTTAATGTTAACGAGCTCTTGTGTCAATAAAGGAGCCTTTGCTTTCTAAATGTTAATAACATTCAGCAACAAATGTGATTTCAATAAGATGCTGTATTCTTTTTAAAGAAATGCTTCAACCATGAATACTCCGTAGTCGTGTCATCCGTAGTCTACATTGCATTTCCTAATAGAAATGCAACTGATTCAACGTCAAATCACTTTGCAGTAACATGACATTAACAGGTTTAAAGGAAACTGTACGGCAATGGTATTTTAACAGTGTAGATGTATATATTAAAAAATTTACTACATAACATTAATAAATAAATCACATACCTAGTGTTGTCCTGGTATACCCCCTCTCAGGCACCTGTTGTTCATTGTGAACTGGTGAACTAAGCACTTCTGTGAAGCTATGTGACCTGCACTATCAGTCTCCTACAGATAAGAGAACTGTAATTAAAATTAAAAACAGACACCACGTAGACGACTGCCATCTACGGGCAAGGAGAACTAACAGCAATTAACTTATAAAACTTAAAGCTGGAACAGTATCATTGTCAATATGAACTTTAAAAAACAAAATCTAAACAGGAAAACGCACCTGAGATATTGCAGACTAAATCTGAAAAATTATTAATATATTTTTTTTCAGAAAAAACAACAACATGATAATAAATCTTAAAGAGGTGATACATGCTGCAATGGTTCGCGGTTCATGAGGAAATGGGTATACATGTGTCAGGCACATACAGAACATGTCCGATTCTCAATGTTTCTTCTTCCAAACGTTTATTACATACCAAAACAGTTTTTGGGAGACTTGTATTGCACACCATAGTTTTGACTGTTGTGAATGATGTGTTGGTCTTTCTTTTTTGCTTCTGTTCTGACTAGGTTGTAGTGTTATCGAAGGATAACATGATTTGATATCCCAAAGAAGTAAATGGCAGAGAGATTTCATTACAAATAACACAACGATTCAATTATGCGGGGCTGGCATTTACACATCGAATCACCAAATTGCTGAAATAGGAAACCTATATACAGTATCTTAAAATTGTAAAACTTCGAAGGCGGGATGTGGGGAGGGAGTCGAGAGATCAGCGTCGACGCTACCTAGCAACAATTCCTAAATGTGTCAACAGAGACCTCGTAAAAAGATTCCCTGTGATTGGCTAACATAAGGTTCCATTCAATCAGGGCAAGGTTTGTTAAACCGTTCTGAAGGTTTTGTGCTTGTGTTCAGTTTGAAAAAGATGTCGGCTAAAAGAGGCTTCGGTAATACAGAGGTAATAATAACACGATTTAATATTTGTTTATTTATTGAATATATTGAATCTAGTATTTGATATTTGTTGAGATTTATAAACGCCCAAAATAGAATGGAATATTTTTTACGCTGCTGAAAAAAAATAGTCATACAGTCATTGGTAAAGCACACAGGCTTATTCAAAGCTTTGCCTTTGTCTTAAATTATTTATTTATTTATTTATCTATTTATTTCTTTTTAAATGCCTGAAATAAAAAGTTCGAGTTATATACCTACCGTAAACGGTGTCTGCTTTCGGGATGGATGGTCTAGTATTGTCATTGATGGCAGTCTTGGACTGAGCTACGTCATCAGTACACAACAACTACGCAGGGTAGCACTTTAGCAAGACACTGTCAGTCTCTAAATATAATAATTTGAACATTTCACTGAATGCTGTGTGAACCTACGACAACATATACAAGGACTAAACCAACATACTGTTACTACTGCAATGTATTAGTTATTAGCTCGACACTCGTTACTGAGCTGTAGCGCTTGGTGATGTGCGCCTGGGGCTGTAGTATGAGAAATTTGGTGCGTTTAACATTGTTGAAAAAAAAAAAAAGATGGTCTTGTGTCCATCCCTGTATTTTCAGTATATAGACTGTTACTGAAGAGGGCTGTTTTTGATCAGTTTAAAGTGTTTAATTTTAGGGGTGTTAATAATTTAGCTTAAACCTTATCCAAAGATTAAACGTTTAGAATTGTCTAAACATGTAAACTACTAGAAATATGGTTGTGAAATATAATGGTCTCAGTGTACAGTAGTAACTGTGCAGTGCAAGGTGCAGTGCAATATTCCGTATTTATATATTCCATATTGTACTCCATGTAAACATTTGTCTTGTACACATTTAGCCAATGCACATATTGTAGTCATTATAGTGCTTCTTGTTAATTTGGATATCGTTTGGGGAAAATAAACAAAATCTAACAGTCTAAAATTTTTTTTTTTACTCTTTCCTGCCAAACTAAATATCCATTTCCCTCAATCATTTGTGAATTGTCAACCATAAACAATTTCATGTCATTTGTGTTTATTTTATATATATATATATATATATATATATATATATTTTTTTTTTTTGCAGTACTTAAAAAAGAAAGTTCCACAGAATCCAAAATACCAGCATGTAAAAACAAGGCTTGATACAGGTAATTCAACATCTGTTCTCTCTTTCTCTCTCTCTCTCTCTCTCTCTCTGATAGATAGACAGATAATAATTATTAATCTGCTTTATTTATGTAGCAAATATTTTGTAATGTTGTAGTCTCAAAAGCAAGTGTATAGTATTTCACATAAGTAGTCTGCTGTCCTAAAAGGTATCACCAAAACTATGTGAAGTAGGCTAGATCAGCCAAAGTGTCTTTACAGTAAATAAAGCATATAAAGCGGCAGCACCATCTAGTGAACAGAAATATATTGCCAGTGAAACTGAAGGAAGCTGTGCAAAGTATCAGATCATCAAATGCCACTGGCTCTTGCTTCTATAAAGATTAGGCTATTTGGTTGATCTAGCCCCGTGACAGACAACTAGAACTGAACATCTCCTGAACCCAAGTGAAAGCACCTTTACATTTGAGTAATTGCAATCAGTACAACACGGAATGATTGTTAACATTATCAAAATGAAATGTTCCATTTCAATTTTATTTAAAGTTGGCTTTAAAATGAGCATGCACTGTACTGCCAGGATTATATTATGCTGTTTTAAATGTTTGTCAAACATCTTAAGTACTCAAAATGTTATTTTGTGAAAAGTATACCTTTGTGTGGGCTAACATGGAATTGCATTTACTTTACGTACGGAAATTCTATGTTGCAGTTTCTAAGGATCTAATTTCAGTTACTATACTAGGTTAAACAAAATGTAACTTGAGACAATTTATTTATTTATTTATTTATTTATTTATTTATTTATTATTTTTTACATTGTATGGAGAGTAGCTATTTAAAACCGTATGAATAAAGAAATGGACACCAGGGCTATGTCATACTCTGCACATTGCAAAAAAAATGTAAACTCTATGGGAAAACCACATATATTGCATTCTTATAAATGTAATTAATATCAGCAGTATTTCAATAGGTTATATTTAAGCTTGCTACTATTCGATTTTTATTTTTTTGCCAAATCGACGATTAATAGCGACGTTTATTTTAGAAATAATTTACCGGTTTTTTTTCAATCTTTATTTTTCAATTCAAGCAGAAAATGGGTGAAATCGACCTTTATGCTTAAAAAAACCCCCAAGAAACACAGACTTTTTATGCTATTGAGAAACGTCGCATTTAGCGAAACCCAATTATCATATTCAACATGCAACAAAACTTGCAGTTATTATTCGGAGTCTGAGCTCCCCCCTCTCCTGCTTCAGCACAGCTGGAATCGGAGTCACTGGAAGGCAAGGCAGACGGGCCCGCTTCGTCCTGCCGTGGAGACTTCAGCTGTCAGTCAGGGTATTGTGCACTATGTTCATTAAGTGTTTCCTCTTGCGCACCTTTTTCAAATCAAACTAGTAACTGTCATCGTATACCTATAGCAAAAGCTTACCTACACCTTAACCCGCTAATTTCAAAGTAGGCTCTTTGAATGACAGCCGCTGTCGTTGGCAAATGTAAGTGCACAGTCAGTGCAGGTCTTGATGACTGACAGTCATTTAAATGAATGAGAGCATTCTAGAGCTGCTTCAGTCAACAATGTCAGAACAGGATGAAAGTGACAGTGAAACTACAGTATTAACAGACCACTGAGATGATAGCGACCCTTAGCCATTCAGAGCGGAACAGAGACGGGACAGACAGTAAGTATAAAAACTACGCAAACTAGAGATGATTTCTAAATGATTATTTTTGGTAAGAGAATAAAAAATAGAGTGGTTTTACTGACGTTTGTCCTATATAAATTTATTTCAGTCTAACTCATATTTTTGGGGAATTCTACGTTTAACGAGCTTTACTGATTAATATCGAAAAGTAGCAAGCTTAGTCTCTACTTTAGCCATTTGCAGCATTATTACATGCTTGTCATCACATGTAGGCCAATATTTACAATATTGCTTAATAGTTTATTTTTATGGTATATTTATTAGGCAACAGCTTGAGCAAATACATGGAAAAAGTGGAAGAGATCAAAAAAAGTAAGTTCAACTTGTTTATGTTTAATTCCAGCAGTTTGTATTATTTATAAGGTTTAGGTTAGTTTCTTACCAGTTTTGTAATGTAAAGTACCTTAGTATCCTTTCACTGGTTTGCATAATCGCTATAAATGTTTTCCTTGTTTGGTGGAAGTTAATTCAGGTTTTTTGGAACCAATCTGTGTCGTCTTCTTTCTTGTTTTGCAATTGCCCTTTCAAAACCAATAGAAGAACCCCAGTCATCTTGATATTAATGGACTGTGTACTGCTATACCTCAGAGACTGGTTACTTTGTTTACAATTGATATTTGGTAACACGTTGTTCTGATTTCTCATGGATAAGAATCACTTATCCCTTTTTCTAGAAGGGGATTGTGTCATTCCCTACAGTAATTTCTCTGTCTAGCTTGTAATAAGAGTGTTAAATGGACATATTTTTCTGCCAGTGACATTTTCATGTAAAGATCAGTAGATACAAGAGGCTGGACTTACTGTTGCCTCAAAGCAGGTATTAAAATACATCTGCAAGAGGTTAGCACACTTTAGAGAGAGCTTTAGGGAGAAATCTTCTGAAGACAGTCCTTGTGGTTAATTAACAGAGACAGTAAGTTTTGTAAAAGTAATGTCAGCAAATCAATGGGAATCACAAAACGCTGACAACCAGGACCCAGGTAGGTGATGCTGCTGCAGATGAAATTTGTTTTCACATAAAGGTCAAAGAAGACCTAGTCTGTTCTGCCATGCTAGAAAATAATTTTAAAATATAGCTTGTTTTCATGGAATATCTAAACTGCCAATGGAGATGGAGAGTCTTAGTAAGATGTTTTGTTCTGTTTTTTTAAGACATGAAAATGCAATTTGATTATTAATCAAGTGATTATTAAATTAATAAGAATCTTGCTAAAATACATTTTCTTTAGATTACAGATATAAGAAAGATGAGCTGTTCAAAAGACTTAAAGTGACAACATTTGCTCAGTTGGTAAGTGTAAAATATATCGAGACCCTTTCAATTAAAATGTGTCAGAATACCAACTCTTTTTTTCATTGCTTTTCTGTAGAAATATGTACGTCATGATAATTTGGCATGCTTATCATGACGTACACATGTTTATCAGGACATAATGGGATACTTTGTAACAACTGTAAGTTGCCCTAGATAAGGGCTTCTGCTAAAAAATGTAATAGTGTCTATGTATGTTTCCTAATTGTTATTCCTACTTCTGGGGTGGTCATTTTCTTGTGTGTGTGTATATGTGGAGAGGGAAACACATTTATTTTTTCTTTCAGGTCATCCAGGTAGCTTCAGTATCAGATTTGAATGATGGTGAAAATAACGAGGAGTTATGTAGGCTCGATGGTAAGTTACTTTGTAATGGGCTATGTTATTTAATGTCTTAATTGTGTTTGAGTACTTTCAAGATCACCAACAGTTGTATAGAGATTGCAGCTTTTATTTTCTCAAACAGGGTGATTAGAATGTAAGTTTACCATATAAATGCACCATATCATTGATGTGGTTAAAAATGACAACATTACCATTATTGATTTGTTTCTTTGTGGTAATATTGTTTGACTTCAATTTTATTTAGTAGTTTTAATTAATGTTCCTCATTATTTTCGCTTACTGTAGACAACAATTCAGTGCTGTCTGGCACAGGTGCAGAACTGCTTTCAGAAAGAACCAATGGAAAGGGAGACCCTGAGGGGATACTGCAGACTACACCAGTGCAGTTTATTGATAACAGTAATGATTCGGGAGAAACTGAACTTTCACCAAGGTCAACACTTCAAAGGTAACAGTTATGAAAAGTGTTTTTTTTTTAATCAAAATAAATCTGCTGGATTATTCTCAACATATTGTACTCAACATATATAAGAGTGGTTAGGGCTCTGGACTCTTGATCGGAGGGTTGTGGGTTCAATCCCAGGTTGGAGACACTGCTGCTGTACCCTTAAGCAAGGTACTTTACCTAGATTGCTCCAGTAAAAACCTAACTGTATAAATGGGTAATTGTATGTAAAAATAATGTAAAAAAATGTAATTGTATGTAAACATAATGTGATATCTTGTAATAATTGTAAGTCGCCCTGGATAAGGGTGTCTGCTAAGAAATAAATAATAATAATATTCAGTGAATTTGTTTGTCTATGAGTCCAGGGTAATTTTTTGTGTTTCTGCACTTTGTGTATTCGGTTACATTTTATTAGGTAATTTCTCATGGATTATAGACACACATAAGCCAGTTCTATATAACATGCTATGCAAATATCTATTGCTTCATATGTTCTGAACAATGCATTAACCAATATGACAGCCAAAAACATATATTCTGTTCAAATTTAATGTTGTTTTTTTTTACAGTGTAATAAGTGGCGTTGGAGAGATGGATCTAGATAAGGCTTCACAGAAGAATGTAAACAGTACACCAGCTTCAAGCCCAAGGATCACAAATAAACCATACACTGACTGCCCATACTTGCTGCTAGATGTTAGGGACAGAGATGAGTATGAACAATGCCATATTATTGGAGGTAAGAAATTCTAAAAAAAAAATTTAAAAAAATTACTGACATTTTATAGATTTTAAGTTTGTTTTGACAAAGTATACATTAAAGGTCCGTGTAACATTTATCGGTTAAATTTTTACGTTTCCTGAAAATTTTAAAAATCAAATATGGTCTCTTGTTTTCATGTTTCTGTCTTTTGAGATTACACACTTTCTTTTTTTTAAACTCGTTAAAAAAATGGAAAAAAAACAGATTGTAACTTGAAAATACTTGCTATTTGTGTAATGAAAGGGTCATAGTCAGTCTGTACCATAATGGTGGGCTAGAACTGCAGATATGTGGCAAACAAAAAACAAATAAAATAAATGTACAGTTTTTTTTAAATTTTTTTGTTCTATTATTATTATTTCAAGTATTCTTTTTTTCGTTTATTATTTAAATATTTAAAAAGGTTCGCATGTGCAAACACCTTACTGTACTATTCAGTACAGTATTCATTTTCCAGACGCAGAACCCACATTTACTTAAAGCACAACGATGCTGAAGTTGGCTTCTTATTCGGTCGAGTAACAGAGAGAAGTGAAAGGAGCCTGGACTTTTCTGACAATGTATTTGACACCGTAAAGCATGCTGGTTTAAACAATGAGCGTGAGTGAATTAAGAGTTTTAGCTTGTCGATAGCTGATTGGAGCCTATGGTATGGAAAGTAAAAATATTTTTTGTTATACAGATATTTTCCCTTGCTCTGAAGTTCCCTTCCCTGCACACACAACATGTCAAATGTTTGTGGGTTTTTTTTTTGTTTGTTTTTTTTTTACAATGGTTTGTTTTATCCTGTATTTTAAGCCTGGTTAACTAACAGTACCTTTCCTAAATGCACTCAGCACTTTTTAAAAGTGCAATATTGCAGTTTGCACTGTGGCGTTGTGAAAAATCTTAATTATGATGGAAAGTCTAATTGATCACTTGTATATTTTAACAATGTGTTGCTACTTTTAACCGTGTTGTCCAATCAAAACGTTCTCATTGCTTTTATATGTATCTTTTTGACTGTTTGTTTTTTTTTGTTTTGTTTTGTTTTCTTCTTGGTGACATTGTTTCCCATATTTTAATTCTGTATCCGAATAAAAAGAACTTCATCATGTATCTAATATTCTGTGCTTTATCGCAACTGAACTGGCGTAGTCGCGCTACATATTAAATATAACCCTGTGTTTTGAAGCCCCTCTGAACGAGTGGGTGTTACATAAGGGCAGGAAGGCAGAGGTTTAAACCAGTTACTTATTCCATGTGTGCTATTGGTGAACTTGCTATATGTGCCATGTTTGCCCGCTGTTTTTGTATCAAAATTAGTTTTGGGCCGGGACACATACACATGGGGGTCGTAGAGAGGTTCCCACTCTGTGAGAATCAACTTTGAAGTAAGTGGCCCAAAGCGATTTAACCACTGAAATACCCCAGTTACTTAGTCAATTTGTGTTAGATTTGCATTATGCGAATAAGAAGCTGGCCGAATAAGAAGCTGGTGAATAAGAAGCCAACTTCAGCATCGTGAAAACACGAGACGATTTTTTTTTAAATTTTCAGGAAACGTTGTAAAAACTTGAACTGATAAGCATTACACGGACCATTAAAGTATTTTCTTATTCATTTGTGTGTGTGTAATTGTATATTATATATATATATATATATATATATATATATATATATATATATATATACACGTACAGTGTGTGTGGAAACTAGTTTTTTTTCATAATTGACATTGTTTTACATCGTATACGTTTCTGTAAATACTTGATAATGAAAACACATGTTACAATATACAAAACAAAACATAAGGAGTATCAAAGCAATGTTCAAGAAAATTGAAAATTGTCTCTAAATCTTCGATTCCTCAAAATGGCCACCCTTTGCCTTAATAACAGCTTCACAAACACGAGGCATTCGGTTAACAAGTTTCAGCAGGAAATCACCCGACATGTCTTCCCAGCTCTTCTGCAGCAAATCCCAGAGATGTAGGGCACTTGTGGGTAGCTTTGCTTTGACTCTTCTGTCCAGTTCGTCCCATACAAGTTCTATGGGATTGGGGTCTGGAGACTGGGCAGGCCAGGTCATTAGATTGAGTTGTCCTTCACTTTCCTTCTTCGCCAGATAGTTCTTGCACAACTTTGAGGTGTGTTTCAGGTCATTATCTTGCTGAAGAATAAAGGACTCCCCAACTAGCCGTAATCCTGATGGAATGGCATGCCTCTGAAGTATGTTATGATAGCCATACTGGTTGAGCTTGCCATGGACTTGGTAAAGATCACCAACTCTGTCACCAGCAAAGCAACCCCAGACCACGACACTGCCTCCTTCATGCTTGACAGTAGGAACCACACATGCAGAACTCATGCGCTCACCCTCTCTGTGTCTTACAAATACTCGGCGGTTGGACCCAAATATTTCAAATTTTGACTCATTGGTCCATAAGACCGACTTCCACTCCTCATACGTCCAGTTTCTGTGTTTTTTGGCCCAGGCAAGTCTCTTCCTCTTATTCTGCATTCTTAACAATGGTTTCTTTGCAGCAATTCTTCCAGTTAGGCCAACTTCACGCAATCTCCTCTGAACAGTTGATGTTGTACATCTGTACTTCTAGTAGCATTTAGCTGAGCTTGTATTTCAGGGGCAGTTAATCGCCAGTTTCGCAGCCTTGTGACTCGAATGAACTTGTTCTCTGATTCTGAGGTCACTCTTGGCCTGCCTGACCTTGTTCGGTCCTCATGAGTGCCAGTTTCTGCAAATCGTTTGATGGTCTTGGCCACAGCAGTTACAGACACTTGCAAAGTTCTTGCGATTTGTCTTAAAGATTGACCTTCATTTCTTAAAGTAATTACAGACTGTATTTTTCTTTGCTTAACTGAGCGTATTTTGCCATTTTCTGCTCCCTTACATTCAGGAATGACAAACTTGTGCCTATGCTACCTATATTTATAGTAATCATGGACCCTCACCTGTTAATAATTGGTGACAAAAGGTTAATTAGGTAACATGCTAGTTAACTCGGAGAACATCTAACAAAGACACTTTTATACTTAGGCCAGTGTTCTAACATCGTGTTAAACACATTTCAGACTTTTAACTGACTTGGGCTTCAGACTGAAATCCCCTTGCTTTGGGTGACCATTTCATTGAAATTGACAAGATTTACATTTTCATTTAAAAATAAAATTTTTGAATGCAATTCACTTATAATTATCAGCTTATATAAGTACACATATCATATAATGAAACATTAAGTGTTTATAGACAAGTTTATACAGTTAAAAGCATAGATAATCATGAAAAACCTGGTTTCAAGCAGGTGTACTCAAACTTTTGACTGGTACTGTGTGTGTGTGTGTGTGTATATATATATATATATATATATATATATATATAATTTTTTTCCCCCCCCCACAGCATACAATTACCCCATTGCAACACTGTCCCGGACGATGAATCCATACACAAAGGAAGTGCTGGAATATGTATCTTTTTACCAGTATTTATTTTCCTACGTACCAGTTTCCATATTTACTGTTCATCATATTTTTTGTTGATATATACACAACATAATAAAAGGTTTATAGGTGTAAAGAAAATACATTCCTTAATTGTAGTACAGTAGATGAGGAGACATTTAAGGTGATTTCAGGACAATGTGGGGCATTACCAGGATTTGCCTGCGTTTCGCCAACTCCACAGTGCTGTAACCAATCCCTGGGAAAGGTGGGTCTTTCCTTAGGTAGTAAGACTGCAAGACTGAACTGATCCCATACCCTGGGGGTGGTCGCGTTTACATTTACTTATAAATACTTTGCAGAGTTGATTGAGCTCACTAACAAAGCAATTATAAATAATAATATTGTGGCTGTTTGTTAAATCTACAAAAAGGGAGACATGTGTTTTTTCTTAACCCATGACTGCAGAAAAATGCTTCTGGCAAGATAATTATTCTTTATGATGAAGACGAGAGAGTTGCCAGCCAGGCCGCCACCACAATGTGTGAAAGAGGATTTGAGAATCTGTTCATGCTTTCAGGAGGTGAGCTTTCAGATCATTTTGCTTTTTCATAGGCGGTTCACATGTTAATTCATATTAAATTGAAAGAAGAAAACATTTGTATTTATAAATGTGTGATGTAAAGCAGAGCAAGACCTGATAAGAAGTTAGCTTAGCTTTTTTAAATTTGGACATTGAGATATTTAATTTGTTTTATTTAACTAGTTGCTTGAAAATGTTACATTTTTGTAATTAACAGAATGTCCATATCTTAATATCTGTCCATTTCAATAGAATGTTTGTTTATTTTTGTATATTTCTCTCAGGGTTAAAAGTGATAGCTCAGAAGTTCCCAGAAGGTTTGACAACTGGTTCATTCCCACCATCGTGCCCACAATCAGTTCCACCAACATCTGGTCGCAAACGCTCTACTCCAAGACCACCATCATACCCTGCTGAAAATAAGTGGCAATTTACTTCTGAAGATCTGAACAAAATACAGTTTTACTTGGAAGATATGCTAATTCCTACAAATACCAACAGTAAGAGACATCAATAAATAATAAAATGTCATTACAGTGGATGTTTTTGCTCTTAACAGCATGTTTCTGTTTTTCAGGTCGTTTGAGTCGTCTTTCAGTGGGAAGTGCACAGTCAAAGGCATCTAGTGCAAGAAGCAGCTACACTCCATCTGCTGCTGGCTCAGACAGCGCCCGGACTCAAAGCAGCACTAGACATTGGAAATGACAAATGTTTTGACCAGAATAAATGTTACTGTGTCAGATGTCACCAGAATGTTATTTCAGCATCAGATGTATTCTTTAAATATAGTCGGATACCTACAGTATATGTTAAGATCCACACTTATTTTAATCCGAATATACAGTGCCTTGCGAAAGTATTCGGCCCCCTTGAACTTTGCGACCTTTTGCCACATTTCAGGCTTCAAACATAAAGATATGAAACTGTAATTTTTTGTGAAGAATCAACAACAAGTGGGACACAATCATGAAGTGGAACGAAATTTATTGGATATTTCAAACTTTTTAACAAATAAAAACTGAAAAATTGGGCTGCAAAATTATTCAGCCCCTTTACTTTCAGTGCAGCAAACTCTCTCCAGAAGTTCAGTGAGGATCTCTGAATGATCCAATGTTGACCTAAATGACTAATGATGATAAATAGAATCCACCTGTGTGTAATCAAGTCTCCGTATAAATGCACCTGCACTGTGATAGTCTCAGAGGTCCGTTTAAAGCGCAGAGAGCATCATGAAGAACAAGGAACACACCAGGCAGGTCCGAGATACTGTTGTGGAGAAGTTTAAAGCCGGATTTGGATACAAAAGATTTCCCAAGCTTTAAACATCCCAAGGAGCACTGTGCAAGCGATAATATTGAAATGGAAGGAGTATCAGACCACTGCAAATCTACCAAGACCTGGCCGTCCCTCTAAACTTTCAGCTCATACAAGGAGAAGACTGATCAGAGATGCAGCCAAGAGGCCCATGATCACTCTGGATGAACTGCAGAGATCTACAGCTGAGGTGGGAGACTCTGTCCATAGGACAACAATCAGTCGTATACTGCACAAATCTGGCCTTTATGGAAGAGTGGCAAGAAGAAAGCCATTTCTTAAAGATATCCATAAAAGTGTCGTTTACAGTTTGCCACAAGCCACCTGGGAGACACACCAAACATGTGGAAGAAGGTGCTCTGGTCAGATGAAACCAAAATCGAACTTTTTGGCAACAATGCAAAACGTTATGTTTGGCGTAAAAGCAACACAGCTCATCACCCTGAACACACCATCCCCACTGTCAAACATGGTGGTGGCAGCATCATGGTTTGGGCCTGCTTTTCTTAGCAGGGACAGGGAAGATGGTTAAAATTGATGGGAAGATGGATGGAGCCAAATACAGGACCATTCTGGAAGAAAACCTGATGGAGTCTGCAAAAGACCTGAGACTGGGACGGAGATTTGTCTTCCAACAAGACAATGATCCAAAACATAAAGCAAAATCTACAATGGAATGGTTCACAAATAAACATATCCAGGTGTTAGAATGGCCAAGTCAAAGTCCAGACCTGAATCAATCGAGAATCTGTGGAAAGAACTGAAAACTGCTGTTCACAAATGCTCTCCATCCAACCTCACTGAGCTCGAGCTGTTTTGCAAGGAGGAATGGGCAAAAATTTCAGTCTCTCGATGTGCAAAACTGATAGAGACATACCCCAAGCGACTTACAGCTGTAATCGCAGCAAAAGGTGGCGCTACAAAGTATTAACTTAAGGGGCTGAATAATTTTGCACCAATTTTCAGTTTTTATTTGTTAAAAAGTTTGAAATATCCAATAAATTTCGTTCCACTTCATGATTGTGTCCCACTTGTTGTTGATTCTTCACAAAAAATTACAGTTTCATATCTTTATGTTTGAAGCCTGAAATGTGGCAAAAGGTCGCAAAGTTCAAGGGGGCCGAATACTTTCAGTAAGGCACTGTAAATACATTACTTTATGGTAACGTACATAAACGGTGCCAGGTGAATGTAGGTGTGTGTCGTGCAAGTTGTACATTTTATATGATCAATACATTTGCTGCTATGTATGCTGAAGTGGCCCACTTCACTCTCCAGTCAATGGTGATATATTATTGAATTAAGGAATGTGCATAACTAGTGTCATTTTTAGAGGAAAAACTAAATGACCCAGAAGAAGCAAAACTTTCTTTTTGCAAAACAAATACTGTACCTGAGCTACTGTAACTACAAAAAATGATTGTAGGGAAAAACTTTGTTTCTAGAAAGACATATGCAAACTTTAGAGAACCAAAACAAACCATTTGATGTCTTTGATCACTGTTTCATGAGATTTAGCAGCAATTAATTGATAACTGCTCTAATAAGTGCAAGTATTTTTGCGTGATATTGGTGTTCCCTGATTACTGTTTCTGGAATCCTAGTTAACTAATGGTGGAAAACAGTGATATGGTACATAATACCTTCAGATTTAATAGACATTTGTGGTTTGTATATCCACAGTATTGAAACATGTTTGAAAGGTAGGAATACGAATGATATTTTTATATGTATGTTGGCCAAGATTACATTTAAATAATTTCTTCGCAAACGGGACTGATAGTGATGTTTGTAGCAGTGGGAGGGAGTTCCTGTGAAGACTGGGGGCAGGCTTTCAAAACTCCTGGAAGCTCATTGTTAAGCTTCATATTCTGAATAATGCATTCAATCTGATAGGAATTAAATAACAGTAGTTAGAAAAATCACTTCACAATATTTAAAACGACTGTCTATTTGAAGAGCTAATGGAACAAAAGTCAATCATTTTTTTAACAAAAGACTACATTGTGTCGATTTTAGTACTCTCACAACCAGTATTTTTACTTATCTGAAACTGCCTTCTGGTAATAACATCTTATTATAAATGTTACTAAATGCAGTACCAATCTTCATTTGCAGTTTAACTTCATTAGATTTAAGCTTATATTTTAAATGCTTGTCTAAAATAAAAATAAAAACTTGGATCACTTGCCTTTTAATTTACTTTTTAGTTATGAAATTGTCTTAACTTTTTCATGGCTATTCTGAAACAGTACACCTAAATACATTGATGTTGTTTCGCAGTATATTTAATGTTGCTGGTACATATTCTGGTTTATTGGGTGTGAAGTGTTTCTATTGTTTAAAGTATTATGTAATATAATAAACATGTAGAGGTACACTGTACAATAGTCTTTCTTTTAAAAGGATTTGATGTTGTAGCTCTGCGAGTGTTATAGTTAGTAATCTTTGTTTTGTCAACGGATATATATATATATATATATATATATATATATATATATATATATATATATATATTACAGTACTGTGCAAAAGTTTTAGACAGGTGTGAAAAAATGCTGTAAAGTAAGAATGCTTTCAAAAATAGACATGTTAATAGATTATATTTATCAATTAACTAAATGCAAAGTGAGTGAACAGAAGAAAAATCTACATCAAATCAATATTTGGTGTGACCACCCTTGCCTTCAAAACAGCATCAAGCATCAATTCTTCTAGGTACACTTGCACACAGTTTTTGAAGGAACTTCGGCAGGTAGGTTGGCCCAAACATCTTGGAGAACTAACCACAGTTCTTCTGTGGATTTAGGCAGCCTCAGTTGCTTCTCTCTCTTCATGTAATCCCAGACAGACTCGATGATGTTGAGATCAGGGCTCTGTGGGGGCCATACCATCACTTCCAGGACTCCTTGTTCTTCTTTACGCTGAAGATAGTTCTTAATGACTTTCGCTGTATGTTTGGGGTCGTTGTCATGCTGCAGAATAAATTTGGGGCCAATCAGATGCCTCCCTGATGGTATTGCATGATGGATAAGTATCTGCCTGTACTTCTCAGCATTGAGGAGACCATTAATTCTGACCAAATCCCCAACTCCATTTGCAGAAATGCAGCCCCAAACTTGCAAGGAACCTCCACCATGCTTCACTGTTGCCTGCAGACACTCATTCGTATACGCTCTCAGCCCTTCGGCGAACAAACTGCCTTCTGCTACAGCCAAATATTTCAAATTTTGACTCATCAGTCCAGATCACCTGCTGCCATTTTTCTGCACCCCAGTTCCTGTGTTTTCGTGCAGAGTTGAGTTTCTTGGCCTTGTTTCCACGTCAGAGGTATGGCTTTTGCCCGCAAGTCTTCCATGAAGGCCACTTCTGACCAGACTTCTCCGGACAGTAGATGGGTGTACCAGGGTCCCACTGTTTTCTGCCAGTTCTGAGCTGATGGCACTGCTGGGCGTCTTCTGATTGCGAAGGGAAGTAAGCATGATGTGTCTTTCATCTGCTGCAGTAAGTTTCCTTGGCCGACCACTGCGTCTCACGGTCCTCAACGTTGCCCGTTTCTTTGTGCTTCTTCAAAAGAGCTTGGACAGCACATCTGGAAACCCCTGTCTGCCTTGAAATTTCTGCCTGGGAGAGACCTTGCTGATGCAGTATAGCTACCTTGTGTCTTGTTGCTGTGCTCAGTCTTGCCATGGTGTATGACTTTTGACAGTAAACTGTCTTCAGCAACCTCACCTTGTTAGCTGAGTTTGGCTGTTCCTCACCCAGTTTTATTCCTCCTACACAGCTGTTTCTGTTTCAGTTAATGATTGTGTTTCAACCTACATATTGAATTGATGATCATTAGCACCTGTTTGGTATAATTGTTTAATTATACACCTGACTATATGCCTACAAAATCCCTGACTTTGTGCAAGTGTACCTAGAAGAATTGATGCTGTTTTGAAGGCAAAGGGTGGTCACACCAAATATGGATTTGATTTAGATTTTTCTTCTGTTCACTCACTTTGCATTTAGTTAATTGATAAATATAATCTATTAACATGTCTATTTTTGAAAGTATTCTTACTTTACAGCATTTTTTCACACCTGCCTAAAACTTTTGCACAGTACTGTATATATATATATATATATATATATATATATATATATATATATATATATAATCTCCATGTTTATCCATGTTTCCTGTTCACAAATGTGACATTCTGCACTGATAATGATGTTGGGCTGGCTGGTAAGAGCTATTTTTAACTGGCTGCTGGGAGCAGATTGTGCGCATAAAAGGTCCTGATACTGCAATAATCTGTCTTTTATAATGTTCATTCTAGTGAAGCTGGTTATTGTAATGGAATTCGCTTTCATTGGGATTCCTCTTAATACCAGATGGTTACAAGACAGAAAAGTCACCGAATGACTGGTTTTGTTGGAAGAGATTGGGTGCAGCATACTTTTAAAATCCAAATCACATAATAGATGTAATTAGAGAAAGTGTACTTTGCGATAACTCCCCCTCATTAGCATAACCTTCTCGCCACTAAAAAAAATCCCCCTTTACACTGTAGTGTATGCTTTATTATTGGTGAAAGCTGTGCATTTCCTAATATCTAATTGATTGGTACAGTTATTGTTCTTGTTCATCAGATGTGTCACCTGCGTTCTAGATCAACACTGCCATTGTTTCGATGATTAACATAGGGCACTTTGCACTAATGTTGTGAAAATCAGTTTGGGTATCTTTAGTGTATTTCAGCTGGAAAAAATATTATGTAAAACAACAAAGTACAGAAGCACGTTAAGAAAAAAAATATTATGTTATTTCACAATAATTGCGTTATTATTAAATAGTTTTCATCCGTGATAAAGATGTCCTAATGTAGCAGAAGTGAAGTAGAGCTGGACAGTGAGAAACTAAAGTATCTCTATTACAGTTTTTGAAAAGTCTTCACTAATATCGTTACTGCAGTAATTTAATACACATTTTCATTATCACATAGGTGAGGCCAAGGGTTTTCAACTTTTGTGTGTTTAGAGAAAAGTGGACGCAGGGAACCCCTCCTTGCAACGGCAGTGTGGTTGTGGTGCGAAATAACGCAATAAAGATTTATTTTCTTTTGTGGCGTTAATGAGCTTCCCAGCGCTTCGGATAAGATTTTGGGTCTGGGAGTAAGTTACCCTCTAATTTTACCACAGAGAGTAAACTGTATTTTCAATGGGGTAAAATGCAACATTACCTTGAAGTCGTGAGTAATCTCGATAAATACTGTACGCTCTTTAATGGTAATGGGGTAGGCATTAAAAAAGAGCCTTCCATTTTAACTGCAATGTTGCTTTGAACTGTACAACCACGCGAGTGTTCCACACGATTATTTATCGGTTCAGCGCATTCTTTTCAAGGTATCACGGACTGCACATGAATTACGTTACTTATAGTTTAACATTAAATTCTTAAACTCGGTGAACATGTTAAAACTTCAATATAAAGCCATACAGGTAAATAAAATAAGGATACGTTATAAAACAGTTTGTTTAATATTATAAGCACCTTTTCTTAACACTTTCCTTTGGCGATGATTCCAGTTGGAATTGTAGCTAGACTGGGGTGTTTACCCTTCAACCTGTGTCGCAGCGGATTTTTCTTATTCTTACTGTGATTGGCTGCAAAGACAACAGTGCTAGCCAGGGATTGGATAATGTTTGTTCGGTTGTTTTTTTCTTGTTTACTGTTCTGGGAGATGTAGTTGTTAGTGGAAGTTTTAGGAGAGGCAGACAAGCTGTGCAGCAAAATTACTGTGTGTATTTTTAGACATTGAATTTAAATTTAGTGCGTATTTCGGATTTTTTTTTAATGCGTAAAAAAAGCCAGGTATGCAGCTTATCTGGACCGCTGGTGCTTCAGAAAGAAAGGGTCTTTTTATTATTGATTCAAACCAGGGGTGACATTCTCAACAAACAAGTGCAGGCACTCGTATGCACAGCCGGGTGTAAACATTTTAAAAATGGAGACAATTTGAGTGCCAATGAATAAATACTTTAAAAATGTATACATATCGGTACACGATACATTTATAAATACAAAATAAGCCTTCAAAAATAGCTGATCAATTATAACCAATTCACCATAAACAAGGAAGCTGAAAATACTAAAGGGTTGTATCCCTCTGCATGTATCACTCAGTCATGTACTGTAATATACCACTTACGTTAATCGTTAAATGACAAGCATGCACGACTACGACTAATGATGTACTTGGCCATTTTAATCTCCATAATATTCTCTGAAATCATCCCCTTTACAGACCCTGGGTACTCACATACAACAGGACCTGGCCATGCAACAATAACAGCCTTGGATTAGAACATATATCCCTGTTTCCTTTATTTATTTTGTACTTATTACTTATCTTACAATACTATGTTCTGTGTGCTTCTCTGTTGTGTTTCTGTGTAGATTAATTACCATGATCTATTCCATAAAAAGATTTTCCAGGCAGAAACAGTATAAAAGTAGACTTTAAAAAAAATCCCTGGTATTATGGTTTCTGCATAATAAACAAAGCGGCAAACGACACATTTTCATAAAGTAATATCATTACTGTGGTTTACTTATGCCTTTTTAAAAATATATACACGCACGTGAAAACTCATGTTTAACTTAAATAAACTCTTGAAAATGTTTTACAAAAGGGGTCACATTGTACAAAGAAAAAACACCTCACCGTTTTGGTTTTCGTTTATCAGTTCTATAATAGAAAATACTTGGATCACAACAAAACAAAAACTTTGATCACTATGCTTAATATTTACCTTGCAAGTTGGGGCAGTGTTTGAAAAACGTGAAGCACACATACATCTGTATCCTGATTCTGACTCGCTTACCAAAATCTGAAGCAGCACTTTCTTGATTTGTGACTCATGCCAAAATGAAATCTGATCAGAATAAAAGCTCGGCCAATCAACATGCAGTGATTTAAACTGACGTTAATTGTGGCCAATAGCAGCTAACAGAAACAGAAAGAAGTATGCGGAAACAGAATGCAAGCAGCACGAACTGTGCTGAATGAAACCAAGCGCATTTGAGAAACGTTGCGCTAGGGGACTGAGTGGATGGAATCCATCCACGATGGATGAAAAGCAAATTAAATAAATCCCGGTACCCACCATCAAAATAACTCCCCGTACGGAGTACCGGCAAAATTTCACCTGTTATTCAAACTGTGTTATTTCGTTCCACCGCCATTCAGATCTACTGAATAGACCTGAGTCTTCATATTTGGTCGCTGTAGTCTATTTATAAAAAGGAACCTGAAAAAATCTGTATGAGTTTTGCATTAGGAAATCATTTTATTGAAGTTTTTATTCAGGATATTCACAGATTATGTTTGTTACTTCACAGTCAACATTTGGCAATTAGGAATCTGCTTAAGATAACACTTTGTTCATGTAATAAAGTTTGATCTATATTTAGTATGGATTGTTATAGGTGTGCTCCATGATGGTCTTAATAGCCAGCCAGGTCTCCTGGGCGGTAGGAATGATTTGGTTGGCAGGCAGTATAAACCCATATCTACCAGTGTCACGCAGTTCAAAGGTGTAGGAGTACTTGATGCCCTGGTTATAGGTCCAGTCAATGGTGCCACCACTGGCTTGATCTAGTTGAGAGACAGTACAAAATAATAAGATGAGCATCAAAACTTGTATATTCTTTATGATATTTTTGGTTATAAATAAATACATTTTTATTTAGAGAAAGTGCATTTACTGACTTTACATTCATATTAAGTATGTCACCCAGGCAGATAAGGTTTTAAGGTTTAATAGACAAAGTACATATAGAAATCATTAAGAAGTAAACACTACAATCCCTCTAGTCACTTTAATTAGCCATTCAAATTATTAAAAAAAAAAAAAATATATAGATAATAGAAATACTTACAGATGGTGTTGATAATACTGCCGTATCTATAGCTGGTTCCATAAAGAGTCGACAAAGCATCAATAGCTTTTTTGGCAAGGTTGTGCTGTAAAGGTAAACGGATAATATTTGATGTTGTAGCTCCATGTTTTTTTTTATAGTTACATATTATTTGGCATATAGAAGGTACAAAATGCATAATGTAGCATTATCAAATATTGATGAGCTGATGCAAAACTAAATGCTATTGTCTTTGCTCAATTTATACATACAGTGGTGTCCGTGGGTTTGGTTTCAGATAATAGAAAACTTGTACAGTGAACCCGGTCTGTATTGTATTTGATTTACTGATGTTCATAAGGGGGGTCAACAAAATTATCCTTGGAGGGAATCACCAGCAGGATTAATATAGATTTTACCACTTGGACAAAACATCATATTTTATCACTCTACCAGTTCCTGCTGATCCGCGACAGGGGTCTTTGTATATCCATAAGGATAAAGAAGCATCTGGGAGTAGCTGTGGATGGAGATGAAGGCCTTGAAGTTGCCATGGCTCTTCACAAAGTCAACAATGGATTTGACCTCCGATTCAGAATTGGCACGTGGTCCACGGTAGGTTTCAGAGCAGGGGTTACTGCTGGCACCAGCTCCTGGAATTTTCGAGCACAATTACTTATTAAGCATTCCCTTAAGGCTTTTTTTGTTGCATAGATGATTCTTGGTCCATTAAAAGTCAGAGGCCATTTAGTGTTTGTCAGAGGACATTTTCTCTATAGGATAATTTTATGATCAAAACAAAAACTTACCTCCAAATCCAGCATCCCAGTTCCTGTTTGGGTCAACTCCAACACAAGAGGATCCTGAATTGGTGGACCTGGTTTTACGCCACATGCGGTTCTAAGTTACAGTAAAAATGAACAATAGCAGATTTTAGTTTTGTTAATCTTTTATAATCTATTATGTCCTATCCTCATTAGAAAGTATTAGTAGCTACTATGTTTAAAATTTTGCCGAGAGAGTAGATCTTGTACTCAGAATGTCAGTGTCAAAACATTTATTATAATCAGATTAAATGATACCAGCTTTTGTCTGTTTTTCTTGTTTGTTTAAATATAATGGCTTATAATTTGTAAATACTCAAACAATTTTTAAACATACATATCTGTTAAATATTATTCTATTCGTATAATCGTTTCATAATAACAGATAAAATGGACAGAAAAAGTGAAGTCTAAAAAAGCTATTTTCACTTACTTTGGTGTGTGTGAAATAGAAGCCATCAGGGTTGGTGACAATCTCAATGAAGATATCCATTTCATTTAGGATAGACGTAATGAAGGCATCTTTTCCGTAGTCGGTTGCAATCTAGATAATACAAAGGCATTATTACATCAAACTAACACAGTGTTATGGTCTCAATAGAATTCACTTTATAACTAGAAATGCATCAACTAGTGTGTCAGATTTTGACTAAAATTGTCAATTTTTAAACAAATATAAATCACTTTTGATGTATTAATCTGATAGGAAAATATATCTCTTTAATGTACATTATGTCTGTTTAGTGGAATGAAATCATATAATGTATTAAGCAACACGTGAAGCATGTCTGCAAGGAATGTGTACTTTTAGCTAAAATGGTACTAGAACTTCTAAAACTACAAGGTGGTGTCCTGTAAGTTAGGCATTATATGCATACTTATTTATATTAGTTGGCTCTCAATTTATTTCAGGTGTGAAATGTCTAAAAGCAAAGAAGAACAAATTCAGATCATTGTGATGTGAACGTATGCATGCAAATTGAGAGCCATCATTTTGAACATATTTCTGTAAACATACCGCATACTTTAGCCATATGGCAGGAGTCGCTATACCTTGGATGAGCTCATGAGGTGAGGCACAAGGCAAGCCTGAGTGCTATCAATCACCCGAGAAGTGCCGATATCCCACAATGACAAACACCTTGGATTACCATATTACAATTATACAATGGTTATGTCATAATTTACAATTAAAAACAGCAAACAAAAGTAAGGTTTAAAAGGTCATCATGCAGCCATTGAAATGAATAAGAGGATGATCCTTGCCATTGTATAATATATAATGAATTATTAAATGGTTACCTTCAGAAGTATTTAAACATAAAAGGGGAAAAGTACCTTTTTTGCCATCCAGATTCCGCTAGCCTGTGTGACCCACTCACGTGAGTGAATGCCGGTGTCAATCCAGATGGCCGGGCGTTTGGTGCCTCCTGTGCTGAACTGAGAAAAATAAGAGCAATCTAATAATCCAGAAGAAACAAGCACATAACATTGTGGGTTTCAACAGTAAACTGATCAATATCTAATCTATTCAGTATTTAAAGCGTGAATGATTGTACAGTACAGAGCATACCTTAAGGATGTAAATAGGGCGATTCTCAAAGGTGGAACCAATGTGAATTTTGCTGACCAGGTTAGACTGTTCGGAGACCAGCATGTCCATCCAGCTGTAGATCTGTTGTGAGCGAGGTTGAAATATAGTAAATGAACTGTTCAAGTCTTAATAGTTATTTTATTAATCAAAAACCTAACTATGTTACACAATTGAAACCTGTTGTACTTAAAGGTGTCAAAAATACTTCCATTGGCTCTCACTAGATGATAGCATCAAGCATCACGACTCCCTAGTGCATTCAGGGTGAGCTTGCCAGTGAATATATGAGTTTTTAGTCTTGATTGGGTATCAATTAAGCTAGCATCAGTATATATTACATTTTAATCAATTACATATTGATTTTCAATATTACATTTAAAATCTAGGCAGAGTACATACAAACCTCTGTTTTTAATTATTTATTTTTAAACCGAGACCTTCACGTAGGGGGTCATGTTATAAAATTACAAAATTGTACCTCATCCAGAGTGTGGTAGCTGGCATAGTTGAAGCTGTTTGTGTTTCTCATTTGTTCAGTGGAACGAGATCTGCTTATCTGAATCTTTTCTTCTTCCACTATTGACTGTAGAATAAAGGATGGCATGAATATCAGGTTAATATAAACCATTCCAAGACCAACCCATTTTTATTCTCTTTCACTTTTTTATTTTTCATTTTGACTGTGGCAGAACGATGCACACTAATTCTAACGGTTGAACTCAACACACAACATGCAAACAGACATGTCAGACTTCATAATATTCGGACAAACAAGTCAAGGTGCTTCTAAACAATGTTGCATGTTGGTTTGATAGGTGGATGTCATGTGAAACGTACCTGCAGATTGTCTATCATGATAGAATATTGGATATTGTTGGACTCCAGAAATACTTTGACGGCTTGAAGGCTGGCAAATGGAACATGAACATCAGTGGGAAAATCAGGATGTGTGGGCCCCTTCCAAAAGTCAAGCTAAGAAAGAAAGGTTTTTGGTTTAATTTATTCCTTGTTGTATTTATTTATTTTTTTCTACAACGTGTATACCGTTTGGTTATGAAACTCTCCCAACAATACATTCCTAAACAGTGCTGTACCTCTAAGTGCTCAAGCTCTTCAAGATCCTTCAACAGGGTAATCTGCTCCACATCCTTAGTCGCTATCCTCAGCACTTGATCGCTAGAATACATTTACAATAATATTACACACACTGAAATGCAGACTTCCCTGATCATTTAGGGCTGTATACTTCTTTAGAAGTTGAATTCTTATTTTATGTAAGACTGGAAAAGCAGATTGTAATAGCAGTTAACAGCTTCTCGGTCACAAGGGTTATATAAACAAAAAGAAACAACATTTTTTATATACAGTAGATATCTGGTTTTATTTGGAATTTTAAGCAGTGTTGTCATTAAATAATTGTACACAGTTATTTTAAAAGCGAATAAGCTTTTAGTGCTTCAATAACAGGGTAGAGGTACCATAAATACTGCTATAATGGTTTCATATCTAGGGGTAGATTAAATCTAAAGCTAAGGCGAATGTGGGTTCTGAGAAGCTGCGAGAATTTCCAGGTTTCTCATACACAACATCAACTCAAACAATTCTTGAAATTTAAGGCACCACAAAATGTGAGGAATAAATATCATAAATGATCTTGACTTTTAATTTTTTTATTATTATTAAAAACTAAGGTATTGGAAAGGAATTCAATTTAGCCCTGAAATTACAAAATCAAGTGGTGCACTTGCAAACTATTTTTAATCTCTCCTAAATTACAGAGCGTTTTTTTTTTTTTCATAATTTAATTAAGTCCTACATCTAATGGACTTTTGTTTTCCTTTGTATTAGGTATTTGTTGGAAATCTGGACGAAATGAGCTTTACTACTATTTGCCTGCTCAACAACCATTAAAGCAAAAGAAAAGCCATGATTTGACCACTGAGCTTAAATAACAGCTCTTCACAAAGAAAGCTGTAGTCAAAGGAATACTGCCGAAAAATCCTCTATTTCTGTCACAGTGTGACAGACTTGACACAATCAGGATTGTTTATTAGGGCAATGTCTAGTTTTGATCACTTCTCCTGAAACGATTGCACAGGTGCATGAGTAGCATTGTTTTTCAGTCATGTTTCAGTAATCGGACCGTTTAAATGAGGTTGTGTGGTTTGATTATAGTGCTTGGATTCGACATTGGTGGTTGCTTGTAACATAAAAATACCATCAACATTTTTTAAACATATTTTTATTGTTTGGCCAGCCAAGGTTTGTGTGAAAAAGGAATAATGTATAAACTATATACATTATAAATATACAGTGTATCTATACATTAAATCAATTATACATATATCTATAAAAACTAACAACTAATCTTGACTTAATATGTTCATATGAAATATTTTACATACAAAGCCTGCAAACTGTAAAATATGATACTCGCAGTGAATCAACAAGGGAGCATTTGTAAAACTTATTACAAGATTTGCGTATAGAACAACCTGTCTAAGAGGCATTGCGTGGGACCAGAAAAGTGTACCGGATAATAACAGTGTACTGGTTTTAATCTACCCCTTACTACAAGACCTTGATAACACTGCGCTAGTCTACACTCCATTTAACCTTAACCACAAGACCACAAAATTTAAAAAAATTAAAAAACTACTGTTAGTATATTTGTGCTGTGTGAAAATATAAATGAGGTCTTAGAAATATAATCGCCAGGTCAGGGAAATAACTGCCAGCAGAGATCTCCGCTGTCCAATAAATAATTTTGTTAGGAAGGTGTTCAGTCCTGGGAAAATAAATACCATACTTAAAATAAGTAATATCAGAAATGGTAAGCTCTATTCATTAAGCTTCATATTAAAGATACTGGCCATTGAAAGAAAATGACTTACCCCACAAAGATCTTCTGGCTGAAAACAGCCACCAAAAGAGCACTGAAAAAAATCACCCCCTTCATTGCTGGTGGAAGGTAGAAAAGTAACAACACAAGTGTCCTTTTCCTTTTATACTGTCTCATGCTAAGATGGTCTTGGTGTGTCCTTGTCCTATTGGCCCTTAAGGTTTCAATTTACTGAACTGTTGTTTGCAGATATCCCCCTGCTGTTCAGATTCCCAGAGAAATATCTCAAGTACTGATACACCTGCTGTCGGTTTTGAACCAGTTCAATAAATAATTTAACAGCTGCTGTGATGTTCCATAACCAGCAAATAAGAAGAAGAACTTGAGTTTTTATACTTTTTATATTTTTTCTTCACAGCATGCCAGTTCATTTTAATTACACCGTTGTATGTGAAAGATGTATGTCTTTATCTTTCACCAGGTCTACAAAAACTATATATATATATATATATATATATATATATATATATATATATATATATATATATATATATATATATATATATATGTGCTGCACCTTGAGTGTCGAAGTGCAGCTTTGTGATTGTTGACTAGAAATGAAACTGACATGAACTGACTGGCTACGAATTATAATTGATTTTTTATTTTTTATTTGTATTGATTAATGTAGTTTTAAAATGTAACAATAAAATGACAATGAGCTTGGGTAAGATTCTTCTTCACTGTATGTGCTAGTATTTAGGTATACCTGTCTGCACAGGTGCATACAGTGGATGTAGGTCTCTTTTTCATGTTACTGCTAGCTCTAAATTTGCATTTACAGGGGAAAGTTCCACTACAGTATATTTCACAATTTACAAACATCTGAATAAAAATCTTTTTTTAGGGTGGACAGGTGACACAACTGGCCTCTTTACCTATAAATGGTTCCAGAAACACAATACAGTAGCTTTAATCTGTTTATTTATGGCCTAAATGTAATATTTAATATTGTGTTTGCAGAACGATAAGTAACAAGCAGAATCTCAATGGGATGAATGCCATTGACATGCTTGTTAAATACAGTGATACTTTCTGTGTTCCACCACAGCAGACATGTTGAAGAACGTTGTCACCTCCACTTTCCATTGCAGGGATCGCTGCACTGAAGTTGATGAACATAAGAACATGAGAAAAATGTGACAATGAGAAAAGCCCATTTGGCCCTGGAAGGTCACCTGGAATCTGCTTCGGGAATATGCCTGCATGAAATCATCTGTGTTCACATCAAGTAAATGGCAATATTCTACTAAATTACAACATACAGTAATTCAGTTATCTATGTGGTATGTCCCTTATCAGACAGATAAGGGATACATGTATATACAGTATTGTATAAACAGCTTATATAAAGTAACACACAGGTGCATGATTTTTTTTTTTCCATGATGAAACTATAGAAAAAAGTGTTAAGTAATCATATGATTTAGGTGTGTAAACATTGGTAGATGTCAGTGAGTAAGAATGTTGTAACAGACTACATTTTATTGAGGCCATACTGTACGATTAGAATTTAAATGCCATTGAAAGGTCCTGCAATAGTACTGCAGGCCTGGGGAGGTATGATGGAAGCAACATTGGGACTACTTTTTTGACCTACTCTTTTATCTTCTGTGATTCAAAGGATAGCTTCCATTGTCATATGTTATATCTAATGTGATGCATTCACTACATGTATAAAGTAAAAGGCTTACTATACTTTTTTGGTGGTCAGCCATTCTTTTACTACTCAGTAACACTAATTAATGACAGGTGTTCTAAAACCACTGCTTGCTCTCAAAAAGTTAACTCTTTCAGTGGACTACACTATTGCAGCATAATCGTGATGTGGGATATTCCTCAAAAATAATGAAACTCCTTTGTTCATTTATTGCCAAGTAATAGGCCACAGCAATGTAATTATCAGTTCATTATGACATTCTTATAACATGTTATAATAGCTGCAGTTGAAATAGCTATAATAAGTTGAACGTTTATTTAAAATATGTGGTCTGTTTTTTGTTTTACCGAAACTTGTAGTTTATGAATATACAGTTGGGTGCATTTGAAAATCAAGGATTATTTCTAAGGGGCAGAAAATGTATAATCTTTAAACCTTTATTTTTATATGAATTTATATAATCTTATGTATTTCTTTAAAAGAAAAAAAACTTCATTTTGTACATATTTTTCAGTACGTGATGACAAAGCTGCCCACCCTTCGTTAAATAGTTCAGAAAACAACATCTTGAATCTGTCTATTTATGGCCTAAATGCAATAAACAACATTTTACATAGTTTGCAGAAACATAAGCATTAAGTAAAAAGTATTTTTACAATATTGAATGAGACCGTGTTTATTTTTCAAGGAATGTACTGAAATACAGCTACATTATGAAAAGCAGATTTGAAATTGGATTAAACAATTATAGTATTTGTTTGCTGTAATCTCCATAGACATTTCATAATTTAATATGGATTGTCTCGGGCATGCTCCATTATCTTCATGAGGGCCAGCCAGGTCTCCTGAGCAGTTGGAATGATCTGCTCTGCTGGCAACAGGAAACCATAGCGACCGGTGTCTCGTAGCTCGAACGTGAAGGAATACTTAATGCCATTTAAATAGCCCCAGTCAGCTGTGGTACCACTCGCTGGATCTAAACAAGAAAATAAATGGTCACTTTATACTACACAAATATAACGCTTAGACGCACTTGTCAAAATTGACATCAGTGGTGAAAAAAATGTTTTCTAAAATTACATAGATTCAGCATTTTATTGACGTATGTGACTACATTCATTAAAGAAACCGGTGTTGGTATTTACTTCTTATTGGAAGGATAAACCCCTTTTTAATTAGTCAAAACTATCATAAATTAAAGAGTGAGAATTTATTAAAAGGGCTCACCTACTTACTCTGAATGAATGTGCCACAAAGAAGACTGTCTGTGATACATTTTGTTATTAATTATATCTTTTAAAGAAACATCCATTCAACTCACAATCCCCAAATAACAGGTACAACTGGGCTGCTATAGCCTAGTGATTGGGACTGAGGATTAGGTGGATAAGAAATCCTCAATTATTAAAGTCTTTTTATCCACTCAGAAAAAAAGAAAAAAAGAACAATGTTGATTGAAGTAAACCTACAGATAGTGGTGATCATGCTGCCATAGGTATACTTGGTTCCATGCAGTGTAGCGAGGGCATCCACTGCACTTTTTGCTAAGGTATGCTGCAAAATAGGAGGAAAACATTTGTGCATTTAGGAATACCATGAATTATCATACATTTGCCATCACAATGAAAGATCTTGAATAGTTTTACAAATAGTTCAACTCAGTGGAATCAGTCAAATCAAAAGTGAAGCACTTCATACCAGTTCCTGTTGATTCGGGGTCTCTGTTGAAGTGTACCCATAGGGGTACATCAGCATCTGGGAGTAGCTATGGATAGTAATCATGGCCTTAAAGTTTCCATGGCCCAGGATGAAGTCTACAATTGATTTCACCTCAGACTCAGAGTGTTCAAATGATCCAAGGTAGGTTTCAGAACAGGGATTCGTGCTGGTGCCAGGACCTGTAAGAGATTATTTTAATTATCCAGTAAAATTTGGGGTTTTAATGGTAAAGCAACATGTAACCCTTTAATGTGCATTAAGAATAAATACCATGTAAGACATTATATAAATTGAGCCATACCTCCAAATCCTGCTCCCCAGTTCCTGTTAGGATCCACTCCAACACAAGATGATCCAGTGTTGATGGACCTAGTCTTGCGCCACATGCGGTTCTGAAATACATACATTCACGAACATGAGTTCCGTTTAATTTGATGTGCTGCATATCTAACCTTTATTATACAAAGTTCCCGAAGGGGTGAATTGAACTTGGGGCTATAATTTTGGAAGACCTGTGTGAGTAGCACACTGTTGTGACTAAGCAAATGCAAGTCTGTACTTGAATGAAACGCAGTGCTCTATTTTCTCAGATTGACTGTTGTTGCTTTCTTTGAGCCCCACAACCCCGAAGTTCATCGTTTAAAGCTAGAAAGAAAATGTAAGGTGCTCTGTAACTGTTACAAAAGATATTTGTCAGTTATCAGTTATCAGTAGGAGTTTGGGGTTCTCTGTTGTCATTCTGACCTTGCAGGAAATAGAAACCACAGATTTGCAACAACAGGAAAAAAGAAAGAAACTTTCTCAAGGAGAGATATTAGGAAATGTCAACTGTAAAAACCATAAATCCCAAACCAATTCTGAATGTAAATCCTATATGTAACTATAATTAAACAATATTGTTATAACATATTATGATTAAACCACTTTAAATGCATCTCTTAATGCAAATAAAAACAGGACCCATTATATCTGTACCCTCTCTGGACCATTTTCATGGACACATCCCGAGACAAGTCCAATATTTTAGTTATTTCCAATAACTCGTTTCACTTTAGTAAAACAGGTGACATATAGGACAAGCCTGCAATAAATCAACTTTATTTTGTGATTTCTTTTTTATGTTTATTTATTTATTTATTTATTATTGTACTTTAACGTCTATAGGCTATTCCATGGTACTGTATATCTCCTTGATTCAAAGGTACTTACACTGGTGTGGGTGAAATAATAGCCATCGGGGTTGGTGACAATCTCAAAGAAGATGTCCATCGTGTTCAGTATTGCAGTTAGTGAAGGGTCCTGGCCATAATTGGAAGCAATCTAAAGATTGTGAAGAATGTGAATGTTAGCCACTCAGAGAGAACATGATGCATTATATTTAGTTTTATATATAGTACATTTTGACAAATACTTTAACACATTTGGGACTATCCTGGAGAATTATAGCAGCAGTGTGGAGTAGTGGTTAGGGCTCTAGACTCTTGACCAGAGGGTCGTGGGTTCAATCCCCAGTGGGGGACACTGCTGCTGTACCCTTGAACAAGGTACTTTACCTAGATTGCTCCAGTAAAAACCCAACTGTATAAATGGGTAATTGTATGTAAAAATAATGTGATATCTTGTAACAATTGTAAGTTGTTCTGGATAAGGGCATCTGCTAAGAAATAAATAATAACATTAAGAGCCTCCTACTGTACTGTAGTCAAAGGCGGTTATCATTGTAATCATATCTTCAGTTTTGTACCTTCTTTGCTGACCAGATCCCAGTAGCTGGAGTGATCCATTCACGTGCATGAATCCCACTGTCAAGCCAGATAGCAGGACGGTTACTGCCCCCGGTGCTAAACTGTTCAAATAGATAGGAATAATCACACAGCTCAATTCAATTAACACATGTATAGCTCATATAAATCATAAACAGTGGCCTGTAATATGCAGCATTCACAATTCAATTGTCAATTAACATTGTACCATAAATTACATACGACGAACAAGATATTATCGCAAAATAAATCAATCTTATGATAACTGGTACGATTACACCTGATAAACACGTGTGTTTAATGAAAATCCTCTTTACTATATTGATATATAGTAACATTAATGAAAAGCAAATACTAATATTGTGTTTATATTCTGTCCTGTATCAGGCGTCTTCTTTGAATTCTGATACATGGACTGTACCGCCCATAACAACTGGTGTTGCTATATACAGAAAGAGGAAAGCAGGACATGAATACGTCCTTCATTGTTCGTTGTTCATTGCAGTCATTTTGTAGTTTTTTTTTTTTAAACTGCGTCAGACCTTTTTTGGTTTCGGAACTGTTTCCAGACATTTGTGAACACTACGATTAATAATAATTATATAGTGCAGATGTATACAATGAATTTGTAAAAACCAAACTTCTGTTTGTTTCCATATCGTCGACAAATCAGGTTCGTTTCTTTGCAATAAAAAGCGTTGAATAAACATGTCCTGGAGATATTGTAGCATTATTAAATATAAAATTATCAACGTGGTGTGAAATTTGAGGAACAGAACATGTTTCAATAGAGCCTTCTTTGTCAATTATCAAAATATTATTCTTTGGCCATCTTGCACAATTTTGTGACCTCAGTGTGTTGATTTACCTGGTCCAAGGTCTGCCTTTCAAACAATAATCCAACGTAAACCTGGGTTAATCTTAATCAAATTAGAAATCACATTTGCTGGACTGTAATGATTGAGTGTATAGGAGGCATTGTTTCTTTACCTTCAGCACATTAATGGGCCGCCCCTCAAAACTGGAGCCGATCTGAATCTTGCTAACCAGGTCTGGGTACTCCGCTTCTAAACTGTCCATCCAGCTGTAAATCTGTATTGAACATTGAAAAAAAACAACAGTATTTTACAGAAACTTGACGGCTTTTCAATGCGGCCAATTACTTAATTGGTTATTGGGAACCCAGATAATTTACATTAACTTGTTCCATGCAATTCTGTATAACAAATTTGAAGTATTAGGAGAACCTTTTAAAAGCTTTTCGATACTTTTCGCTCCAATGGAACATCTGTTTATTTACAAGTAAGGGATAAACCACGGTAAGTGTTGAATCGGTAAAATAATCCACCGTTTCGAGTGCCGTTGAAATCGCATTGACACAGACAACATATTGTGTTATAAGTGAAGATAGCAACGAGGACTTTGTTTTAAATTTAGTCCATGAAGGTGGCATTAGAAAAATAAAAAGAATGAAAAAAACAAAGGAGAAAGCGGAAAATAAGCGTTTTGCTGCACCCAAAACGGATGAAGAAGTTAATATCTTTGCAAGCGATCGATTTTCTGGAGGTACTCGCGCAAAATGTAAATGGCCTGTGAATCTGTTTGAAGTTTGGTTAAATGAAAGGAATTCAAAAGCTGACTTTAAATCTGAGACACGTGTAATTAGTGGAGATTAAGTCAATATGGATAATGCTACTTTGTCATACAGCTTTAGCTGTTTTGTGACAGAAGTAAGAAAATGTGTATTCAGCATGTTCTAAGACTGCAGGGACCCACTTTAAGTTTGTTAAATGACCCAGCGTTTGAAAGTTTTCGCAGTGTTCTTGGTGGGAAAATGAAACTTTTGGCCAAATCAGGAGTTGGTTTGCATAAAAAGAAAGCTAAAGTTATTTCCGAAGCACAAGAAAATATATTGTACTGTACTGTGTGCTGAAATTGGACATCAATTATGTTTAAACGGTATAAAAGTATAGCTAATTGTTATTCTAATTGCTGCTTATTAAAAAAAAAAAAAAACACGCGTTTTTTTGTGAATTGTTTGTGACTGTGGTTTCTTAACGAATCCACTGTTTTCTGTGGATTCGTAGTTCAAAGTGTGGATTCGTTTATCAACAATACATCTGCCCCGCACTCCCCTTCTCTTCAAAGCCACACTGCCTCTTTAGTTAGACGATTCGTAGATATAATCCACTGAAAGATCAAAGGGTGATGTCACAGAAATGCTTTAATTGATTATAATAATGTAGATGAATTTTGTACAGAAATGTACCTCCTCCAGTGTGTGGTAGGAAGCGTAATCAAAGTTGTTGGTGTTTCGCTCCCTGACACGAGAACGGAACATTTCTTCTTTTTCTTCATCCAACAGCATCTTTGTAAAAAAAAAAAAAAAAAGGTTAATGTTATTTTCTTTCTTTTTTTTTTTTTTATCAATGAATGTTAATATTTTCACAATTCCAAATGTAAGAATATATTATTGTAATTATTTTTGTATAATGGACTATTTACTTTCTGTATAAACATTAAATTCACAATAATAATAATAATAATAATAATAATAATAATAATAATAATAATAATAATAATAATAATATATTTTACAAATAAATATTGGACAACTCATTTTAATCTTAATTGAATTAAAATATCCGTTTTCTTTACTATCAGGGTTTTTCCTGCAATAACGCAAAACAGCAAAAAAATAAATAAATAAATAAACTGTACCTGGACATCATCAATCATAACCCTGTATTGGATGCCATTGGACTCCAAAAAGACCTTAAGTGACTGAAGACCAGCAAAAGGAACACGCACATCCACAGCTAGAGCAGTCTTCACAGGCTCACGCCAGAAATCAAGCTAATAACAAAACATTCAAAAACAGCATGAAAGATTAGCCGCAGAACTTTATTAAAACAATGTTTAAATAACATTCTTACTCAAACTGTGTATTTTGTCCTGCCTGTATTTTTGGGGCTCGAAATTCAGCACACTTAGTAGTCCCTGCTTGGGAGAGGCAAAGCTTTTGGGGGAATCTTGCATTGCACCAACCTCCACCATGCCTTCCTGCAGCATTTTATATTGTCCACATCTTCCATCATCACCAAACAAACTATACAACTATTGCAGACAAAAGGCTCCACTGCTACCTTCAGGTGAACTAGGTCCTGCAGCTCCTTGAGCAGTGTGATCTGCTCCTCGCTGCTTGCAGTGATGCGGAGAACCTGGTCCCTTTAAAAAAAATAAAAGCATAATCACAAATGACTCATTGTAAATCTTCTTTTAAATAATATATGGTTATGTCAGTGGCCTGAAAACTTCAAACAAGCCCTAAAAACTAAGCAAGTAACCTGTACAAGACCTCACCACCTTGTTGCTAAAAGCAATATCACTATAAAAATTAATGTAATATCCCCTGATTTTCATATTGGACTAATGCAACCAATGCAATTACATTTAATATAAATAATATCTGAAGCATGCAATTGTAGTAGCCACTTCACTACAACTAATCATCTGTTGACACCCTCTTGTGGCTGTATTAAAAAGTGTTTGTTTCTTTTTCTAACATAAAAAAAAAAAAAATATTAAAGTGAATGGATCAACTGTATGAGTATGATAGTAGCTAATACAATTTAGAAACCACCCAGAAATTATTATTATTATTATTATTATTATTATTATTATTATTATTATTATTATTATTATTATTATTATTATTATTAAAGAAGACTTACCCAACAAAAAGTTTTTGGTTAAAAACAGCCACAACAAGGCTACAGAAGACTACCAAAGACCTCATTGTTAGTTATGTTCAGAACAAATTGAGCTATCGTGTTATTTTATAAGTGCCCTTATCTATGTGTCTCAAGGTTGTTCTTCAACCTGTCGCTTCAGTGTGTGAAGTTCCCATAGCAGAATAAATCATTAACATTATAAACCAAATATAATTTTCCTCCACCTAATTTGCTATACAACTCATGAGTAATTTTGATACAATGCACACCTGTTGCGAAAACTACACCCAGTGTTTAGTAAGCATTTTAAACTTCACTGTGCAGGCCTTGGAAACTGAAAGAAAAATTCAACTTAAATTTTAAAAAAAAGTTTGTCTAACCTGTCAAAACACACCAATGTACACCACTCACAAGTTATTATTCTTACAGATTCAGCGGGTGATATGGGAGGACAGTTTGTTATGATATAGAACTGTTCCTGTTTTTTTTTCCTCCACCTTTATGAAACAATATGCACATATTCAGGTCAAGTTATAAGCCTCACAAACTTTCATAGAAACAGATAAAGCTGCCAGTGCTAATAAGGTAAGAAATAGGATTTTTAAAACCTCCGGTAGCTGTGGGTTTGACAGCATGCATCACCTCTAATCCTCTTGTCACCTGCTCCACACGTAGTGGAAGATGCAAGGAAATAGCTGAGGCTTCCGTGACAACAGCTCCTCCCCAGAGAGGCAACCACTAACCACACCACTCGATATACAGTGTCTTCCTAACTGTGACATTAAGCTGCCTCTCTGACCGCACCCTGACTTGCAGGGCTTGAAATAAACAGGCACTTTTCTTAAACACAGGGCAATGATGCCTAACCACACCTTCCCAAAATAATAATAATAATAATAATTGGTTGGTGGACTATCGTTATTTTATTTCAATTGACAGCAATAGTGACATTTGTCAGATTGAATCACCACAAACCTCATGGAATCAAGTCTGTGTAGCTTTCCAAATGAGAAATTGTCTGATGTACAGTACTTCAAACATTGGTTAAGTAAAGACATGGAACGTGGGGCTGTTCCACCCCTGAGCCTAAACCCCCAGTATCCTTATATTGCCTAAAATGAGAATGAGGCACAGGACTTTTGTGAGTTTTGTTATGGTAACTGATGTACACCCGTTTCATTTTTTATTTATTTACTTATTTATTTATTTGTTTGTTTTGTTATAAAGATACTTAATCATTTGTTTTATGTAGCTAACAGTTAGGAGTGGAGTAGCCCCACATTGGTTAAGGGATAGGGTAGAATAGCCCCATAATTAGGTGTGTTAGTTCTGGGGAGTTGCCTTTTTTATACTAGAAAAAAATGCCAAACTGTCTTGCTTGAAGTCTTGGTCACTATTTGTTTACAAACTAGGCTGTGTCCTAGTCTAGCTCACTGACCCCTTAGCTTTATCATCAGTATGACAGATCATAGAAACATAATGCATAGTACTCTATCTGTTTGGAGGTTGGACAACAAATTAGAAATGTGTTTGTTTGTCGGTTTATTCTTTTATATGTATACTGTAGCAGTTTGACTTCCATAAAAACAGAATGATCAGGTTACCCGTGAGCCCTTTAGAAGGTGGCTGTCAGTTGCCGTTATCAGTGTTTTACAACCGGATAAATTAAACTGCATACCAGTATTTGCACCTCATGTCACAAAGTTAGTTTTAAAAAATGCATCACGAATGAATATGCACACACAATGGACTTCAACATGATGTCAAGCATGAACCAAGAGCTTGATTTGATTGGTGTACTGCTTTCACTGGCCGAGCTGTGATTGGCAGGCATGTACTTGCGGTTTCTGCACTGAATCGCGATTGGTGGAGGGTGAGACATTGTTAAAATAGCGGAAGTGCTATTTAGAAACAATGTAAGAACATCGTGCATTTATTGCTGTGAATGGTCGGTGGTTAATTACAGTACTGTGAGGCGCAGTCACAGCTGGACTATGGAGTTGGAAAAAGAAGTTAAAAAGGTAAGACTTCCTTTCACATAACGTGCTCAGAGTGCTTTTGTTTTATGTGGCAACGCCCAAAGCAAAGGTGTACGTTTTTCAGTGCAATTAGTTTAATAGTATCGCTGGGAAGACATGGGATTCATCCTAAATTTACAAGTAAAAAAAAGAAAAAGACTGAAACCAAATAGAATAATGAGCTGAAAGGTGCAAAGATTTCTGATATAGGTTTTTTTTTTTTTAAAACCGTATTTCTACATGGTGGTGGGCTTGATTTGTAGTTTGGAGGTCTTTTTAATTGCGTGATTTGTACAATAATCACCTTGTTAAAGTTACTTTTTAAATGTAGCCTATGTGGAATGGAATGTTATTAAAAATTATGTTCAATAAGTCTATTATGCAACTTTGAAAGAGTGTAAAAAATGAGAGTAGGCTTTTTTTTCTGGCACAGATGCTTTGGCCTGTAGCTGCTGCACTAAATGCATTCCTAATATAACTACCCAATTCCCTTTTTCTAAACTTCAGGCCAGTAAATTAGAAACATTTCTCTTTCTTCAGTCCTGATGTTAAACTACTGGCAGTAGTGCTTTGGGCGTTTCTACTGCTGCCAGTATAGTTACTACTGCTTTTTTGATTAAAAATAAATAAAAATAAAAAATAACAGTAAAAATTGTGCTCCTGTAGCAAAAATAAACTATAAGAAACTAAAAGTCAGTGGTGGTCAAAGTTCGTATTTCCAGTCCTGGTCTTTGTTCCAACTCAAAATTCTAAATGGTTTGATTGAGCCAATTAAACCTGGCTCCAGACCGTAAAGTAGTTAAGTATCTAATGTTACCTGTTAAACCTGGAGTGGAATTGTCCTCCAGGACTGTGATGTGACAAGCAGACGTTTCGCTGTTGTAACATCAGGGTTTGGACAAAAAACTAGAAAACCTGCCATTACACTGTTAGTGGGTGTGTGGAACCATTTGATGTGAGGAGTCAACAAGGTGTTTAAATGGGTGGGGTACTTGACCACTGCCTGTATTTCTATGGAAGCTGAGTGTGGAAATCAGTCTGTTCTCCAGAATGATCAATAGAGCCCCTACTATTGTGCCTCAAACAATAGTAATGTATGGAAACATCCGCCAACTGAGCGCTTAATATCAGTGACTGACTTCCAGAATTTAAAGGTAACATTTAATGTCGAGTAGTTTCTTTGCACTCACATCTTTTTAATGAGCCTAGTCTAAGAACTATTTAATTTCAGCATGGTGCATAAGAAACATGACTTTAAAAGGAGCAGTGGAGCCTTCTAAACTGTATCTTGGTGTTTTAATCCACTGCATATTAGAGCCAGTCCCTCATTTGTAAACACTTATGGATTTGTTTCCCTGGTTATGCTAAAAGCACCTGTTCATCATTGTCAAGTGTTATGTTGTAGTACACTTGTATCGTTAGGTGTAACTGTGTAAACCTCTGAGACTGCTGACAAAATAAAGCCTTAATTGTGTTAAATAAGCAACGGATGTAGTTATCTTATCACAAGGTATGAGTGTGCATGTGAAACATAGAAAGCCTGCTTTTCATACATTTACCGTGATGATAACTGGATGCCATCATCATTTGGCAGTTTTGCAATTATGTCTCGTGGTTTGTTACACCGATTCACAAAATAAGCGGAAAAGGCGACGCCCGTATTTCAGATGGTTCTCAGTAACCACCCATTTAAACAGCACCACCCTGGAGGCTGTGTCGTCCAGTGGTTAAAGAAAAGGACTTGTAACCAGGAGGTCCCCGGTTCAAATCCAACCTCAGCCACTGACTCATTTTGTGACCCTGAGCAAGTCACTTAACCTCCTTGTGCTCCGTCTTTCGGGTGAGACGTAATTGTAAGTGACTTTGCAGCTGATGTATAGTTCACACACCCTAGTCTCTGTAAGTCGCCTTGGATAAAGGCGTCTGCTAAATAAACAAATAATAATAATAATAACACAGTTACATATATGAAGTTTATGAAATAGGCACAGCCATTTACAAATATTTACATACTTTTATCACATAGTACTTTAGTTATAAATGGAATGAGTCAGCACTGATCTTAGCATTGCTGACTCTTTATCTAATTCACTTTCTGAGAAATGCAATGCAGCAATTCCATTTTTCAAGGACTTAGGAGGTTCAGCCTTCTGAATGCATGTTTTCTGGGCATGCCAAATTCTACTACCTTTGTATAATACCAATTTGCATGCCTGATTTCCCCAGAAATGAAAAAAGAATGGGTTCAGTTTAGTGTATTTCTACATGCTTAAATAGTTGCCCTTATAAGGAAGAAAGTTTTCAAAGTGTTTCACTACAGACAGGGCTAGTGTATACACTTACACATGGAGTTCAAATAGAGGTCTGTTCATGAGTCAGAAACACTCATGCTGAAGACACATTTTGAAAAGAACTGGCTTTGAAATACATTTTTCAGAAATGATTGTTCATCTCTTTGTGTGTGTTCCATTTATGTTGGTATTACAATTATAGTCTAGAAAAGTGGAACAAAATACTATGTCTTAAAAGCCACAGTTCACACATTACTACACTGGCATTGGCAAAAATAACATGATCAGTCATGGAATACATTTCCTCGACTGAACTAGTACTAAAATTCCTATGCAATTGCTTCTTTAATTAAATAACATATTATTTTGAGGACATTTCTGAATCCCTCAAGATATAATTGCTAGAACATGACTGTTACAGAGAATCTATTAAATTAGTAATCTTCCTCTACAGCTAGAACAGCTTTTTCAATTGTTTTACAGCGTAATTTGCTTGATTGACAGGCATCTAAATATTATTTCTCTATAAAGAATTGTTTGTTTGTGAAGTTTAATAATTACATTTTTTGGTTTGATGTAAAGTACATTTGTTCTTAAAAGTGTGTGTTGACCCGTGGTGCATAAACCACGTCTCTGAGTGAAATTCCAGGTAAACCTGCGCAAGCCACAGTAGTTTCATTTAATAGCAATGAGCTAATGTAAAATCACCAAATTGGAGCAAGCATGTTGTGAATAAGTCAAGCAGGTTCAGTAATAGTGAGATCTCTTCTGATGATGGAATTTTAAAAAAAGTTAGATTATCCCAGTGTTGTGAAATATCTTAGTAGTATGAGGTAATTTACAGTATCATCTGACGAGTTTTCTTGATTTATTGCATAATTTCCATTTTCTTCTCAGATCACCCTCGGACATGAAACAGGATCGGGAGCCCAGTGTTTGAAATGCAAGGATAAATGTGAAGGTTTTGAGCTACACTTCTGGAGGTTTGTATTACTGAATTATAATAGCCTTGTTTTTACTTAACATGTTGTTTTTATGTAAACCCAAACATACTGTACAGTAATGTATTTAGTCACAAAAAAGTAAAGGTATATTTATAGTAAAATAAAACACAGGATGCAGCTGCTCTTCATGTGTAAGAACATTAGATATCACAGCAGATTAACATGTGCTTGTGATTAATACCATTCTAGCTTATAAAGACATTGATAAAACCTTTGTGTTGATAAATGTGTCTCAATTTGTTACTGAGTTTCTTTTTAGTACGATTTATACATCATGCAAAGAACTGATTTTGTTATTTTTGTTTATTTTGTAAGCCTGTATTTATCATCGAACAAGACATTCCCCTTCCATTGTGCCCCTTAAGATGAGGGGAGTTTAATTTGTGATTGTGATTATTTATTTATTAGAAGCTGGACTGGAATCTAATCCTTGAGAGTCCTCATCTTTTTCCTCACCAGTGGCTTCTCCACTCAGGCATCCAGTTCATCAATGCTTTGTCAACACATGCCACCTTAGGGATTTGGCAACATATACAGTAATAGGAAACAAGTCAAATGTACAGTATCTCTGGACAAAAGAGCCAGAAGAGCTAAATCTCTCTTCCCTAACGTGTGCCTTTTGCATGCCTGCAACAATTATAATACATTGATGTAAATTCATAATGGAACTGGTTTAACATGGCTCAGCTTCAGTCTTGCTGTGTGGAGTCTGTGTCTGCTCTATATTATTTCATATGGAATGGGATTTCAAAGGCAACAAGTGCCAGAATCTAATGAATTAGCAAAAATACAGTTTGACATGAGTGGATTTTTTAAATTGCACTTTGCTGTTAGGCCTGCTAGCCACGCTCAACCGCTTGGCTCAGCCGTGGAAACACCCTGTTGTGTTGCTGGAGAAGTCGTAGCCGGGTGCGCCAGGCACAGGAAACTGGGCATTATTCAAAAAGATCCAACTGAAATTCTTAAAGTAGTTTGTGTAATTCTGTACAGTACATCAGGTTACATCATATTCTTAGTATCTACAGTACCCATATTGACTGTTCTGTGTTAATCAGTCATGTCATAGTTGATTGCTAATACAGTCAACCCTCTTCATACTGCCTGGTAAGGGCCATGGGCAAAAACGGGCAATAAGCGAGGGTGGCGTTATAGTGAGGGTCAAGAAAAAAAAACACCCACACAACCTTCTATGTTTGCAATAAATTCAAACATGTTTTTTTTCAGCTATACAATTACAGTATCTCCAGGCCATTTTAATAAAGCATTAATCTTTTTTAAAACTACAGTACTAGTTCTTTGGTTTTTCTACCATTAACTTGAGTGACTGTATGCAATCCAACGGGATATGGAGAATTGATAAGGCACTGTAGTTATTTCAATTTCCTGCACATTTAATCTGTATCGTTGCCTTGAATTTGCAGAAAAATTTGTCGAAACTGTAAATGTGGCCTGGAAGATCACGATGTGCAAACCGCCACAGAAGACGACAAGAAAATTGGCAAGCTGCTGGAGGACACTAAATACACCAGCCTCATAGCCAAGCTGAAGACTGATGGGGTGCACCACTACAAGCGCAATGTGGTGACACTGACCAACCCTGTGGCAGCTAAGAAAGATGTGGCCATCAAAGCTGTGACCTACGAGTGGACTCCTCCTGTCCCTAATCAGGCTCTGGTAAGGTCTGCTTATTTCAAAATGGAGAAGCTTAGGATGTAATGAAATCTAGGATGTAAAACGAAGAGCAGTAAGCACCCACTAGAGAGCCCAGTTTTCATTACATTTTATATTCTGAAAATATTTTCATTAAAGAGCCAGTATCACATCTGTTTAAGTTTTATAACAATACCTGTGAAATGTATTGGACTTTGCTGCGTTGTTTCTTATCATCCCTGTGTAACAGTCAGTACTTTTTTAGGATTGTGCATTACTTTTCAGTAGTACTCTTGAATTTAGGAATTTAATTTCGGCTTTTAAAATCGAAAATGCACAAAGAAATTTGTTAGACCACCCTGTAGGAGGTGAGACTCTCCGACATGGAAAAGCAAGAGAATGCCAAAACACAGTACAAAAATGTTGTCAAGTAAGGTACAATTGTTCATTAATTAAAAATAATGCATATACAACACTATTAAGGTTAAACTATGCTGCTGGATCTTAAAGAGTAAATAGCGGGTTCCGAAAAATAATGTTACACGTCCCCACGTGCTGCTACAACTGTTTAAATAACGTACCTGTCATTTTTCTTGCATTAACATCCTGACAACTTTTTACACTTATAACATTTTAAAGTCTGTTTCAAAGCTCTTTTCAAAATGTCTGCAATAGTGACTGGGGTTTGAAATCTGTCCTCTAAATCACTGCAGGAAGAGTGATTTTAAAAATAAATAAACGTAACACGTGCTCTGGCCTTTCTGTTCTGTACCACATCATGGATTGTTATTGCTGTGTTACCTGTTTGATAATGTGGGCAATAACCCTTGCATTGGTGCACTGGAGCGGCCATTTTGAAAAGAGCTTCGAAATGGATTGTAAAGTTATAAGTGTAAAAAAGTTCTCAGGATGTTAAAAAGGAAAAGAAAACAAAACTCCAGGTACATTATTTAAACAGTTGTAGTACTCTTTTAAGGCACATACTGAGGGCCATCTGCTGACATTTTGCAAATAGGATTGGAATTCTGTAAAATTAAGTAACTACCGTAAGTATTTGAAATGCAAATTATAATTTAATTTGCTCATGTGCAGTTGGCTTCATTTAATTTTATTAAATACATTTTTTGAATAAGAATTTGTAACCCAAAAACAAATTGATAAGATATTTTTAACTAGATTTTGTAAAAAATGTTCATAAATCATTTATTTAAGTTAGAAGTATTTTATAATGTTTGTTTATATGGGCATATCTTTTAATATTGAAATTGATTTTGGTACAATCAAGTGGAATCCATGTAAGCACTCACATGTTTAACTTCTTGAACATCAGTGGAATAACTTCAGGGACCAATGAAGAAGTATACTGTGAAGTCCCAGGCAATACACATACACTACCGGTCAAAAGTTTTAGAACACCCCCATTTTTCCAGTTTTTATTGAAATTTAAGCAGTTCAAGTCCAGTGAATAACCTGAAATGGTACAAAGGTAAGCGGTAAACTGCCAGAGGTTAAAAAAAAAGTTTAGGTTACCAAAAACTGAAAAATAATGTACATTTCAGAGTTATACAAAAAGGCCTTTTTCAGGGAACAAGTAATGGGTTAACAACTTACAGCTGTTCTGCAGCAATGGAAGTAAATTAAGCCTTGAAAGTTGATGCTAACAATTCCTACAGGTGTCCCAACTTTTGTTGATTACTTACAAACCCTCTGTCTGTATAAAAGCAGTGTTGGAACAGACTGTGTTACTACACCCTCTTAAGCATTATTTGGACAGTATTGTACTGCAGGAAGTAGTATATTGCTATCATAATGGCAAGAAAAAGGCAATTAACAAAGGAAGACAGACAGACCATTATAACCCTTAAAAGTGTAGGTCTTTCCTTTAGAGAAATTGCAAAGAAAGCCAAGGTGTCAGTGAGTACAGTTTCCTACACCATCAAAAGACACTTGGAAACTGGAGGAAACTCTGACAGGAAGAGGTCTGGCAGACCCAAAGCCACAACAGAATCAGAAGACAAGTTTCTGAGAGTCAACAGCTTGCGTGATAGGCGGCTCACAGGACAACAGCTTCAAGCACAGTTTAACACTGGTCGAAGTAAGCAAGTCTCAGTTTCAACTGTGAAGAGAAGACTTCGAGCTGCAGGTTTGACAGGTCGAGTGGCAGTAAGAAAGCCATTGCTAAGATGGCAAAATAAGAAAAAGCGGCTTGCCTGGGCCATGAAGCACCGCCAGTGGACTACTGAAGACTGGAAGAAGGTCTTATGGACCGATGAATCAAAATTTGGAATCTTCGGTTCATCACGCAGGGTTTTTGTATGCCGTCGAGTAGGCGAAAGGATGGTTCCTCGGTGTGTGACACCAACTGTCAAACATGGAGGAGGAAGCGTGATGGTCTGGGGCTCTTTTGCTGGATCCAGAGTCGGCGACTTGCACAGAGTGAGTGGCACCCTGAACCAAAACGGCTACCACAGGATTTTGCAGCGCCATGCAATACCCTCTGGTATACGCCTAGTTGGTCAGGGGTTCATCCCTCAGCAAGATAATGACCCAAAACATACCTCCAGGCTATGTCAGAACTACCTTAGAAGAAAAGAACAAGATGGTAGGCTTCAAATCATGGAATGGCCAGCACAGTCTCCAGACTTAAACCCCATCGAGCTGGTTTGGGATGAACTGGACAGAAGGGTGAAAGCAAAGCAACCTACAAGTGCAACACATTTGTGGGAACTTCTGCAACAGTGTTGGGAAGAACTTTCCGAACAATATTTGATTTCCATTGTAGAAAGAATGCCACGAGTGTGTTCGGCTGTTATATCTGCAAAAGGTGGCTACTTTGAGTCAAAAATTTAGATTAAATTTTGTTAAACAAAGCGATTCCATGATTTCTTTTTTGTCTCCAATTGTTTATTTGTTCTATGCTTTAATTTCAGAGTACATTGAGACATTAAACTGTGTAAATTTCAATAAAAACTGGAAAAATGGAGGTGTTCTAAAACTTTTGACCGGTAGTGTACACTCTCACTCTCTCTCTCTGTCTATTCTAATGGGTGTCAATTCCTTTAATTCAGGCTGTGCGCTACATTGAGTTGCTACCAAAGGAGAAGCAGCCCGTGGCCGGCACTGTGGGGGCTGTGTACCGTAAGAAACAGATGGCTAAGCAATTGCCTGAACATGATCAGGACCCAACAAAATGCCATGAATTGTCCCCTAATGAAGTGAAGCAGATGCAGCAATTTGTCAAGAAGTACAAGGAAGAAGCCCTGGGAGTTGGGGACATCAAGGTTCCCGAGGAGATGGAGGCGCAGAATAAAGAGAAGGGTGCGAGTGAGGCCGGAGGCCGAGGCACCACTGCGGTGGTGGGAGCTCTGGGCAACAAGACGGCTCCTTCAAAAGGAGCAGCTTATGTAAGTGTGTCTGGTGATGCCAGCAAACTCATTTTAGAAGTGAAAGGCTGCATTGAACTCTGTAAGCAATCGTGCATGATTTTAAAATTGAATTATTTTTTTTCCCTTGGGAACAAAACAGTACTGTTGGTTGGATTTTGTTTATGCAGAAAACAAAAAAGGCCAATTTTAAGTATTGCATGTGTGTATATATTATTTTACTTTTTCATTTATATGATTGTTAGATTATTTTTGTACGTCATTTCTTTAATGTCCTGCTAATCTTATCCGTATATACAGTACTGTGCTACATTAATCTATTATCTTGGCAGATACAACAAACTTATTAAACCAGTTTGAGTATTTTATATTAAGCAATAAAAGTTTGTAAGAAATTGTGTTTCCCCTCCTCTACTGCAGAGATAACCCAGCTATCATCTAAATCAGTTTTACATTTTCAGTGTACATGCTTCCTGTCCTAGTCATCTTTTTATGATATGATTGCATGTCAGCACAATATATACAAACAATAAGGGTATAATAACTCATTTCATCTATGTTTTGACATTTAATAAAAAAAAGTTGCAAAAACCTTCCGTGCTTCATGGAAACTACCAGCAGATGGCGGCAGTGTGCCATGTAAGGAAAGTCTGCCAGTTGCATGGGCGTAGAAAGTGACCTCACTTCAGACCTAGACCATGGGAAAAATACTTAATACCATCTCAGTTGAGAGTCTGTTTCCATCTCTGTCTATAAAAAGGTCTTTCTAAAAATTGTAGTTCTAAAATTACTTAAGGGACTAATGTTAAAAGCAACTGTACCACATTAAAAAAAAAGTTAAGTATATTGTAATATATTAAAAAATATAGTGTGCATGAATAATACAAAATATATATTTTTAAAGATAAATCAATACATTTTTTTGTTTGTTTGTTTGTTAAACAACACGCAGGTTTTATTTTGTAGTATTTCTGCCCAGACATCAGAGATGGTATGTATCTGATTCATCTGAGTAAATTTGTTAGTAAATCTATTATCAACATCATGCAATTTTAATGGTTTTGTTTTTGTTTTAATTGTTTTTTGTGCTATTTATGCAAATAAAAAGTTGCCATTCTCTTCACTAAGTAACAACACACCCATGCTCTGTCTCTCCCTGACTGGCAGTCTTGTTACCGGTGCCAGCTGTGCATGAAGGAAGGAGACCCTGCAGTATATGCTGAACGTGCTGGCTTTGAGAAGCTGTGGCACCCAGCTTGTTTTGTGTGTTGCACCTGCAATGAGCTTCTGGTGGACATGATCTATTTCTGGAAGAAAGGAAAACTGTACTGCGGCCGACACTACTGTGACAGCGAGAAACCTCGCTGTGGTGGCTGTGACGAGGTACGAAGGACAGCACCATCATGTTAATATCATAACCGCAAAGAATTGACTCCCATATGGATGTATATGTATTTTGATATTTCTCATACAAGAGTTTCAAAATAATTGCTTTGCAAATAAGAAAATGTGGTGGATCCCAGTTATTTCCACTGTAATTTCTATACTGATCAAATTGTTCCAGGCTTTGCTGTTGCTGTACCAGCCTTGACAGAAGATCTACACTTTGGACTACAAGGCAACAGCTGTAGAGATTCTGGCTGGACCACTTTCTTTTATAGGGTTGCCCCGCTTTGATCGTGCAGAATGAAAAGTTAAAGACACCTGTTTAGAATGTACTCACCGGTATTGATTGGCATCTTGCTTGTCTCTTTTTCTTTCTCTTGTTTTAACCCATCTAGCTGATATTCAGCAATGAGTACACCCAGGCAGAGGACCAGAACTGGCACCTGAAACACTTCTGTTGTTTTGACTGTGACTGTGTCCTTGCTGGAGAGATTTATGTCATGGTGAACAGCAAGCCTGTTTGCAAAGCCTGCTACATGAAGAATCATGCTGCGGTAATGACCTTGTATTTGCTGTTAGTTGGTATCTGTTTCAACAGGAGCTTTTAGTACTGGTCTACAGGAGTGGATGTTAATCAGTGTTCATCATTAAGGCTTGACTTTAAGAAATATGTTCTGTATACACAACTGCTGGGATCCAGCTCAGACTGTGTTTTGCCAATTTTAAAATGTTGTCCTTTGGTGTAGCAAACAAATAGTGAAGCAAGAACATAAAACAAATACAAGACTAGCAAGAAAATGTTTACTTTCTGGTTGCAATAGTTACAGTATTGAGCTGTTTCTTGCTAGTTTTATAACATTGTAATTGTTGCAATAATGGTGTGACTTTCAGAGAAAATTGGGGACAAACTTTATACTTAAAAATAGGACTGTAGGGCTGCACGTCGATTCGATCACACTAACTTCCCTGCGGCGCAATACTGAAAGTTAGTACTGGAAAGTTTGAGGGAACACTGAGTAAAACTGTTAAGTGCTTTCAAATACAGTTTAGAGTCTAAACAGACTATTATTGAAAATACATTCATAACAGTGTAATGTAATGGTAGGAAGTATAGTTACAAATATCTACTCCTAGCTAAAATTGCAGAGTAATCAAAGAGCAGTTCATACTGGTGCTAATAAAATAGTAGAAATTTGACTTTAAAGGGAAAATATCAATTAAAGCTCTTTTATGGGCTCCTGCATGAAAATAAACCTCTTTGAATGTTGCTTACGGTATAGTGTGTGTTTTTGGTTATGTGTATCATGTGAAAGCCATGTACTATAGAAAGGAGATGCTACTAAAATATATTTATTTTGAAAATATACTGTTTTAAAAAATAATCTGCAGCATTTACCTGTACAAGACAATACACAGATTTCAAACAAGTGGTTTAACACTGTTTAATAGATATTTATCACTTTTTAAAAAAATGTAATTTTACTAAGGCTGCAGATCCAGGTAATGTTATTTTCTCCCAAAAATGTATTACCAGGTACAATGAATATGAAAATGTGTATAGTTAATTTTATGATTCTTGTGTGTCTTGTATATCTTAATGAATTCAAGAGACGGATTATCATTTTGCTAACATTGCTTTTTTTCCTGTTCCTATAGCTGTGCCAAGGCTGTCGGAATGCTTTAGAACCAGAGGCTCAGCGAGTGACCTACGGGAACTTCAACTGGCACGCAGAACCAGAGTGCTTCCTCTGCTCCTGCTGCACCAAGTGTCTGATTGGCCAGAAGTTTATGCCGATTGAGGGAATGCTCTTCTGTTCAGTGGAATGCAAAAAGAAAATGACGTCTTAAATGATGGCTGTAAAAAAAATGGTTACTGAAGCTTTACTTATTCTGAACAACCAGGAACACTTTTATTACTGTTTCACTTTTATTAGCTGAGAAGGTTAGTCCTGGATATTCTGCACATATTCTACTGATCTCTTAATGAGCAATACTACTAGGCTGAGCCTATATTCACTTAGCTTTATATAGGCAGTTTTTTGTTTTTTTTGAAGCGATAAAACTATCATATACATGCCAATGTCCAGATATTAATGTATTAGTGACCACTTGTTAAGCACTTAGAAATGTTATGCATTTATTATCACTGTGTAAATGCAAACCATGTATGTGGAAGATTTATGAATGTGCAGTTTTGCACAATAAAATACCTTTGCAATACATTGGAATTAATATAAACTGGATAATTGCAAATATTTGTGAGCATTCGCATGAGGGAAGCTTGTAGGAGTTGGCAAATCCACCGACCGCATTGCCTCCTACTGCTAGTGTTCTGGAAACTCTTCTGCAAAATCTAACACCACACTTCACTTTGACCTGTGATCTAAGATGGCCTTCATATTGGGGTCATGTGATTATTTTTTTTTGGTTGGTTTTCTGGATGCGAAAGACCTAACACAATTTCCCAAGATATAGGTTTCATACTGTCTCCTGTGTTGTGTGATTCTCTAAATCGTGGGTGTCGTGCAGTTCCAGTTTTTTGTAAAGCTGCTGCCACACAGTGTCAAAGTCTTGTATCTCAGAAACCATTTGAGGTTGTGACTTCATTTTTGACATCTTGTTGTTTGGTACACAGCTGTATTCACTGAAGTCCCATTCCCAATGCTGTTCAGTAAAAACCACAGCGCCTTAATCGTTGGTACACAGTTGTGTTCTATGATTCTCTCCATAAAGTATGAAGGTGGTGTACAGTAGAAATGTACCCCTTTACTGCCACAGTGTTTTTAACCTCTGGACATATCCATTATACAGTACATTCTTTTTCACAAAAGTGCATAATAATGATCTGTATTCTCTTACTTTAGGATTATGTGTGTGTGTGTGTGTGTGTGTGTGTGTGTGTGTATTTTCTGGTCTCCTGAAGAATTAATTTACAATATGTGTCTTCTAGTTTGGAAAACAAGCACAATTAAAGGAAACTCCATTTTGCTCTGGGCTATTGTTTTAGATGGCCACAGTCCAGACTGACAGAATAATTTCCACTGCCTCACCATAGTGTGTTCAATAGGATGGTGTTCTTAAAGCTTGATGTAACATTGTGTGTTTTGTTTTCTTTTTATCTTAATACTGTAACATCAGCAAGCCTTTTGGAACAATATGGGCCTTTATGACTGTTTGATGCAGAGGGTCAAGGCAGTACTACACGCGCTCACCTAATTGAAAATTACTCAAGCATATTCAGTAAAATAATGAATGTACTCCATTTATTATCAAAAATATAATGATTTCCGTCTGTTCCAAGAGATGGAAAATAAATGGAACATGGATAGCAGGAACTTATGTAAACCTCTATCTCTGATGAGTTTATAACAAATGTTTACATTTATTACAACTCCTATAAACCTCTATCTCTGAGTTTATAACAAACTTTTACATTTATTACAACTTCTATAATCCTATCGCTGATGAGTTTATAACAAGCGTCAGCCGAATACAGCCCAGCAGGCTCGGCAACAGCATCCGCAACCCTGACTGTCTCCGGCCTCAGGCCCTTCACTTGTTTAGCCAGCACCACCTTCTGGCATGGAGGCAATGCACCACCGACACGTGGGTGCTTGCAACCGTCCACTCCGGCTACTCACTCCAGTTTCGAGCCGGACCTCCTCCCTTCCAGGGGCTCGTGAACACTTTGGTGTCTGACCCCGCACAGGCCTCTGTCCTTGCGCAAGAATTGGATGCTTTATATGCACAAAGCACGCAATTCACCTTGTAGAACCCCCATGTCAACAGGAGGGTTTTCACTTGAGGTATTTTCTGGTACCAAAGGGGGATGACGGGATCCGTCCCATTCTGGATCTCAGAGGCCTGAACATATTCCTGAAGGAGAGGAAGTTCAAGATGCTAACTACCCGTCACGTTCTCCAGTCTATCCGGCCGGATGACTGGTTTTGCGACCGTGGACCTCCGGGACACGTACTGGCCACAGAAAGTACCTGAATGGGAGCGTCTGAGTGCCCTCGGACTCTCAGACTCCATTATAGCTACACTGCAGAATGCTAGAGCCTCTTTAACGAGGTCTCAGTATTCTTATAAATGGAGGATTTTCCAGGAGTGGTGTTTGACGAGAGGCCATGACCCCACCTCCTGCCCCATGTTGGTTGTTTTGCAGTTTCTACAGGACCTCCTAGAGGAGGGTAAATCCCCCTCTACGTTGAAGATGTACCTGGCTGCTATATCTGTGTGCCACGTCAAAATTGACTTTGTGTCTCCCGGAGCTCATTTTTTGGCAGTGCAGTTTTTAAAAGGGGCTAGGTGGCTCCGCCCTCCCCTTAAACCGATAGTTCTTTCCTGGAATCTGGACTTGGTTCTAGAGGCTCTTGCGAACGCTTCCTTTGAGGCTCTGCATTCAGTGGACCCTAAATACTTGTTCTTTAAGACAGCCTTTCTCCTGTCCGTCACATCAGCCAAACGTGTCAGTGAGTTACAGGCCCTTTTCATAGAGGGTTCTTGTTTGCGCTTTGCCAGCAGCATTGATTTCTGCCTAAGGTTGTTTTGCAGTTTCACTTGAACCAGTCGGTGGAATTGGAGGCGTTCCACCCGCCCCCGTCCTCTTCTGAAGCAGAGCAGAGACTTAATACACTCTGCCCTGTCAGGACGATGAGGTGTTACATTGATAGGTCTCAATCATGGCGACAGACAACCCAGTTATTGGTGTGTCATGGGTCGCATACTCAAGGTCAGGCACTTTCCAAGCAGCGAGTCTCATTGGATAGTGGATACGATCAGGTTGGCTTATGAGCTGGCTAACCTACCCTTCCAAGTGATGTTACAGCTCACTCTACTAGAGGGTCTCTGACATCTTGGGCGGTGTTTCATGGGGCATCCCTACCTGACATGTAACGCTGTGGCATGGACCACTACGCACACGTTTATAAGGTTTTACCGACTGAATGTGGCTACTGAATGTGGCGCCATCTGTGGGGTCCAAAGTCCTTGATGCAGCTTTCTTTCTTGCACAGCAGCCTTCCAGTTAGGCTCGCGCCAGGGCAAGGCTTGTGGCTGCTTTGGCTCACTGCGACAGCTTGGGTATACATTTCTCAACTCGTAATGGTTGACATTTCGAGATTGAAAGGGAACGGCGTTAGTTTACTTACCGTAACCCTGGTTCCCTGAGAAAGAAATGTCAAGCATTAAATTTGTGAGGTCGCTAGCTCGCCTTCATTGCCATATGGAATCAAATGGCGAAGGTTGCTGTGTGATGTAGCGTCTTGTTCCAGAATGCAACAGACACGTGGTCTCACCAGACCGATCAGACATCTTTTTAAATTTGTGCTCAGGTCATGTAAGATGGGGGTAATTTCCCAACTCATAATGGTTGACATTTCTTTCTTAGGGAACCAGGGTTATAGTAAGTAACCTAACGTTATCGTGCCATGTTACTGCAATATACTGTATTACAAGTATACAGTGGTTCACCTATGTCAAACATATGTAAAAAAAAAATACAATTGTAGATGTTTTTCACTGTACTTTTTAAATTAATATTTGACTGATCTAAACAGACCTAATAATACTGTCACGTTAACTCTTTAATAATCCTGCTGGGATACTTATGAATTCACCTACTGTATTAACTTACTAAAATAAAAATAAAGTCAAATCAGTTTTTTTAAACAGCTACATAAATCAAGTCAGCATATACAGCATTGCTTTAACTGCAGTTTCAAAAACATGTGACTAAGCAGCTGAACATCCTAATGACTGGGAAGTTTATGTATATAAAGCTGACTGATTAAATGAAATGGGTCCTGTTCCAAGAATTAGAAATACATCCTTCATGGAAATTAACTTTTGTAGATGGTCTGTTTTAAAACAATATTGATATAAAATAAGTTTCCACTGTATGTCTTTTAAAAATGAAAAACATTTTTCTTCCTATCTAATATTCCCTCATGCCAATTCACTAAAATAAAAAAAGAAAAGTATAGTATACAGTACTTGACTTTATTTGGTGCATCTACAGTAGATTCAGAACAACAACTGTCATCTTTCACCTGCATGTTCTTAACTTTGAAGCAGGAATTTGGGAGATGCATGTTCTCAACACAGACCAGTCAAATACTGCATGGCACTGTACATGATACCAAAGAAAACACTAAAAAGGCCCTATTTTGTAGTCAAGGGAAATTAAAATTCAACTGTATAAAACTAGAAAGGAACAATAATTAAACCTCACATTTCTGCCACTAAGTCAATTGAGATATGCATTGTAACTTTTTGCTTCATATTTGTATTAGCTGTCATAGGTATATAACATTTTTTTTTTCTTCTTCATATTAACATTCTTCTTTTTGTTGGCACTTGTATTCTTTTGTCCAGCAGTGTGGACTCAAATGGCTGTCACAGGTTATTTACAGTTTAGACTAGGAGGATAGCCCCTGCTCCCAGTTATGAGAGATGCATGTAATTATCATTCATAACCTCACCAACCTATTCTCATTACACACTTTCCCATTACATCAGAATGCGGGGGTGTGAGGCTGGGTATTTCCCATCAAAGCGTGGAGGTCCTTGGATTAAAACCAGTTTTGAATCTAACGTCAGCATGCTGTTTGTAAACCACTGCAGTAATTCAGGTTGGGCATGGTGTAATGGTAAATGCTGCAGCAGTACAATACTCTTAATTTATCCCCTTTCAAAGGCAATATTTACTTTAGCCAAGTGTTTATTTCCCCAGCTTTTACTTACAGAGGTACAATTCCCAGTACAGGTTCCCAATGTCAAGTATTGCTCCTGTTTTGTCCAGCAAGGGGTGCTGTATCATGCTTATAGTAATGGGAGCACTTATGGTGAAATATTTGTATGCACTTCTCTGAAGGGACCATGCAGTTTTTCTTTACTTTTTCAGCAGGACAACATTGGCTCCAGTTTGAGTTTCATTCTTAACCTTTCACCTTCCACTACTCTTTAAATGGGATGCGTTTCAGTGTAGTTTGACCCCTTAAGGCACTTGATTCCAACTGTCTGGCAATCCTTTAACATGTCTGGGAACATGTATTCTGGTTGAGTATTTATTGGTTGTCCTGCCAAATTTTCCAGATGGCTGTGACTAATGAAGAGGGAGAGAGTATAACAGGAAAATAGCAGATGCACCAAAAGGTGCAGCTACTTGTTTTTTTTTTGTTGTTTTTTTTTAAATAAAAGAGGAAACACATTTTTCACTGCAAAAGCTTTGCAAACCAAGTCCAACATTGGCTGCATAAAGTTGTGTTTTTATATTTTCATTTTTTTTAAAGCTGGATTTTTTTAACAATAAGAACTGAAAGGCGAAGGGTCATTTAGTTCTGTACTGTATTTTCTTTATGACAAAGACTGTAAATAGCTGATAAAATATTATTCAATTCTAAATAAATAAACCAGTTTTTATCTAAGATATACAGAGGCTAGGAAAGCATTGAGAAACAAAAAAATATAATAAGAATAATCAATTCAACTACAATATTGAGGAGGAGTGACATTTTCTTTATGTCAGTGAATGAAAATGAAAGCAACATTCACAGAATATCACTCTTAAAAGAAAGCCCTTGTGTTGATGTACCAGCGTCCGAGATGGTACAGTGGACCCCAACACTATTTAATCACTGATAAGAACAGGTTCCTACTAAAAAGAGACAGACAGATTGCTGTGGAATGTATACAGGAAGCCAACCTTTCTGGAATAACAGCGTGCAAAACAAAAATGAGCCCATCCATCCACCTTATGAATAACAGGTAATCATTGAAATATGTTCTCAAGCAACACCAGCTTCAGCTTCTACACCTTCTGGAATGCACGGCAAGCACAGCAGACTGTTTTAACACTTTTCAGACCCGAGTGGTGTGGAACGTATTGGCTCAATGTTATTGCTAAATCATGTTCTTGTAATTTATATGAATTAATTTGTTATGGACATTATTTGTGCAGGTACTTTTATCCTTGGTATTTCATTGAAAATGAGAAGTTACTCAAGGATCAGGCCTGGTTAATCCCATTAAAGGATACAGTACACATCTTTTATATAATAAGAACAGAAAAGGCCATTTAGTTGTATTTTTTTAAAAGAAACCCCTGTACTGTATTTCCACTTGCAACACTAACCCTAGGATTACATTTTAATTTATGGTTGATTTAAAAATGTGCAATGTAACAAAAACTATGAAAACTGTGTGCTATTTAATTCATTATGTGGCAGAAACCATCAGTTACCTTTATCACAGTTTTGTTTTTTGTTTTTAAAATACACCGTACTTAAAATGTTACCCTAAGGTAAGTAGTGCATGTTGATCACTTTTAAAATAATTAGGAATTTCTGAACAAGTGTCTAAACATACATTCATTTCACTGCCATCTACAATTCTGAGGCCAAATACTAGAACATTAGATACAGTACCTCTCCCAAGGACTATGTATTTGTATTTGCCATTTCATTCTACAAAGACACAAACAATACATGATCAATTACATTCCATGAACATTTTTGCCCGTTGTTTTAAAGTAAACTGGTTCCATAATTGCATGAACTGGAGATGCTAATTAAAGAAATAGGAGCACGCTGAAATAAGCATGTGCAGCAATATTCTGTATTCACGGGGTGCTAAAGGCTCAAATAAATGTTCAAAATTAAACAATCAAATGCCAAGCACTCACCAAATGTCAGCTATCAAGCTTGTATCTTTATTATTATTATTATTATTATTATTATTATTTTTAATAGAAACTGTAGAACAAGAGAATTAACACTTTTGTTACTAATATCTTTATATATCTCACTAATTCTAACATGAAAAAAAGGATTCAGCATGTCTGACTTCAGCTTGAACTTCATGAGAGAGAATGGGATATATTTTCAAAGAGTTTATTCTGGTCTTTAATTGACTCTGTTATTTGCAAGGAGAAAAACACATCCCGTATTGACTCAACAAATCTCGCATCACATATCTAAGTCATGTAACTGAAGGTCTCTTAAGCACTCTCCAGTTGTTTGTTTCTCAGTTTCGTACGTGTGAGTTTTCATCTTTCAAAAACTAGGAATTAAGTAAAGGCTGGGGTAAACGCTTTGAAAATATGGCACAATATATCTCTGAGGCAGGAAGAAGTGGAATTGATAGCATTAAATTTGGTCCTGGGGTCTATGGCTACTTGCACTGACTTTGGACTTGTTTCGACATGAGCAAATCACTGCCAGGTTTGAGCAATAGAGTGGTGTGTCTGATATTTTTTAAAACTGAAATATGCCAAGCACTCTTAAAAAACAAAAAATTGACATAAATTACTCGGTATTTGAGGAGGGAGTCAATTTCCTTAAGGAGGTCCGGTTTTCCCCATGCAGCCTTTGTACAATCAATTTTGGTTTGGGGAGTTTTCATAGATTTTCTCTGTGCAGTTATTACCTCTTGAAATCCTTGGGCAATCATTGTTTATAGCCACTCTCTCGTGATAGACCAGGAAGCTTAGGAAACAAGTTGTACCACAAAAATGCATCCTGCCCCTGTACAAATTCTCTGTGTGGAATATGAAAACAATTTTCCATAGAAAATATAATAAAGTAATTCAAACAAAGTCTCAATGGACTTTTCTAAAAGTGGCCTTTAGAGCAAGTGGTCTTTATATCCGTGATTTAAAATGGAAAATGTTTTTTATCAGTCACCAGCGTGGTCACTACAGCATAAGCAGGTGGTATTTCTATACTGGTGGTCTTTTATACAAGTTTGAAGCTTACCTCACAAGTGGAATATTTTGCTATTACTCTCCCAACCCTTCTGTTTATTCCACATGTATTATGTCAGCATTTTCTTTTTCTTGTTTACATTGATCTTTGAGGGAACTTTTGTTGCAGTGGGAGCAAATAATCAATTGAGTGTTGACAGTGGAAATATACAGAAATACACGTTCTATGAAAGAATATGCAGAAATATTTCAAATACTCTTCATTCATCATGTGGAATACACACTTGAAACTCACTTAGAAGTACCAAAATTATATCTGGCAATGTGAGACAATCTTAAAGTATTTTGAATAAATCTTTGCTTCTTAGCAATTTAAAAAAATCATTTTTTTACTAAATTCCTTTGTACTGTACATCTGTAATTAGAAATTACATTTTAAGCCATTGTACATCTGACTAAACTGATACCTGTCTTAGTCTTAACCATGCAGCTAGTTTATTAACCTCTTTATTCTAGTGACGATCTGTGTAAAGCACCCTGATGGGACAATGTATCTTTGGGGTACTATATTAAAGAACCCTTCCTACATAATGTAGTCATAGCCACACAGTTTCCTAGAAAGGGCTTTCTTTATTCATTATAAACATCATCATTTGCAGCTGGTAGCTTGAGGAAACCCTTCTATTTATTTTTCCTATACCTAACACTCGAAGAATGTTAAATGTTTTTTTTTTTTTTGGTTAACAATTTAAAGTATAGTAATAAGAAAACACCAGATTTGGAACATCGCCAAAAAAGAGCTATGTAATTTGCAATCATGCATGAAATCCACTTTGGATTTGCAGTTATGCTCTCTGAAAAGCTTTCTTCACTCGGTTAATAATGCATTCAACCTTTCCATGGTGCAGCGTTTCCAATGTGATACACTGTGGAGCCCCAACATCAGGGAAGAACTTCATAGCTTCTTCTCTACCTGTTTTGATTACACATGGGGGTGATGACAATTGTAGTGAAGAATCAGTGGCCAAGCAAAATGTATTCATTTACTTCATTTTAAATACAATAACTTCCTATTCTGTTCTCTTCTGGTGGCTGAGATTCCCTTATAGCAAATTATAGGGGAGTTGGTTGTGGTAAGTAAAGTCAGATGTGTCAAAACATGGTCTTATCCTTTAGCAAAGGCAGCTGTTTGATCAACAGTGCAGAGCCAAAGCAACAAAAGAACAAAGGTAAAGTGATCTCAGGATTTGAGAGAACTTTAGAGTTATCCATTTTGTAAAGGGTTCAGATTCGTGTTCATTACTCAATCAAAGTACTGTGTCTATCTTTAATATCACGAAAGAAAGGAGAAGAATATGGCAGGTGTGTTGTAGGATGAGGAGACCATTGCAACATCCCTGCAAACAACAACACTTTTTTTGATTCTGCATTATATACAGCATTAATTTACAGTATCGTTTACACTGCACCCAGTAGCCAAATACCACCATCCGTACATCTGGAAATACAATAAAGTCACGCAATGTGCTGAAGTTACTTTTAATTACCCCAAAATAGAAGCATCTGCTTCGAAATAACATTTTAAAGTTCTTAAATGGTTCTTAAATGGAATTGTAATAATTTTTCCTATAAATGTTTGTATGCATAAAGGTTTACTGTTGTCTAGATCTACCATAATTTCAAAATTACAGTTAAATCTATATCCAACACATTGTTTTATTCTAAGGTTAAGCCACACATTTTCCTTTAAGAATAGTATTAGCACAGATATTATGAAGTAACTAATACTGAAGTGTTTGTTTCCTCCAATTGTACACCACTGTGTTTCCATATTTCCTTTCTGTTCAGCATGTAGCGGGACCCATTATTGCCTGGGTTTTGGCAGTAATTGTCTTTTTCCTGCAAAATAATGTATGAAAATGCAATCAGTTATGACAAAAAACAAACAAAAAAATAGTTAGTAGTTATTAGAAAACTAGAGCTATTTTGATGTTGGAGTTTCAGTGATATGCAGTACTTACAGTACTAAAAAAACATCACATTTACACAGCTCTAAAGGCTAATTATAAACACGCTGAAAATAGCTTACCAAATGTTTCAAATGAACAAATAGCTGAGTTACTGCTGGGGCAGTAAGTGATATATGGAATGCATCCAGAAAGATCTACAATTAATTGGTGAAAAAAAGCCATTTAATTTATCATTGTTGTCATGCATGTTATGTATTTCAGATCTTTACACTGTCTTTATCATCTGAGACTTTTGAAACTTCATGCAGACATTTAACCAAAACAATGGATGCATTTAATGGCAAAGCAGTTTTCAGACAGTGGTTAGACTTTAATGAATGTATCACAATTGGGTTTGCAGGGCCCAGCATGCTTGCTTTTAAGATGTTGTCAGTATTAGCTGTTAGTCTGCCTTACTGCATATGTAATGAAGACGTTTCTTATAATGGACTAAACCTAGAAGAGCCGATGTGATGTGCCAGATTACACACCAGTCCTGGCCACCACATGATAAGCATGAATCATGTATCTGCATAAGGGAACTTTCCTAATTTCTTCTGAAGTTATAGCATGATATGACTGTGGCCAATTGGATCCCACTGGAGGAAATACAATAACAATACAATGTCAGGGATTGCCTGGAAAACACACTGATGAAGTCTTTTTTTTTCTTTATATGAGGTACACAAATCACTGTGTTTTATTTAATAAGTAATTTTATGAATATGTTTATGGCTGCTGTATAAACATCACTATTACCATCATTTTAAGCAATCTGATAGCAATCTCATTTTGTTAAAAAATATCCAAGTATAATATTATTAAACCAGTACATCCTTGTTCAATACCACTTATTTGAATTTACTTTACTGCAAAGCGGTTCCCTTTTAATTCAAAGATGACCACCTAGTGCCCCTACAGGTTGTGAATTACTATTACTGCTTACATAGTGTTCCGCGTTTTCGGTTTTTTTTTTACATATGTTAAAATAGGGATAAAATTGGAAGAAAAAAAATTATTTTAAACATCGGTAAAAATCGGGAGGAAAAAAATCTCAGTATACACACTTTACATGTGGAATATGATGCGTAGCAGTTCTGGTTTCTGATTAATAATGTCCCTGGCATGTATGATGAGCAGAATCTGTGCAAGTCAAAGCCACGTTTTCCCAAGTTAGCTGGTACTTTGTGAACGTTTGGGCAATCGCTGTGCTGATGGAAGTAGTATCTACAGAAGGTATGATCATGACATCAGCACAAAACAAGCCAGGTTTATTCGCCTTGAAATCATTGAAATCACTTCTTGCAGCAGCGCACTCGATTCGCTCGAGGTTTCGGTGCTTCGGTGCTTCTAGCCTCGACACCTTGGTGCTTCGGCTCCGTGGAAGGTGCAGAGGCGGTAGGGCTAGACAGTTCCCTCCAGTGGACTCCACCATAGCGGCCCTAGTGCGAGCCCCCCAGAAGGAGGCCTATCCAAGGAGCCTGTATGCCAATGCATGATCACAGAAGCCCATCTGAAAAAGCCTTATGCAGCTGAAGCGCAGGTGACGCGCCTTGCCAACACAAGAGGCCTCTTGATGGCCTACCTGGATGGCATGCTGTGCTTTGTAACCCTTCCCGAGCCACTAGCTTCAGAGCTACGCACGGTCTCGGGCAATTTATTACAGATTTTGGGTTTCCAAGGGCAAGCCCTGGGCAGAAGACAGCTGTGGCTGTCTAAGGCGAGGGTCCCAGATGTGGACAAGTCTGCCTTACTGGATGCGCCTATCTCCCCTGGCCATACTTTTGGACCAGTGGTAGAGGAGATACTGCAACGCTCTCACAGAGAGCGAGAGGCGTCTCGACAGGTAGCTGCAAAGCTCCCCTCCCATGCCTCGGCACAGGGAAGGGTGAGGGATGGAGTCCAGCAGTTACTACGGTAACCTGGACTATTCCAATCCCCACGGTGCCACGCTGCGACCTCATTCTCCTTCGTGATGGCTTTGTTATACTTTCCAAAAGTATTGTTTTGGCAGTCATCTTTAAATTGAAAGAAAAGATGACCGTCAACCTTGCGAGGTCGCATAACTCACATTTGCGGGTTCAATGCAAAAGAGACTGAAGTCTCGGTGCAGTATTTATTACCTAGGGAGGCAAGACCGAGGATGTCACTCCACGGAGGGGCCTATCGGCAGCTTTGATATAAAATGCTCAGTAAATACCTGACAAGCGGGCATATCCCAAAAGTATTGTTTTGGCGGTCATCTGTAACCGTTAGTCTTCTATGCACTTGTTTGGAGGGAATCCAGCTGAGATACTTGTAACTGATGTATTAGGGCCATCTGGGATTGCTATTTCAGATGGGTAAAAATGCATCCTCTGGCAGTACAGTCCACAGCTTACACACAAAAAAAGAACTTGCTGTCATTACCTTTTTGTGCTACTTTGATTAAATTGTTCTGATTGTTATTTCTTTAGGAAGAGGGCCTTTTGGTTTACTTAGTTGGTATTTGCAGGGCCTTGAAATCATTCCATGTGTTTCAGACAAGAGCCAGGCCAAGCTTGGAAAATTTAAGAGGCAATAAATGTTGCAGGCAGGAATGCAGAGCTGCCTTGTATGGTAATAAAAATGAATACGAGTACATTTTTTTTAAAAAATGTGAGTATAATCAATGACGGTATACTAGTTGAGGGTACCATTTGTTGCCACTGATTTGGAGGGAAATAATGGAATGTACTATACTTTGGAGCGCACATTTTTTTTCTGTGAGTGCTCTGTGGCGTGTCCCCCTTCAGGCATTTGGTAGGATGCCAAGAGTTCTTAAGAGCGCTGTGTTTTCTTTCTGCATACATTAGAGATAGAGAACAGTGAAGCCTTTTGAACAGGGTGAAGGATTGCAGCAACACCGCTTTATGTGACCTTCTGAGTAAATGTTTTGAAGTGTTATTTACAATGACTTGTAAAGTGTACACATGCACTGCTGTGGAATGTGTGAGGGGTATTCCGTAGGCCGCTTCAAGCTGGCACAGGCTCCCTCCACACGGAGGCTCTTCTGAACACCTTGTCCACTTCAGCAGTGAGAATGTATTAGTGGTTTATGACAGGATAATGTTTTAAAAGACCCTGAAACACCACTTGATATGCATAAACATTTTAAACACGCACTTTTCCAAAAAAAAAAAAAAAATACAATTTAAATAATAAAGTCTATATTTAACCCTTTCTAGCATTTAAACATATACAGAGGGCATATACCCAACCACCCGTTGGCTCACTATAATATTTAATAGTTAGTTCATTAGTCTAAAATATTTTTAATTTTTTTTTATTAGTCTAGTGTAATTTCTTTTGGATATTTAATCTTGGCATAAACCAGCTGTTTGGACCTTTCCCACTCTTCCCAACAGTACCTGAAAACTGTCTTCTTATCACCAGTAGCTTCAACTCGATACAGCAATGCTACATACATTGCCAGATGCCAGCCTAGATATTTAGCCCAAGTGGTTAGCATATGTACAGTATAAGTGCCATTGGATTAGAAGACATTATTTGGGGTTGTCCTAAATGTAAGTTCTAAATATGCATCCCGGTGCAGTCTGGTGGTATATGGGTAAGGGGGAGAAACCCTTTTTGCTATTATATTTGAAAGGATACTGTAGTATAAACCCAATCTTTGAAACTTAGCAAAGCAATCCCAGAAGCTGAAAGACTGGGTCAGCAACAACCAACCGTCTGAAAAGGTTAGAAGTTGTTTGTTTTGGGCATGAGCGAATGAACTGCAGCTGAATTAAAAAGATGCATATGTAAACTACTGAATGTGTTTCAAGTGTGTTTGAAACTATTTATTTTTGTGATGTGTCAGGGCTTTGGGAATTCCCACCTAAAATGAATATTGGAAAGTCTTTCCAACACAGCAAGTAAATGTCAGATTCTACACCAGGTGCACATACACAACACCTCAGCTGAGGCTTGAACTCTACACTAGTGTATTAAATATCGTGTACTCTCCACTCACAGACACTACTCTCATACTGAAGCTACTGTAGGGCAGTAAAGATACAAAAAAATGTTATTGCTGCTTGTACATTTGTTTGCCCAAACTTTCTGGGAGTACATTCACAAAGGAACTACTGTACTATATTTAAAAAATGTTCCTGTATGTGTGTTACTTATGACTGAACTATGACTAAATTGAAGAATAACATGGGCACCTCAGAAATAAAGTTAATGCCCACACCACAATCTAAAATAGACCAGGGAGATCTTTAATGCAGGAAATGCCTTTGACTGGCAAAATGATCAAGAAAAGTTACACTGTTTTGCACTTGGTCTGTGAATGGTGGTTTGCACATATATGACTACTGAGTCGATGTCAATTAAAATAGTTGTTTAGGTTTTTTTTGCTATGATTCTGTATATAAATACTCTGTGATTTATGACCCAGGTTCAAATGTCCCTGTTCTATAAGAGATAAGAGTCACATTCCCAAGCTCTGAAGACGTGTAGGCCTGTGACTCAACTCAGTTCTAACTTGAAAATAAAAATGAACGAGCCCCAGGTTAAAAAACTTTTTGGTTCAGCATTTTAAAACATTCTACAGCTAGGAATGTGTTTGTCTAAGACAACAAATAAAGGCAAAGTGATTCCTGCCAATTATTATGCACACATGTTTTTTAACAGTCAACGGATGGGTGTTTTCTCTATTTTGGGGGAATGCTTTGTTCCAACAATCTGCTGTTGTTCGTGCTTAGCTCCTCTACCATTATTATGGCATATTTTTTTAGAGCGATCCACCGTCGTTCACAAATTGCAAGATTAACATATTTTTCATAGAAATAAACACCCAAGCAAATATCCATCCATACAGTAGGAAAAGTGTCTGTGTGCTGCACACTCGCTAATAATTGCAGGGCTAATGGTTTATACATATTATGAAATTTTCTTTTAAACTATGATACATTTAACTACTTTCAATGTATTAATGCAATGTATTAATGCAGATACATTAAACTACTTTCAATGTATCTGCATTAATATCTGTTGTGGAAAGTACAGAGCACGTACATACAGTACCCTGAGGATGTGGAAACCAAGCTGGAATGAAAAGATCTAGAATGTACTTTCACAGCAAGTACACAATAGACTTTTTTATGCAATTATCTGCAGGGCTTGGAAAGTTCCTCAGTATGACTCATTGTCATCACCTCGTAATTACAGTTTAATAGACCTTCAGAGCTCAAGAAAAGGGTGGCCCAGGATGGAAAGGGATTCTCATTTGTAGCTACTCGACGACCAACCCTGTTGTACAAAAATAATATATAATTGTTCCGTGGCATGCTGTGTACATTTAATAAGGTAGTACAATATGTAACAAATTTCTGCATGTCTTGGTGCTTTAAGCTGGTTACAGACAGGAATATTCTTTCAATACAGAGGGTGTCAAAAAAGGCATATTTCAATATGTAGAAAGTACCTGTACAATGCTATACAGATATCTTCCCATATATAAAGAAATTATATTATATAGTAAACTATAACTAGATACTCAAAACCTTTTGAGAAAGGTGAAACCTCAGATCTTTAAAATGGAGTCTTGTAAGTAACCTTTATTAATGTAGTTTTACTGCCCTAGAATACATTAAATAATTTATCATTTCCAAACCGTTCAGCTGAAGCAGGAAGGGCTGAAGTGCAAGAACATTCATGTGACTGCCATGCATCCTAATCTAATTTGCCTGAAACCCTGAATATGCTTACTAAGTAACCAAGGAAACCAATCATTATTTGTTTTTTAGCAAAGTTTGTATTTCAACAGTAAATAGTGTCAATATGTATTTCAGAAAATAAATCAGCTACAGATGTATTCCTTCCAGCACACATGCTCTCACGTTGTAGCAACTGTAATTATACATTGGTTTCACAGTGTGAGCTGTATTCTATTTCAATATAAAAATGTGGACGGCAGTTTTATGATGTTTCCACCATTTACCTACTTATCTGTTACATAACCAGGCTACATCTTTTACAACAGAGTTCTCCTGTGGATTTCCATGTAGAGTGCCATCAAGAATTCCTGGTATCTTATGATACTGTCTGCTCAATGTGAAACATCATTGTGTTTATATACAACATGGATAAGCTTGGATTAAATAAAAACTTATCTTCACATTTAATAATATTAAGTAAAAAAAAAAATTGTAGCCAGACAGTAATGAAAAGAAAGTGTGTTGGTGATAGTTGCGACAGAAGTGGCACACCTATAAGGAGTCTTTAATACTTTAGTGGTGAAAAAATATTACAATGTACTGTATCTTCAATTGTGATAGTATAACTTTATAGCTATAATTAATTTCTCGTTTAGCAGTATACCTGCATTGTTGAGTGTATATTTACATGGTTTGGGTTGCATAAAATGTAAGTAATCAATACATGTTTCATTAGCTACCAACCAAATGTACTGTAATTGAAAATTCAAGTGCATGTACAGTGTGTGACTCCTCGGACTGCAGAAGACATTTTTACATTTTGCTTACATAAAAATTAAGAAACATGGGGCCATATTTATCACTGTGCTATAATGATACATAAACAAGGGGAAGTGGAAAACCATGCTCATGTTTTCTTGTGTATCCTGGGCTTTAAAAACAATAACAAATAAGATTACTTTTTTTTTTCTGTCGCCTTGTACAATACTTTTTTTTAAAATAAGGAATTCCCTCTACTACTGTCTCCCTCCATTTCTCACCTTCCCTTTCCCTCTTTTGTTCTCTTTGTTTCTCTGAAGTTGAAAAATAAAAATCTGCCAACAACCAGGCGCAACCCACCCCTTAAAGTGAAATATTTAGTCCTGACTCTGGCAGCACCAGTCTGTGTGCTACATTCCACAGCAGTGATTCACAGATAGCACAGCCTGACATGGCTTGAAACTCTGTTCCATTGCCGAGTTGACGGGACTTTGCACAGAAAAAAGACGATGGAAACTCCTTTGCAGCTGGAATAACTGGAATGACATAGCTATGATCTATGAGCCTCGCTGAATTCATACATTATTCTACCTATTACCAGAAACTATTACTACAGTATATAGGGCTCCATGCACAATGTTTTAACTTAAACTATTGAAAGCGTGTTTTGTAAAGTCCATTTTGATGGTTTAATAAAGTTGTGTATGAGTAAAACTAGACTGATGTTAAATAAGCCAAAGCACTCAAAGAGGTTTCAAGAATAAAAAAGACTCATGAGAAATACTTTAAATAACTCATTGAGTAATTGCAAATCAATATTTAATAGGAATTGACTAATTCAGTACTGTTTTTTTTTTTTTATCCAGACTTGCTGGTCTGAAGTAATTTCAGTAGTTCTACCAAAAAATGAAACCTGAAAAATCTGACAGCTGCAGTTATCTGTTCATTGATGTACTAGTACAGTATATATTTTTATTTTAATATTTTATGATAACAGCTACATTCATGTTAAATGTATGCCAATAAAAAACAAATAGTCCATTGGCAGCATTGTGCTGAGAATTTTATATATATATATATATATATATATATATATATATATATATATATATATATATATATATATATATATATATATATATAATTCCAGGTGATTATAAAGAAAGAATGCAGAAAAATCCCTTTCCATTCTCCGTTATAAAAGCACATCATGCACTTTATGCAAGGAAGAGTACCGGTACATCTTGCATTCCTGTTGTTCTTGCAGACACACCCAAGTAAACATGTTAACTTTTATGCTGTGTTAAAATCATAAAGAGTGTTCTGTTCAGATTTATTTTTTATTAATATTACCTGTCTCCTTGCATCTGTTATGAATTTTCTTTCGTGGTGTTTTTCTATTATTTTTCTATTATTTATTATTTCTATTATTATTCTATAAGTTTTTTTTCGTTTTTTTGTAATCTTTTCCTTAATAAACAGATTATGATACAAAGAATTTCATATAAAAGCAGTCAGGATGTTACGTTGTTGTTTAGTCCCAGGCTATGGCAACAGTGTATGTGTGTTAACAGATGTACAGGCTGATAATAGCATTGCTGAACATGCAAGTGGTGCTCCCCTGTTCCAGATAATTGCTTTTGCATTGGAAATCTATGTTGCCTCTTTCAGAGAATGAGTCACTGAAGACTCATTTCACGCTGCATGCTCTGACTAGAAATCTTGGAATGCCACTTGTTTTGATGCAAAACACCCTGGATAACCTTGGGATACCATGATAAGAGCTTTTTGTAGATGAGGCTTAAAAAACTAGTACACTTAAAAAATAAAAGCTACAGACTGTACATATTGTTCTGTGTGATTTTTATTTTTTTAAATCCTCAAAACTAACAGGCCAATTTTCATTTGTTTTGCTTGTGAGCTAATTTGCCTGCTCTGCTTTTTAGAGCTTTGCTCCAAAATGCTGTTTTCAAAAGCCTTTTTTTTTTTAACTTGCTCCACTGGCTCCTGTGCATCTCATTATCTCAGTGCACCTGTGGCTGAGGTCCAATTTTCAAATCATGAAGAAAAAGTGTCTATTTAGCTACAAAAGCTATAAAACAGAGTGCTGTCAATTTACTTTCACCTTTTGAAATGAGCTAATGCAGGGTGATAGAGGGAAGCTGGGATGTTAAAACATGGAAACCTGTTTAATATTATTATTATTGTTATAGATATATACAGCATGAAAACAAAATAGATTGCTTTTGGCTTTAAAGCCCTTGTATGGTCCTATACATATTACCTTGAGTACTGGTTGTTAAAAATGACCATTAAACTGCAGACTGAGACTTACACATATAATTAATGGAAGTGTTTTTCTTACCTAGTATCATTATTCTTTTTTGCTTTTTTTCCTGTTCGACAGAGCAAAGAGAATTTAAAAGAGCTTGCTCTTCATTACCATAGAAATAAATACATGAACAACTGTGCCTGAAAGCAAAACCAGAGACCATTGACCATAGTCCATTTCTGCATAGGAGCACATGAGAAGCATATTAGCGTACAGAAAACGGACCACAGCAAAATAAGAATAAAAATGTGCACCAAAATACAAACTCAGCTCTGAAATCAAATTGATTCTGCAGAATTGTTTATTATATTTAAGTGATAGATTATTTTGAATTCTAATAAATGTATTTTGGATTTTCGAATGTTTACAATTCATGAGACTCTGTGTTATTATACATCAGTGCTATTATACACAATTACTGTGAGAATAACCTTAAAATGTATTTACATTATCGATACATGTTTGCTTTTACATTCTGCCGTCTCCATAGTTGCAACAGTGCAGGAATTTTTCAACAGGTTATTTCCATTTCATAAACTACTGAAATAAACAACTGTTAGGTATGAGACCTAATCCACTGTAGCCAACAGTCTGTTTAAGAGACATTCCAAAGAATTGTAGTTCATTCGCTGGGAATTGTATTTTTCTTCTATCATACTGTATAATATCATACTGTATAATTAAAACACACTTTCTCTCTGGGCCTATTTTTGTGGCCTATGTTTAATCCAAAAGGCAATCTGAAAAATATCTGTTTTCTTCATACAGCAATGGCCTAACTAACTATCAGAGCACTTCCAAACACAAATATTTTGCTGAATATTTGTTTAATGAATTTGACCTATTCCAACTGCTTGCGCTGTATAAGCATTCCTTTCATGGACTACTTGAATATTATTTTGAATTCTTTTTTTTTTTAAATAAAATACTATGTTGTAAGTTCAAGAATTGTACTTTGTATTAACCCATTCAGTTTTAAGGTTTAACCAGATGTTTCCTGGTGCAGGAGGACACTGAAGGTAAACAAACTGATGGACAAAAAGGAGGACCAAGGTTTGACAAATGAAGTTAACATAGTGGAAAATGGATTTGGGCCTTTATTATTTATATAAAGGGCAGGTCATGGGGCTCGAAGAGGGTTTCATCTATTATCTACCAGATAGGTGGAGTCAACATTAATAATACAGGTATTTATTACATGGAAAAGCAACAGATGATTCTTTCTGGGCATATGTTTCAAATTTTTAAGAACATTTATTATAATTCATAACAATTTAAAAATAGTTGAATGAGTTTTTTAAAATTGTAAATACTTGTTTTCCCCTTAGGCAAGGTTCCAGAAACTCAAGTTTCTTCAGCCTTCAGTATACATTTCAATATAACCTCTAATTCTGAGGATTTATATAATTAACAAAGAACATACTTTAGGTTCTTGAATGGCAGCCACAGTTAAGTGTGTTACATACAGTTAACACAGGGAGAACTGGTAAAGTAAAAAGCTTGTTGATACAATAAAAAAGGTGTACCAACTTTGAGTTTATACATAAAAGCACTTGAATTCATAACATGAACTAACAACAAGTGTACCAGCATCTCCCTGCATTGAACACATTGAAAACAGTACTATCAGATTGGCCACAATCAGAACAATCTGTCAACTACCATGTTGGTTACCCATTAACTACTCTAGCATTCCAGACTTCACTGCATTTACCAAAAAAGGATTTATGTTGCTTTAAAGGAGAATTTCTCCTTCCTGGCAACAAAAAAATATTTTTCAGAGTAACTAGTTAAAAGGTTAGGTTTTTTTGTTTAGTGTCAGGCCTGCAAGTCAACCCTTCAACATACTATAACATAATATAAGTTTTATAATATAAGTTTTATAATGGTTTTGTCATACAAAGAGTGCAAGAAAAAGTTCACTCTCTTGATTAGAGGTAGCCCCCCGAAAACTTCTAAACATATGATAAGTCATTAAATCTAAACAAACAACAGATGAGAAATCTGATATTAACTTACTTAATCTGTTTATACTGAACCCGTTGTGGTTTTATATTTAGAAAGCTTTGTCACTGACATTCTAAGTGCGAGATCTACACTCTCTGCGAAATTCTAAGTGTAGTCGCTGCTACTAGGTTGTGACTTATAATATATTAAGATGCAACTAACAATATGTTACATTTCTATTGATAAGCCATGTTTATTTTTTTATGACACAAAAATTCACTATGACTGATGGCTCCTAAAAAAAACAGAAATTCCTAAAAGACAAAAACACTGTCAGATCACTAAATGTAACTTACAGAAACTAACCAGCAACACCTGCCAAAAGCAATGTGAATTTTTTTTAAATGCTAATCAATCCAAGGACATACTGTTAAGACTGCTTAGAGAACAGGAAATCACAGAAATGCGGCTGCTCAGTTGAGATTGTCAAAAACAACAATGAACCCAACACCCTGGTTCTGAGGCTCTTTGTAAGTTGACGTCAAAATGATAATCTTGACACCAGGATGTGCTTGCCCTACAGATCCATCAGGATGTCAGCTGAACCGAAGACTACACTTTCTCCAGCTCCTTCATGATTTCAAAATCTTCTTTGCTGCTTTGGTTAAAATGTCAACATTTCAGAAGAAAAACAGCCGTCAGGATAAAACATTAGAGATGGTTTTTACCTTTCTCTTTTAATACCGTTTGCTGTTTAGCAGACGGTACTTCCTTTAACTTTCCGGATGGCCTGATGACAGATCCTTAGGCTTTCAAAACTTGTTAGCCCAAGTTAGCACATATTTATCTGCAGATAGAGGGTCAAATGTAAGGCTCTTACATCTAAAACTGATAACATTCTTCAGTTATCTACCAGAACAGTCACAAGCAGTTAGTTTAGAGGGATATTGTGCAGGTTTCTACCAAGTCTGACTTGTTTCCAACAGTAAACCAAGGGACATTAGAATGGAAAAGAACTGATCTTCTGATTTCCCAACCTGAGGGATCCTTAATGAATCCTTGCTTGTTTCAAGACAGGATCCCATTAGCTTGATGAATAATAGCCTGTCTATAGAATAGCAACTCTGATTTGCCTAACGATATTCTTCACATATTTGAAGTCTCCACCCAAATAGCTGTGGAAATTACTGTCTTCTTTTTTTTTCCAGCATCTACACATGTTACACAGCCTTACTTGTTCTTAGGTCCTAAGTATTGTCCAGTAAATCGCTGTTTGATTGTTATTAATAACAGCTGTCATGCTGTGACTGGAAGTGTTCCAGTGTGTTCCTCCTTATTGTTGTGCCAGGTGCTCTCAGGATATTTATTGTAGCACATCCAGAAGAAGCCTTTTTACTGCATCACTCCTTCAAGTACTTATTTTTAATCTCCATGGCAGCTTGTCAAGCTTCGTATGTTCTACACATTGCAACCTTAGCATTGATGTAATAATAATGTTTGGTTTTTTTAAACCTGGGATTAAACTGGAGTTACTGACACAAACGTGTTTTTGTCTGTGTTCATTTTATTATTTGAGTCCTTCTGCATTTTTTCCCCCTAGAACTCTAACTCCATGCAGCCGTTGGAACTCTGTGACACTCTCACACACTCCCAATTCTGCAGGTCTTCCCCAACAACCAACTGTTACTTTCCTTTCCACCAAGTTACTCCTTCATTTAGCCACAGCTGGGAGGCATACATTATGAGTAGGCAAACTGTTCCTAGACAGACATGCATTGGTGCATTAATACGTGCATTACTATATTGGATTATTCCATTAGCTTTGTGGCCATAAACAAATGAGTCTATACCCACACACAGCAGAACCAAACAACCTGGGGGATGACATGCTTACTGTATTGATTCTGCAGTAGAAGCATGCAATCCTTTTAAGAGTTCTGAGAAATTTAAGATCTGCCCTTTTGAACGACTAAAAAATGACTACCGTGAGATCAGCACTCAAACAAATCTGTAGGATCATGAGAATTGGAACCTATAATGCCCAATAAGTTCAAATAAAAGAAGGAAACCTCCTGCTGTGTCTCCATCTGTTGTTATTACCTAGCTAACCACTTATCTAGCCCCTAGCTGACCTGCTATCCAGTGTGATGGACCTCTCCTGTTGCACGGACCACGTTGAGACATTACAATAAGATACAAAAGGACTGTTTTGGTTCCCCAGTGCTCCTGGTGAAAACGGTCTGAATTTTTTGGCGGTAATGGAAGAAATTAGAATGCATTTATTTTGTTGCTAATGGTTAGAAAAGCTTAAACCCTCAGAAAATAACACATTTATTATCCTCAAATCAGCTTGAAGTTCAACACCCTAGGCAAATGGTAATGTTAAAGATAAGAATGCATAAACTGCATATGCTGTCTTCACTTATATTTTGTGTGTTAGGGCTGTTGTCATCTTTAACAGTCAGGCCAGGTTTATGGAAACCACTTACAGGAGGAAATGATTAAGAAAAAGGAAATGTAACAGTCGAACATAAAGCATTTATATTAAAAAGAAGTCTGAGTGTCTTCCTGAAGAAACACACACACACATAGGGAAAGCATTGCTAGATGTGGTCGAGGGAGGTGACACACGTAGCGTTGGCAACATAAGAAACTACTTTTCATCTGCATCTTATTTTGCAGTAAGCCCTCACAACCATCATGGTATAATTAATCTCCATTTTCATAGGCAAGAGTGACTCATTATTATAGAAAAAGCAGATTTCCTTTTTATATAAATGTTTTCCTATGCATAAATGCACATCTTAATTGGAAACATGAGGACAATTCATTCTGCATTCATTCTGGAGAGCTTAATGCCCAAAATTGCACAAGCTTACAACCAGGTTATACTTTAAGGCAGTGTTGCTAAATTATAATAGATGGAGTGGTACAAAAATGAAGTTAATTGCTAAATGATAGCACAAGTATGGAGATGCACTATTCATGATAAAGGGTCTGTCTGTCTGAGCTGAATCACCAGCATATTTCAGGGCAGTGTTTGTATATTTTTTATTGTATCCAGGCAAAAAGTCTACTAACTTTCCATAGTACTGCTCGTAGCTGTACTTTCCTGAAATGCAGCCAGGAAAAACTGTGTAGCCTTGGCAAGGAGACTGTGGGAAGAGTAGTGTAAGAACTGCCCAAGTTCTGTGGCAAAGGGCTTTATATAGCTACAGTGCACTCCGACACTTTCCTTTGAGACCTAACACAAATGGAGATGCAAAGATTGCTATCAGGGTCTATTGTAAAATGGCCTGGGGTTCCCATTACTGCCTAAGTCTTTGTCAGATATGACTTTACATGTATATATATATATAGTCTGAGAAAAAGGAAAACTGCTGTGTACCAAAATGATCAATAAGAAAAAAGAAAAAAGAGAAAAGGATATTTCAGGTACTTATAAAGGTAGAATAATTGATTACAAATCAATTAGTAATATATATATATATATACAGTACTGTGCAAAAGTTTTAGGCAGGTGTGAAAAAATGCTGTAAAGTAAGAATGCTTTCAAAAATAGACATGTTAATAGATTATATTTATCAATTAACTAAATGCAAAGTGAGTGAACAGAAGAAAAATCTAAGTCAAATCCATATTTGGTGTCACCACCCTTTGCCTTCAAAACAGTTTCAAAATCAATTCTTCTAGGTACACTTGCACAAAGTCAGGGATTTTGTAGGCATATAGTCAGGTGTATGATTAAACAATTATACCAAACAGGTGCTAATGATCATCAATTCAATAAGTAGGTTGAAACACAATCATTAACTGAAACAGAAACAGCTGTGTAGGAGGAATAAAACTGGGTGAGGAACAGCCAAACTCAGCTAACAAGGTGAGGTTGCTGAAGACAGTTTACTGTCAAAAGTCATACACCATGGCAAGACTGAGCACAGCAACAAGACACAAGGTAGTTATACTGCATCAGCAAGGTCTCTCCCAGGCAGAAATTTCAAGGCAGACAGGGGTTTCCAGATGTGCTGTCCAAGCTCTTTTGAAGAAGCACAAAGAAACGGGCAACATTGAGGACTGTAGACGCAGTGGTCGGCCAAGGAAACTTACTGCAGCAGATGAAAGACACATCATGCTTACTTCCTTCGCAATCGGAAGATGTCCAGCAGTGCCATCAGCTCAGAACTGGCAGAAAACAGTGGGACCCTGGTACACCCATCTACTGTCCGAGAAGTCCGGTCAGAAGTGGCCTCCATGGAAGACTTAGCGCCAAAAGCCATACCTCCGACATGGAAACAAGGCCAAGCGACTCAACTATGCACAAAACACAGGAACTGGGGTGCAGAAAAATGGCAGCAGGTGCTCTGGATGATGAGTCAAAATTTGAAATATTTGGCTGTAGCAGAAGGCAGTTTGTTCGCCAAGGGCTGGAGAGCGGTACACCTAATGAGTGTCTGCAGGCAACAGTGAAGCATGGTGGAGGTTCCTTGCAAGTTTGGGGCTGCATTTCGCAAATGGAGTTGGGGATTTGGTCAGAATTAATGGTCTCCTCAATGCTGAGAAGTACAGGCAGATACTTATCCATCATGCAATACCATCAGGGAGGCATCTGATTGGCTAAATTTATTCTGCAGCATGACAACGACCCCAAACATACAGCGAAAGTCATTAGAACTATCTTCAGCGTAAAGAAGAACAAGGAGTCCTGGAAGTGATGGTATGGCCCCCACAGAGCCCTGATCTCAACATCATCGAGTCTGTCTGGGATTACATGAAGAGAGAGAAGCAACTGAGGCTGCCTAAATCCACAGAAGAACTGTGGTTAGTTCTCCAAGATGTTTGGGCCAACATACCTGCCGAAGTTCCTTCAAAAACTGTGTGCAAGTGTACCTAGAAGAATTGATGCTTGATGCTGTTTTGAAGGCAAAGGGTGGTCACACCAAATATGGATTTGATTTAGATTTTTCTTCTGTTCACTCACTTTGCATTTAGTTAATTGATAAATATAATCTATTAACATGTCTATTTTTGAAAGCATTCTTACTTTACAGCATTTTTTTCACACCTGCCTAAAACTTTTGCACAGTACTGTATATATATATATATATATATATATATATATATATATATATATATATATATATATATATATATTAGCTCAAAGAGCCAGCTGCGCAATATGTTTTGTTTTTTTTTCAGATTGAAAAGCAATTACCCACAATTTTTTTTTTTTTTTTTTGTATATGGGTGTTAATGCTCAGACTAGTAAGCATTTATTTTGGCTCCCATTGTGCAATGCCTGACAAGTAAAGATAAAGCAGTAATGTAATGTTCAGCTGCAAAACGAAAACAAAATGTGTTTCCTGTCCTTTATTAATTGCTGGTTGGAGCAAGTTTCCATGTTGAATGTTTGCAGAATTAGTCCCCCTTTTGCCTGTTTATCTTCTACAGGCATGTTCCTCTCCCAGAATGCAAGACGTGTTGTCAGCTTTCATCTCTTACTGAACCCTCCAGGCAATGCAGTGTAGGTTTTATAAAGAGGCTGTGTCAAACATATGAAGTCATTCCACAGACTGGGCAAAAAAATAAACAATTAAACATGGATTTTAAAGGGCCTTCTAATGCCACTGATTACACAAAAACATCCCCACAATTAGGACTTACAGTGACTGACCAAAAGCCCAGTATTGTTCAATTGTAAACAGGTGTGTCTTGTCCTGTGTTGAAGTTTTCTCTGATTTGAGCCTGTGGCACATCCGTTGCTTATCACAATACACTGCTCATGCCTGCAGACTCAATCCAACTGGAAGACGATTGTGGTGGAAACTTTGGTCAGTGCAGTCAGTGCAGACACTGCGTTGAGGGACATGCCAGGTACACTGGCACCCACAATTACGCCACTTTGAGAATGTCTTTCAGATCGCTTAGCACTTTTCTCGTAGAGTAAAACACAGCTATTCTAGTTGAACCTGTGTGACGGAAATATAATGAGTTCTGGTTGTAAATCTCCTTCCCGACCTGTGAGGGCGCTAAGTAGCGAAAGGGAAAGGCTTTGGACGGGTTGGCCTGACAGTTCATTTCCTGGGTTGGAAAGTCAGTCAGCCTGGAAGAAGGCAAGACTCCGTTGCAGGAACGTATTGACCCGGAAGATAAACGAGGTAGCAGCTGCAGGCAATAGAGTCAGCTGTAATTGTTTACCAAGGGGTCATGCATGATCGCATAAAGGGGCCGGAGAATTGTAAATCTTTTCCTTCGTTTTGGTTTTGAAATAGACCCGGAAGGACCCGTGCACTGTGTATTGAGAATCGTGAGTGTTTGGTTTGTTTTGTCTTGTCTATAATTGTTACTTGTGTGTTTATAGACGGCCAACACGTTCCAGAGCTGTCGCTAAGAGCCAGCACTGAACCCGGAACAGCACTGCACTATTTGTCACTCTTTAAACTGTATCACCCACCACGAGCACTAATTTTTATTTTTATTAACATCTTTAGTTAAAACATATGTTTTTTAAAAGTTCACGCAGCATACATTAAATATATCCATTTTTATTATTCTTTTCGTCATTTACAATCAAATGCAGTTACTATTTATTTTTTGGTGACCCCTGGCGAAAGGTCAATGAAAGGTTATGAAGGTAAGGAAATAGGCAAAGAATGTTTAACAGTGAGGTCACCATTGAGATATGACGTCTCACACACTTTAGTTATTATTATTATTTGTTTATTTAGCAGACGCCTTTATCGAAGGCGACTTACAGAGACTAGGGTGTGTGAACTATGCATCAGCTGCAGAGTCACTTATAATTACGTCTCACCCGAAAGACGGAGCACAAGGAGGTTAAGTGACTTGCTCAGGGTCACACAATGAGCCAGTGGCTGAGGTGGGATTTGAACCGGGGACCTCCTGGTTACAAGCCCTTTTCTATAACCACTGGACCACACAGCCTCCTTGTTCAGAGGCTAGTTCAGAGGCTATGGATGCCTCTACAGGTCCAGAGTCAGCTAAAGCCCAGCACAACTGTAGACAGGTGGCCCAATTGACCGTTGATCCAACTGGCTCTAAGGAAGCTCAAGTCAGTTTTAAGTGTAAATTGTCTAAGATCCTTTTGCGTTCTCATGATTGTTGCTGAACAGTTGCACACAACTCGCTTGCAGCTTATTTATGCCAAGTGTATCACATTACACATGTCACATGACCACACACATTTGCATAGATCACAGACTTGGTATTTTTTAATCTTACTTACATTTTATATCAGCAGCAGCCATGTCCTACACATTTTGATTTTGCTAGTACTATTCCAGAATGAGAATCTGGCTCCTGGAGTACGGCACTATGCTAAGAAATACATTTTAAAAATGATCGGACACCTGCTTTTTACTGTGCTTATAAAATGTATTTTACTATCACTACTATGTGACTTTTGTGGAGTTCCCAAGAATATGCTTAGCTGAGAATAAGAGGTCACATATTGGTTAAGAAACGGTGGAGTTATCCTAAATGTTTTCCATTGGGCAATGGATGCAACCACACTGGTGAACTGAGAAATATGTATTCCGCTAAATCAAAGCAATGCAATCACATCAAACACTCAATCATACTATATGTAGTTAAGTAAAACCTATACTTACTATATGTTCCATAACAAGTGTTTCAAAATATAGTCTTTCACAGTATTCTCACTGTGGATTCCATTGCTACAGTAATAAGGGACTGGCTTTTCAACCAGATAGCTTTTATTTAGCAACATCATGTTTACCCTTCCAGTTCCGAATCTGTGCATAAATATATTTACCTTATTTTTCATAATGTATGACAAACTGCCAGAGTGCCAGAATAATTTTTGAAGGAAAAAAAGTCCACCTTCTCTCTTGAGATTGTGAGGGTAAATCACAACTTTGTAAATAAAAACATACAGTAGGTATTATAATCTCATACTATAAAATAATCTCACACTACAAAAGCGTTAGGAAGTACGCAGAGCACAGCAATGAAAGCGTTGCCATGCACAGTGCTTTCAAACTTTTGTCTACCTAAATCATATGCCTGTTATCGAGGTATTTCCCTTAAACATTTGCCAAAGAAAGCAGCCCTTTTTTGCAACAGCTGAATTAATTTTTCCAAAAGTTCAGACGTGCTTTGTCTGAACAACAGTCAAGAATTTCAACATATGTTGCACCCCACAGATAAAACTTAATCCCTGTGTAAGGCGAATTAGCACTGGCTCAAAGATCTAACTTGAATGTGGGCTGTGGCATCTGTTTGGAATATCCACAATGAGTTACAGAAAGGCAGGGCTGTAGGGAAACCTACATTTTAATGGTAAGAACTTGCTGTCGTATCTGGTATAAAAGTGGGAAGGAGGGACAATTTTGAACTGTGCTTTATCCATAACTTTAAACACTTACAGCAGCTTTCACAGATCCAGATTAGCACTAAACTAAAGTAACATTGGATAGTTCAATGTTTGAAATCTTATACATTTTGCATAGCATAAACAACACATTATACCAAACGATGGCTAGAAGTAAAGGAAAAGCAAAATAAAGTGTTCACATACACATGTTCATTCATTAATTTACTCCTGTTGTTAGTTATATGTTGTTTTATTGCTGGGGTCCGGTTGGACACCGGGTTACCAGGAAAGTTAGTTTTCCGACGTGTCTTTATGAGGGTTAAATTACAAAAAATGTTATTGAAATTCAGTTTAATAATACTAATACTACTAATACGTTTTACTTTGTGTTTCCACAAATTCCACCACTAGTAACTCCTAACAGTCTACATTTATAGAGGGATACAGCTGTCTTTAGTGAAGTGAATTGCTATCCAGATAATGGCAGCTTGGATTCATTCTCTTCAAGCTCTCAGTCCTCTTAATCACTGACTAAGCTACACTACCGCTAGTATCTATTTAGATGTCCATGCCTGGTACTTTCCTTGGAAATCTGTCTGCACATTAATGACTCTAGAAATACATGCCAGTAGACGCTGATACCAATGTTCCTGCAAGCACGCTCAGAGTTTGCTTCAGAAAACAAATCACAGGCAGTTTTAAACCCTTTTTACTAGCGCAGCCGTGATTCAAGCAAAATATGATGCCAAATGTCAACCCCCAACTTTACTGTTGTTTCTTTCATACCAATAGCAATAATTCATGTTTACAAATTCAATACCTTTTTAGAGTCATTTTAGAGTCATGCATGTCTCTTTCATTATATTGCAGCTGTTCTAAATTCGGATTTCAAATAAACTAAACACTAATGTATGTCCCGTCATCTCTCTAGCAGAACATTCAACCAAGCCAGTATCATTTTGAAATAAAAATGTTTCAAAATTTAAATACAAGTCATATAATCTAGCGAGGGTTTCAACAATAAACACTTTTTTGACAAATTTCTACTTTGCTTTTTTAAAATGCAACAAGATTTTAGAAACCTGCTAGAGCTTGTTATGCAAGCTGTTTGAAAATACAACAAATTGATTTTTTTATGAATGTACATTGCTAAAACCCATGCGTTTTTATAACTGGTCAATGCCATCATTATAATTTTCTTTTAAACTTTAATAATACTGTTGCTACAGCTGAACCATAATAAAGATGGATGATGGATATGTATTGCAATCACTTTTATGCTAAACACTTTTAATATTCTATTTATGTGTGTTTCCCCCTTTTATGGAATAATGCACAAAGGAACCAAATTGAATTTGTCTCGAAACAGAATATTGTGTTCCAAGTCACACAAGACCTATTAAATGGAATGCTGCTCTCTTGGGATGACTGTAGATATAAACGGTAATAGGCTTATTATAATCTAAAAATATGTTTTGGCATCAATATTTTGCCAGCTGTTCTGCATTTATAAACTTGTTACATTTTTTCATAGTGATGAGGCATAAAACAGACTGCACTTTGCCTTTTTTGGATTTGATTAGCTTTGCGGCATTAAGATATTTGGTAAATATTACTTCTCAAATTGTCTTTCCCTTACAACAAATTGCCTTAGCAGGACCCTGACTTTTTGTGTGGTTTACGTCCGTATAAATGAAGATAAATACTATACAGCATGTGGTTCAGTTTTTGAATGTACTAATATGCTTTTAATCTTTTTTTCCAAAGATAAAAACATGGCAGGAATGGATTAGCCTGTGAGTGTTTTTTTTTTTTTTTTTAGCAACAGAATGAAAAACCTTATACAATAATTCAAACGAGCTGGTTTTGGTTTCGGTTTGTCACACTTTTTTATGTAAATCTTCTTTATGTTTAAAATATAGAAGATGTTTTTCAATCCACTTTTGAATGCCCAATTGACGCTTTCTCCTTACTCAAGTCTTCCATGCATGTGCAGAATCTTCTCCAGTTGCTTTTCTGCCACAAGCTGGATTTTCATTGCAATCCAATACTTGGCTTGGTTTATACTGGAAGTCAATCCGTCAGCACACCAAGCCCACAGCATGCTGAAGTCCTGATGGAGGAAATTTCAACAACACAAAATGTGAACTTGTGACCTAAATAGTCCTCTTTAATGCAACCCACTAAGCCACCAAGCCTTGAGCACCATTTTAAGACTTTTCTATTGAACAGCTTTAGCTTTATTGATTAAATTAAACAAATTGTCAGTTTTACAATTACAATAATAACATGTTTACATTAAGTAACTTGTATATGTTCTCCATATGTTATTCTATTGGAGACTGCTTTTACCTACAATATGTATGGACACAAATCCAGAAACGTAATAAAAACTGGTGTAAAACCTGTACAATATGGATGTGAGAAAAGGAAAAGGGAGTGTGCTTGAGGTCTGTCAGCATGCCACTGGAGAGGTAAATATAGGAGAAGGGGGAGGGTAAAGAGACATGCCTATACAAATTAGAGAAACTAAATATGCAACACAATTAAATGGCAACTAACTAAGCTCGACATCTTGCGTCTCTTTCTAAAAGAAGAGGTGACTCATTTGTGATGAGTCAGGTGGCATTTCCTTATTATGCCTAACAGGTCAAAGAGTTGTGGATTCATTTCCTTAGAGCATTATAACTGGACAGGTCTCACTTCATGATAACCTTGCTTTGCTTTTGACCCCAGCTAAGAGGTGCAACAGGCAGTGCTAGCGTGATGCATTGGAAACAATATTTTTTATACAGCTCTGGATCTGTAAACATGGAAAAGTATTAGTCATTATGGTCAGCACTAGTACTGCTTCTAAAGGTATCTGTTTCTGAGGCCACTGTGCACACATGGCAAATAAATAGGCTGGTCACTTTCATATTAAACTACCTAATGCTACCTCCAGAAATTAATTGTTTTACAGCTTAGCTGGCAGAGCATAAAAAATACAGTAGATGCCTGAGCATTGTCCACTGTATGTCAAGGTTAGAAGGCGTTCCAACAAAAAAAAAAAAAATCTGTTTTTTTCATTAAAATGATTTCTTCATAATCCTGGTGTGAAATCAAGTATCCTCCCCTATGCTAGTCCAATAGATAGCTCCCTTTCTCACTCGCAGAGTTTACAAAGGTTCCAAGTTAATTTATGTTGCAATTGTCTACTATCTAGGCTCCTCTACAAATGCTTATATGCATTCTTTGTATACTGTTTCTTAGCAGCTACTAGAAAAATCTAGAATGACATACAGTGTAGCCCATATTCACAAAGCATTTACCATAGTACTTAGTTTGCTTGTGAAGCGAAAATCAAACTGATAATATTACAAAACTAGCAAGAAACAATTAACTACTGAAATGCTGGAGCTTCTAGTGTAACTTACTGAGTTATTTTGTTATTATTATTATTATTATTATTATTATTTGTTTATTTAGCAGACGCCTTTATCCAAGGTGACTTACAGAGACTAGGGTGTGTGAACTATGCATCAGCTGCAGGGTCACTTACAATTACGTCTCACCCGAAAGACGGAGCACAAGGAGGTTAAGTGACTTGCTCAGGGTCACACAATGAGTCAGTGGCTGAGGTGGGATTTGAACCGGGGACCTCCTGGTTACAAGCCCTTTTGTTGAAGCTTTGTAACATTTTGTTTTGTTTTTAGAAAAAAAAACAGGTGTTAACTGCAGTGATAAGTGCTTTGTGAATATAGTCTTGTGGCAGGGTGAAAATTGATGTATTGCTTATGAATTAGGCCTGGCCACATGGATGAAAGAGGAGCTGGAAGACAGCTCTTTGTAAACCATGGCCCTGTTGAAGCAACACCAACCAGAGTGATACCATTGTTGGCTGCTCGGTGGCGGTGCACGGTATTGCACCTGTACTGTTTTTGTTTTGTGTTGTAAAACAAATAAACCTGAACACCTGTGTCGCCGTGTCAACCGCAATCCCTCTGTCTCTCCCCCAGTGGACACACCCATTTACCCATTTGCAAGCCCATTGTCTCAATTGCTAGACAGTTCTACAATAATATCTTTACTATATATATACAGTACTGTGCAAAAGTTTTAGGCAGGTGTGAAAAAATGCTGTAAAGTAAGAATGCTTTCAAAAATAGACATGTTAATAGATTATATTTATCAATTAACTAAATGCAAAGTGAGTGAACAGAAGAAAAATCTAAATCAAATCCATATTTGGTGTGACCACCCTTTGCCTTCAAAACAGCATCAATTCTTCTAGGTACACTTGCACAAAGTCAGGGATTTTGTAGGCATATAGTCAGGTGTATGATTAAACAATTATACCAAACAGGTGCTAATGATCATCAATTCAATATGTAGGTTGAAACACAATCATTAACTGAAACAGAAACAGCTGTGTAGGAGGAATAAAACTGGGTGAGGAACAGCCAAACTCAGCTAACAAGGTGAGGTTGCTGAAGACAGTTTACTGTCAAAAGTCATACACCATGGCAAGACTGAACACAGCAACAAGACACAAGGTAGTTATACTGCATCAGCAAGGTCTCTCCCAGGCAGAAATTTCAAGGCAGACAGGGGTTTCCAGATGTGCTGTCCAAGCTCTTTTGAAGAAGCACAAAGAGACGGGTGACGTTGAGGACCGTAGACGCAGTGGTCGGCCAAGGAAACTTACTGCAGCAGATGAAAGACACATCATGCTTACTTCCCTTCTCAATCAGAAGATGTCCAGCAGTGCCATCAGCTCAGAATTGGCAGAAAACAGTGGGACCCTGGTACACCCATCTACTGTCCGGAGAAGTCTGGTCAGAAGTGGCCTTCATGGAAGACTTGTGGCCAAAAAGCCATACCTCCGACGTGGAAAAAAGGCCAAGCGACTCAACTATGCACGAAAACACAGGAGCTGGGGTGCAGAAAAATGGCAGCAGGTGCTCTAGACTGATGAGTCAAAATTTGAAATATTTGGCTGTAGCAGAAGGCAGTTTGTTCGCCGAAGGGCTGGAGAGCGGTACACGAATGAGTGTCTGCAGGCAACAGTGAAGCATGGTGGAGGTTCCTTGCAAGTTTGGGGCTGCATTTCTGCAAATGGAGTTGGGGATTTGGTCAGAATTAATGGTCTCCTCAATGCTGAGAAGTACAGGCAGATACTTATCCATCATGCAATACCATCAGGGAGGCATCTGATTGGCTCCAAATTTATTCTGCAGCATGACAACGACCCCAAACATACAGCGAAAGTCATTAAGAACTATCTTCAGTGTAAAGAAGAACAAGGAGTCCTGGAAGTGATGGTATGGCCCCACAGAGCCCTGATCTCAACATCATCGAAGTCTGTCTGGGATTACATGAAGAGAGAGAAGCAACTGAGGCTGCCTAAATCCACAGAAGAACTGTGGTTAGTTCTCCAAGATGTCTGGGCCAACCTACCTGCTGAGTTCCTTCAAAAACTGTGTGCAATTGTACCTAGAAGAATTGATGCTTGATGCTGTTTTGAAGGCAAAGGGTGGTCACACCAAATATGGATTTGATTTAGATTTTTCTTCTGTTCACTCACTTTGCATTTAGTTAATTGATAAATATAATCTATTAACATGTCTATTTTTGAAAGCATTCTTACTTTACAGCATTTTTTCACACCTGCCTAAAACTTTATATTAGTGCCCAGTTTTACTGGCAAAAGGTTAATAAGTGCCCTGGCTCTTTTTTCTTATCCATAATTAAACTAATTAAGTTTCAATATTAAGTTTCAAGTATTAAGTAACCTAGTTTGACACATTTGGGACTACCCTGGAGAATTAGAGCAGCAGTGTGGAGTAGTGGTTAGGGCTCTGGACTCTTGACCGGAAGGTTGTGGGTTCAGTCCCAGGTGGGGGACACTGCTGCTGTACCCTTGAGCAAGGTACTTTACCTAGATTGCTCCAGTAAAAACCCAACTGTATAAATGGGTAATTGTATGTAAAAATAATGTGATATCTTGTAACAATTGTAAGTCGCCCTGGATAAGGGCGTCTGCTAAGAAATAAATAATAATAATAACAATTCAAAGTTGTCTCACTTTGACATGAAGGGATGGTTGGATCTGCTGGTATGGGATCTTCTTCTTCAGATCTACTCCAGTTGAAGTGAATTTTCTGCATCACGATGGGGTCATTTGCAAGACAACCCCAAGCCAAACACAATAAGTTTTCAGCTTTCTAAAACTTTCAATTAATTCTGTGCAATGATCAAAAATGCAATGTAACTGTATCAATAGTACATTAGTCTTTAGCAAATTTCAAGTAATGCCATTGTATCGAACTTGAGTTAACTGAGTACTCATCTTGATTAAATTATTATTATTATTATTATTATTATTATTATTATTATTATTATTATTATTATGTATTTCTTAGCAGACACCCTTACCCAGCTTACAGTTGTATACAAAAAATACATATCAAGAATTACAGTACAATTAAGAGCAAGATACAAAATACAATGACTTCAGTCCTAATTAGAGGAAATACAAAACACAGTAAGATTTGATATCAGGGAAGTTCAAGAGCAGATAACAGTGTTGATAGTTACATCAGGGTTAGATACGAGTGCAAGTGAAATAAAAGATACTATAGATTGGGTTAAGTGCAGGATTAAATACTGTAAAATAGGGAGCAGATAAGTGCAAGTTAAAGTGCAATATAATTTGTCTAACATTGGGCTACAAGATAATAAAAAAAAGATTAATACTATTGCCACCTTTATCTACTTAACGATAATTTTAATGATACAATAATATCTTTTGTCAATAGATATTGTTCAGTAAGTAAACTGTAACTCTGAAATTGCTTTTTGAAGGACAGGACAAGTGAACTTCAACCATACAGCCCCTCCCTCAAAGAAGAAATATACCATACAGAAGGAAACAATCCACATACCCCCCAAACAAGAGAGGAAGCAGCTGGGAACTCCTTTGAGCTTCAACCACAGTAAGTGCCCAGCCTACAAATCACATTGCTGGAGTCAGCTGAAAGGCACATTGACAGTGGATAGTACAAAGCAAATATTGTAAGCCCCTACACACTTTTAAAATAATTGCACTCCAATCTTCAGCTAAGTTGATTCTAGTTTTATAATAATTTAACATGCAAGAATGGCACATAAAGAAGCATGATTCTCTGGATATACTGGTAATTATATACATTGTTTTGACCTTAATGATGCCTTGGACTGATGAAATATTAGCTTCCCGGTAATGCTTTTGCCAACATACTGTAGTATTAGAATATGACCAAAATATGATGTAGGTCTTGTATACCCTGATATTAATGGAATAAAGCACTGACCTTCCATTTTCGTCACACCCTAAAATGAATGAGGTGTCTGAAAACCATGATATCTGAAACTGCATGCAGCTGAGGGGTTATTTGTTTATTCAAAGGCATGTAAACAAAACATAACCAAAGACGACAATGACATGTTACAAGCTTGAATATGAAATGTTCAGCTGTGGCTTCCTTGCTAAAGGCTTTTGTTCAAAATAAACACCCACCTTTAAAATAAACTGCAGCATGTGACAAACCATAGGCTTTTATCTGTAAATGTTTACACTGGAGAAAGATAAATTACAGACCTCTCAATCTAGACAAACAAGAGGAAATATGTTCAACATAGAAAACTAGAAAAACAGGTCCGATGAAGAGAGTGTGTTCAGTCTATCAAGCAACGCACACAGTGTACTATTTATTCTTAAAGAATCAGCACCAATAACAGGAAGTTTTACACTGCTATGGTACAGTCACCGAATGGTTGGCTTAAAAGTCAGTACAAGTATGTTTGGTTTGTATTGTGATCCACCCTTGGTAAAAAGGAGCAATTTAATGGTACTAAATAAACTTTTTAAAAAAATAGCAGGAGATCAGATCCAACATGCAATGAAGTGTATACACATTTTTCAATAAGATCAAGACTTCTACTTATCTAAAAAGAATAAAAATGATATGTGTATTAAAATAAAGTGGATTTATTTATGTATATACCATATATTTAAATATTTCATGCATGACAAATTGGGGAACGGTAGCCTCATGGTTTCCTATAAGTTACCGATCTTGGGTGTCAATGCGCTCGGACCCCTTTCCCTTTTTTTAATTTTATTTTTTGGGGGTGTTTGCCATTTCTTTATTTTTTTGGTTTTGTGGGTTTTTTTAATTTGAGATACATGGCTACTGTAGTGATCCAGCAATGGGGTTACTAAATAAAGTACCCCGGGGGACAAAAATCTTGGATCCAAACATAGCCCTCGACCTTCCCCTGGATGAAAGAGGAGGCCATGCAAAGTTTGGTTGCACTGCAGATAGAAATACTTAGGAATCTGGGATCAGAAATGGTTTATAAGAAATAGCACACTTAGTGACAAATTTAGAAACATATTCTTTTGTACATGAACTCAGCTTTGAAAATGACAGACTACTATTCTTTTTTCACATAACAGCTACACAGTGAAGTGTTGAAACTTTGAAAGGGTCAAGACTGAAAGAGGTTCTATGGCTGAATGCACACAATGTATGTGTTACTGCGTTAACCCCTTCAATCAATAGATATTTTGTTCCTACAGTATGCGCCGCTCATTTTCACATTGTAATAGTTTATGGAGGTTCAGGGTTTTCATTCCTCATGAAAGAACAGAACTGGTGCCAGACTTTCCACATACAAAATAGAATTGCGCTGGGATGATTAGCCCTGGCAACATTTTTTATGCTTTTTACTTCTTTATTCCAGTCCACCTGTCCAATTTGGATCATGTTCCTAAATAGAAGCACTGGTGGAAAGACCTTCATTTATTATTATTATTATTATTATTATTATTATTATTATTATTATTATTATTAGTAGTAGTAGTAGTAGTAGTAGTAGTTGTAGTAGTAGTAGTCGTAGTAGTAGTAGTAGTATAACATATAACATGTGTACAACATATTATTAATAATTCAAAACATAAGAAAGCTGTAAACATACACTTTGCAGTGAGACATTATAATATCGCAGGGTGGATATTAGTTGTATGACCTGGGAGCTCATAGGCACCAACTCCATGGGTGATCTGGGGCTCAAACATGTATGGGCCTAAAATCAAACTTTAAAAAAATGGCTACAATTAAAAAGTCACGCATTGTGCAAATACATTTCTCAGTCATTGCTTTTCTAAAAACTGAAGGAAATGAATAGTTGTGGAATATGCTACATGAGTACTACAAATGTTAAAGAATATGACTGCGCTCGTTTCATCCTGCATTGCAGAGCACTCATTCTCCAGCCTCAGAAGAACTATCTTCAGTCATCAGTGAGACAGACGAGGCTGAATCATGTTGCTGTCCTTAATGTTCATCAAGGCCTTACCAGAGATCTAGATGTAAATAAGATTGCGGACAATTTTATCCAGAAGGCTAGTGAGATGTAATGTCTTGAAATTGGTAAATGAGTGAGGATATAGTGTCTACGTGAGGACATTCATTATTGTAGTAATTCCTAGTTCATTAATCAGAGGCTGTAACCCCCAATTCCACATAGCCAAAACATCCTTAAATAATGTGAAAGGCCTGACATCAAAGAAAGACTGGCTCACGTTAAGAGAGAGAGAGCATTCTTCATTCTTCAGCAACCACTTCTATATTCTCTAGTTCGGATTATTTTAAACGAATGAGACCACGGGAATGCTTATATATTAACCTGGAGTCGGCACACAATCTAGTTTTCATTGGAGCTATTATTTTTTTTAGAAGGCATATTGTTCCTTAATTCCCTGGTTTATCTTTGTGTCTCTGGTAATGTATTATTGTACATTCTTCAGAGGGTAGGAATGAGGATATTGTGGGACATCAAAATCCTTAATTTTCGTAATGTGATGTAATGACAAGACATGACTTCTTTCATTTAGCAAGGTCACTATTTGCAATTACGCCTGATTATTATTTTACAGAATTTAATTTCATAATGCATGTCCTTTATTTAAAAATAAAAGCAAAACTCAACCTGTTGTTTTCATATGAAAGGTGCTGTACAGTACAATGGAACTTGTTGTTGTTGCTGTTGAGATCCCCCTGCCTAAAGTGAGTCGAGCTTCAATGCACAACAATGCCATGTTACATGTGACACGGATTTCATGATGAATCATCATTGCATTTTGGCAGAAAAAAACAGGCCCATAACCATGGGGCTTGGGGTTAGTCGGTACTCCACTGGAACACTATAATACTGTTTTAGCAGTTTGTATATTTAATTTACAAATTACGAAAAAAACCCAAAACAGTTAATACAAGTACTTTAGTTTTTGAGGAAATTAGTCTTCAATTATAGATCAAAGTTCTGTGTATGTCATTGTATAGGTCATTGTCACCTGGCAATAAGCCAGAATTCCACAGTAATACATATTTATATACAGTATATACCATATGAGCAACCAACAAAACCCAATACAAACACACAAACGCAAACCCATACCAGTACTTCACGTAACTACATGCAATAATACAGCACTTTCAAATTTGATAGAAGTGCTCTTACACAGAATTCTCTCTTACCGCAATGATTTACATTTTTGTAGAGCACTGTTTGAAGAATACATTTTCTGCAACATGATGATTATTCCTTATCATATATTATAGACCAAATGGTACCATTCATAAAATATGATCTCAGTATAACTTTATACAGACTTTAACAACTTCAGGCTGATCTTTTTATAAACAAGAGTTGATGTGTTTGTCCTGATTGCCATATCTTCTTATACACTACTTCATATTGCCCAAAACATTTTTTGTAAGGTTAATTTAATTGTACTCTCACTTCATGGTTTTCAAGTCTGGGGTGCCACAGTCGATTGGTTTATTATATTTGTACAGTTCCATCAGAAAGCAGGGTTTCACTCACTGTGTTTGTACTTGAAGACAAACAGGAAAGTCTGAGAAAAAAGAGAAAGAAGGCAGGTTATCAATGTCACTCAAATGCATTTTGAAGGCAGCACAGGAAAACACCCAGTACAGGTGTGTTCTTAAAATAATCCAATTTGCATAACTTGATTGGGTTATTTGCATTGTAGGTAAACTAGAAAATCAGCCAGAAGAACAAAGATGGAAGCTTGTTTTCTTTAAAGGTGGGAAGACATCAGCTAACAGGAAAGGCAGATTGTGAAACAGAAAATGAATATTAGCTAAAGATTATGACCTTTAATCTATTTTGTTATGTTATTGTTCAATGTATATTACGCAGCAATTAGTTTCAATGATATTCCTTTACACATGCACCCATTTACGTGATTATATGGCAATAATTTTGTGCATTTTTTTAGACAGAAATGCCGGGAGAGGTGACTTCGGTCAGAGCTGGCAATTTCAAAATAGATTGAAGTACCGTACTTGTGTTATATGGGAATATCAATAAGACTTATTATTTGTGAAACGGCTACTGGATATCAAGTTTGAACAATTTGAACTTGAAATAAACATTACTAACACAAGAGGGCTTAAGTTTAATCTTCCGCTCTTAATCCTCCGTAGGATTTGTGAGCACCATACGTGTCATGACTACCGCTGGCATTTTGTGGCCCCATACTTGAAACTGCTTTTACAAAAAAATAGCTTTTTGTTCAAATTCCAAACTGGATAAACTGTAGCACGATGTAGTAAAAGCTAGGGTCCTGCTTCAACTGAAGGAGCTTTCCTCTTTCCTCATGCTTGCCGTTGCTGAGCACCTTAAATGAACAGCAGCTACCGGTATGGCTCCTACAACATTAGAGCTTCCTTTGGTGATCACTGTGCAGGGAATGGCACTCGTTACCGACAAGCTCCCATTACCATTCCATTTTGAAAGCTATCTTTGGCTGTATTCTGGATCTGATTAACTTCATGGAGTTCTCAGCCGGCTCCATTAAGATCACAGAGTACCTTCTCTTTGGTGGTCCCTCATGAAGCAATATACTGAGTATAGTGGCCAGCTTTTTGCCATCAAGCCCCCACTGTTTAAAAAACTTTAGCAGCTGCTTTTTGGGTAAAGTCATCATAATTAGTTGGAAAAATTCAACTGGTCTACCAAATGTAATTTATTTATTTATTTAATTTATATAATGCCTTTCATACTGAAGTATCACAAGGCACTGTACATAAATACATAAAAATACAAGAAAATACAAAATATACAAATAATAATAATAATAATAATAATAATAATAAAAATTGTCATTGAAAGCTAGCAATTATGTTGCATTAAAACCACATAGATAAAAATGCCATTATATAATTTTTTTTAAGTTTAGACTTAAAAATACCCACAGACCCAGCTTCCCTAACACATGGAGGTAGTTTAGGGGTCCTAAAAGAAAAAGCCCTACCTCCCGTATTGACTTTATTGACCTTGGGAACAACGAGCAGCCCCAACTGAAAATGAGGCACAACTTGAAAACCTTATCTTGATCAATAAACCTATGATGGTTGTACTCGCTGTGTATGCACCGAGATACCTGTAGCTTGCTGTTTTTGATTGGTTTTGATTGTTTGTTAAATAATAAAAGTGCATGAAAGCACTGAGTCTTCCGTGTCTGGGTTTGTTATTTCTGCCGCTGGCTAGCCTTGAATGATATCATAAAAAGGAGACAGATACTTGCTCTTTTAAGACGTCTTTGTTTCATAACCAAGAACCTGGGGAAAATCTGAGTGAATTGCTCTACACTCAAAAATATTGATAGCCTTATTATATTAGGTTCATGAATACAATATAAATCAAGTGAATGCTAAACAGACGAAACACACTAGGCAACTGGGAGTGGACCTTGGAACCTGGGTCTGTTCATACACGTTCAATTTGTTTTGATGAAAAGCTGTAATTGAAGACTAATAGCCATTACATTACAAGAACATTAGTTTTTTTTGTAACAAGTTTAAACACTGATAAAATATCAAAGGCTGAATTTGGAGAACATTTTTTATGAATTTGTAGTTCTGTACACAAAATGTCTGTGACTCGCCATGTTGTATCATTGTTATGGAAACCAATTTAAGGCTTGTTCCAACAGCAATCATGGACTTGGCAAAGGTTACATTTCTACACAATGTAAAAAAAAACCTCTCCTCTGTCTTGTTTACCAAGAAACTATTTTTTAGTTTTTTTCTGAAAAGAAATATCATCCTATATCATGTTACAGTGCCTGTGGCAACAGGCTGGGACCCAGGTGTGTTGAACTGAGATTTATCTGCAAAGATAATACTTTCTTGCTTATGTAATTTATTAATAAGGAGATTGCATATCTAACTGTCATAATATATTGCACCAGATTGCCATATATTTATAAACCCAGTGTAACATATATCAGAAGTATATGTTTAATCTGACTTCCACACTCGACTTGAAGTTTGCAGTACAAAATGAAAAGTGACATACATCAAGAAGACTATATGTATCAGTTTCTTTTTACTGATACATGTTTTAAAGATGTAGTCACTGGTATTGTCAAGGCTTTGACATTATTCATGCAAAAAGCTAATGCTGGACTATAGCTGTTTAAATCTTTAGGTAAAACGGTACACTAGAAGTGTTATATGTGTCAAATCCTTGACCTTTTACTTATAGATGGGGTTGCATGCATAGTGCAATTCTCTAACTCAACTCCAGCTTTCAGGCTTTGCAATACCAATGCACCACTCTCACATGTATTCAACATCGTAAAATATATACTGAAATATATTGCAGTACTGAAATATATTGATACTGTAGCAGACAAATGTTAACAAATTAAACTGTAAGACCCAGAGGAAACCTAGTGGTGGCACAGATGAAAAAAAAAAGAGTGTCGTCTGTTCTGGCACTACACTGTAAGGGCGTTTAGAAGTGCTGGTAACATTTTACAACAAGTGGGCCTTCAAGAACACTACAATGCAGCTCAGGGAAACTGTTCCTAAATATATATAGCATTGCATGTGTGTAACATGGCAGGAAATTAGTAAGGTGGAACAAACTGATAGCATCGTTGCCATTTATTCTACCGATTGTTTGTTTCCTCATTAACAAAAAGGAAGCGTCTGATATTTCCCATGTCCACGGTGCAGCTTGCCTGGAATGCAGAGGGTATAGCAATCTGATTGGCCAAGTACAAATCCCACAACAACCTCATCACACTGACATACATAGAGTATGCCGATCCTCAATGCTTGGTGTATTTTCGATATTTGCCATACAGTAGTATAGATTAAAAAAAACCAATCCATATTTTTTCAAATTCTTTTTTAACAAAAGCACCTACCTCAAACACATACTGTACTGTGCATTCATTAATTCTGCAGTACTGTTGGTTTTATGTTATTTATAATATCCATAATCTATCATTTGTTTTGACAATACACTTGATCTCCTCACGACCTTGCTGCACTACATGTTTTTTGTCAGTCTGTAAGTTAACATTGCACTAATGCAGCTTCTCTAAATGAGGGCTGAAAACAACATACTATTTACAGTACAATATTACCACACTATCTTGGAGAATGCAGATCTACAGGTTCTTTGTATGCAAGCCGCACAAGGCCACTAGCTTCCCCTGACATCAGCATTAAATGAGCTATGCTGTCTCTGTGCTGCCTGAATGCTTTGCATTCATAAAATTATAGCTTTTAATCCTAGGGGATCCCTGGCTTTATTGTGCTAAAAAGTCCAATGAAAAATGTGTTCTCTGCTTGCTCTCCTGTTTTTGACTTGCTGTTACTGACTACTATGCTTTTAGATTTCAACATTGAGTCATTCCAGCAGCGACTGTCCGCCCTGCCACATAGTTATAGTAACATTTTCAGGAATAAGCTCTAGACAACTCGTTTTTAAAACCACATGGGGCTCCAGACCTATAAATTGATTGTGCAGTTACACCATGGTAAACACATTACATCATCATACAAAGCATAAAAATACAAATCCTTGAAACCTTATTATAAAGAAATTGATACAGAAATTATTTAGAAATAATTTAGTAAGCATGGACTACGCACAGGATGACAATGGAAAATAAATACATCGGAAGTAGGTTGGCAGGACCAGAAATATCACATAAGGCTGGCACAAATTAACTATATGTAAGAGCTCTGCGAATGACTAACATCCATCGGTGGAGCCAACCCTCATCGTGTAATATATATAGGCAATAACACTGGCTGGTTTTTATCTTGTTTGTGTTTGCATTTGGAGGTTGTATCAGGGTAGTGTTACGGTCAAGGCAGGTAGGCAGCAGGAAAGCAGACCCAGAGACAAAAGCTGCAGTTTTAAAGTGCTGTTGCACACTTTTATTAAACACAGAAACAGTAAAACAAATAAACAAGGCACAGGGGCCAAAATAAAAGGTTCAAACAAAGTAACACTGAACACAAACACGGCTGTCAAGCTGGTATTCGTCTTCACTGAACAGTACAGAAAACACACACGGTTCATAAAGTGATCCTACGCTCCTCTCCCAAACAAAGGATTTCTCCTTGCTCTTATACCATGTGGCTGAGTCTTGATTGATGATCAATTATTCCATCAAGACCCAGCCACATTCCACACGTGTATTCAGCAGGGATGGATTTAACCCCATCCCTGCCAAACTTAAATAAAAAACACCCCCCAAATCACAAACCGGTACATCAACCCTGAGGAGGGGAAACACAGAAATTAAGAACAGCAGTATTAATATCTATGAAACCCTCTTTTCTAATCTCCATAGGAATGACCACTGGTCCAAATTTAAGGAGGCATTCAGATGATGGTTAATGGTGAGCTGGTCTTTAAGGAGCTGATCACCAGGACAAAATTGAATATAATTCAATAACTTAGACAAAATGATCTAACAGTATGTGCACAGTAAAATATAGTTTGTTAGCTATTATAAATAGCAGTGAAAGGACAGCAGCATTAAGCAAAATGTTCGCCTTTATTTTACATTTCTGTGTCCTTGTCTTGTGCTAGCACTTCCGTTAGTATTTATTTCATGTACTGCTTTGTGTTATATGCATCAGCATGTGCGTCAGAGTCATTTTTAATTGGTTGTTACGCTGTCAGACAGCAAGTGGCGGACTCTTAAGTGAGAACTGTGAAAACCACCCAAACACTCATGGTCTACTGAGGCACTGCAATGAGACTGGATCCCATCTCAAACAATTAAGAGGAATGGAAGCTTGCACATGGTTTAGTGTCCAGTATGATGAACAGATGAGGAAGGCTGTTTTCTAAATGTTTTTTTTTTGCTATAAAAGACACTTTTTTGTTTCTATAACTTGGTAAAAGCCTGGTTTGTTAGGTAAAAGAGCCATAACCAGTTTGCATATATTGAAGTCTAAAGCCCTTTATTTTATGTATTTATTTACACAGTGAGACAAGGAACAAGGTCTCATTTTCATTGAAGACAAGTGTAAAAAGATTAATACATTCCTGTATTATTATTTGTTTATTTAGCAGACGCCTTTATCCAAGGCGACTTACAGAGACTAGGGTGTGTGAACTATGCATCAGCTGCAGGGTCACTTACAATTACGTCTCACCCGAAAAATGGAGCACAAGTGACTTGCTCAGGGTCACACAATGAGTCAGTGGCTGAGGTGGGATTTGAACCGGGGACCTCCTGGTTATAAGCCCTTTTCTTTAACCACTGGACCACACAGCCACTGTAACACAAGAGTAAAAGCCAACCTATTGCAGCCTAGAGCATTGTTCCAAAGGAAACAGGTCGGTCTTGTGCAGTGTTAAAGGCTTCTGTGATTGGGCTACTGTAGCATTCTGCTGCTTGTCATAGATACATTGCACACATCTGCAGAGCTGATCAGTCAGGACCAGCTTGCTGATTTTCTGCAAACACGCCCATTTCAGGAAAAGCAGGGAGAATGTGTTGATGGGCACCTTGTTCAATGCAGTCACTATTATTATTATTATTTATTTCTTAGCAGACACCCTTATCCAGGGCGACTTACAATTATTACAAGCTATCACATTATCTTTTACATCCTATTAGTTATTTATACAGTTGGATTTTTACTAGAGCAATCTAGGTAAAGTACCTTGCTCAAGGGTACAGCAGCAGTGTCCCCACCTGGGATTGAACCCACAACACTCCAGTCAAGAGTCCAGAGCCCTAACCACTACTCCACAGCCCTACGCTAAGGGATCACTATGCTAAGGGATCACTGCGCGATCACTGAGATCCTTCTGCTTTCCAATATTGTTGCTGAATAGCTGCACACAGCTGTCAGACAGCTTATCTAGTGGAACACACCTAAGATGAACACATAACTCTGCATGCATTGTACATTTGGATATTTTCTACTTTTTTGGTTTCGTAAACACGTCATCATGTAATTTTGTCATTATCCATACCAGATTAGTAGTAGTAGTAGTAGTAGTAGTAGTAGTAGTAGTAGTAGTAGTAGTAGTAGTGTTGTTTTTGTTACTAAAAGATAATTAGGTAACATTGGTAATGACTTTTGAGTTGCAGTGTACTCTTTACAATGAGTCCCGTTTAGAATATTAGCAGTAACTTTTTAGATTTTGGAATGCCTCTAATTTAGGGTTGTAGAATGTGACCCAAGTTATTTGGTGTGTCTGCCTCGCAGTTCGTACTGCTGCTCCCTGATGGGGCGTGGGTCTGGCTGCAAGGCAGGCTTTCGTCGCACAAATACCAAGAGAGAACTACTGTACTCTACTGAATAGAGCTAAATCGTGCATTTACACTACACGTTTAAAAAAATGGGTTTAGAAAAGGAGAAATCCGAAACGAAAATTATAATGGATGACGACGAGTTCAATAAATCAATCGAACCGATTCTTCAGAAAAAGAAAATCACAGCTGATCCCGACAGAGACCCTCACGATCTAAACTCTCATCTGAAGGTACAGTAAAAGGGGGCAGGATTGAGGCGATTAGTTTCAGGAAAGAGGAGAGATGCAACATTGTTTATTTAACCTGAGAGAGCCATTTTAACCCTGTATATAATACATGTAAAATAAAAAAAAAATGAAAATAAAAAAAAACTTTTCAGTATGTCTGTCATTCTATAGCCAATGTGACATATATCAATACCTGTATACTCACAACACTTTTCTAAAAACACCAAATTCGAGCATAAAAGTAAAAAAGTACGACGGGTACAATGTTGTATCATGTTTGACCTCTATCAGTGCTCAGTGAAAAGTCAGTACATCTGTTATGGTAATTACGGTATGCTACTATTTGCTAGTAAAATGTAATTTTCTTTTCCATAGGTAAATTTTGAAGATGTTATTGCAGAACCGGACACAACGCACAGCTTTGATAAAGTGTGGATTTGCAGTAATGCAGTTTTTGAACTCGCAAAATTTCTGCTGTACAGACTTCTCACAACGATCCTTGCCATTCCCCTTTCATTTGTGGCTGGAATTCTGTTTGCAGTTCTGAGCTCTATACATATTTGGTATGACTGTTTTATCTTGTTTGAGCTGTCTAGTTTGGCTAGCCTGCTAAAACCCATTGTCCATTGTGTAATTGACTTGCTGTTCACTTATGGTAGCTCATGTAATTTATGTAGTAAGGACCACAAGAAAGCACCACGTGTAGCAGTGTGTTTTAAAGAAGCATAGCTAGTTACATTTGGATTGTGGTAAAAATTAATTCTAGAAAATACTGCACTACAAATGTATACCTAAACATTCTTTCACAGCGGTGTTGGCTTCAAAATACAATAAGTTTAATGTTTATTCAAACTCATGTAAATTATTCAACTGTATGACAGACTGTATGCAAAATCTCAAGCCTCTAAGCATTTTGAGATTTTGAGGTATCTTGTATTTTTTTGAAGGAAGTCCTTTTGATATTGTTTTTGACCTTGGACCAACGTCATGTGACTTTACAAGGTTTACACTCACACAGGTAGCACTGGCAGCAAGTTAAGGGATGAACAGGTATTTAAATCATATATGAATGTATTAACATAAAAGGTGCTAAAATTTAATTTGAAAACATATTTATTATGAATATAAATACATATTTTAAAGTGAATTTATTTACTTTTCAAGTAACATTTGGTTGTGTAATATGTGCAAGTCATGTCAAAGTTATTTGTACATTTAATGTATTGTTTCCATGCGCAGTAGGCTACAGCAAAGATTCTGTGCATACCCTCAGGCATCACATAAATCAGCCATGCAGCATCTGAAAGTATTAATATTCAGCCCTGTGGATAGACTATGGGACATGCCTGAATGCAAGAACTGAGATACTGGAAAGTTTTTTAATGCAGAAATAGGCATTTTTTCCCGAAGCCGCAGTACATATTTAATATCAAGAAAATAAGCAAGGCCAGGTTGGATAATAAATACGACTTTATATATTTTGTTTAAATATAGCTGATACAGCATTAATCAATAAATAGATAACATAAATAAATAAATAACAGAAAATGTTTTGGAACTTCATACCACATACAGTAGTTCTAAAAGTTTTTTTGGCGTCCAGCTCTCTATGTGGCTTGCTGACTCCTGCGGTGTAAGGATGTTAGGACAATAGTTCAAACTATTTTTGCTTCAATAATGAGGTTTTAACCAATCACAGGCCACGATTTCTAAACACTGAATCATATATATATATATATATATATATAGAGAGAGAGAGAGAGAGAGAGAGAGAGAGAGAGAGAGAGAGAGAGAGAGAGAGAGAGAGATGATTGTGGATAATAAATGGAATATATATATAAACGGTATATAAAGTATATGATCTTGCTGGGGATTTGTGTGACCAGTGTCAGTTGGGCATTGCACCAGGTATCTGCATTACAACTATTGTGTTGCATGCTGCATTACAAAATCGTTTTACGAGAGAATCTAGAATTACTATGTTAAGGCGTTCGTAAATGTTCCCTTTCTCTGTCTGAATTGCAGGATTGTGGTGCCCTGTATCAAGAGTTGTATGATGGCTCTTCCTTCAGTTCAAGCAATCTGGAGGAGCCTTGTGGACATGTTTATTTCACCCTTGTTCAAGAGTATGGGGAGGTGTTTTTCTTCTGTCGGCTTCCATGTCATGAAAGATTAAACTGCCAGTTGAAATAAAAGAAATGTTATTGTTAGTGACCAAATGATTAGTCTTCATTCCATTGTTGTAAAGTAAATACGTTATTACAGGTATGGACATTCTGCTGATTAGTAGCTTTTGGTACCAGAGTATATTATGTGTGCAATAAATGCTGAGCAACCTTTTCCCATAATAAATTTAATATACTGAAGATTGGTATTTTATATTAAATATAAAATATTAGTGTTTTATTCCTACATTTTATTGACTGTAAATAATAAATACTGGCCAAGGTGGACACTGGTTTATTATTATTATTATTATTATTATTATTATTATTATTATTATTATTATTATTATTATTATTAGAATACGCTTGGGTTCATATTTAACCTTTAATAGTGTAAATTTAGAAGGCTATTTTCTTATTAGTTGACCTGGCAATTTTAGGTAGGCACTTTCTTGTGTCCTCCTTATAGTAGTGGTTATTTGTTCTGTTTATATAGTTTATAATCCTGCTCTGTTAAATAATTATTTCATAGTCTTAGTCATGATCTACCAAAGCATGCAGCTCATACTAAAGAATGGCACAAACCATCTGATTCCAACCTAAAACTACAGCTACCAATACAGGTTTTGTAGATTCAATATAATGTCCAAAAATGCATTTTGTTGTTCCTCAAAGAAAACTGTATCAGTTCATTCCCGATAACATTTTATACATTGATGGTTCAGTTTCGTATTTATGTTATTTGGTCTGCAAGTGCTTCATAACTGCTGTATTTGTTTCATTGTTTTTACGAGGTAAGGTTCATGGTAGAAGATACACTGTTTATTACAGCATCATCTGCATCACCCATGAGGCAAATAATTATTTTATAATTGCATTTTATTAAAAATAAGTTGTTCTTCAATATGGCTTTTGAAATCCATTAATGAAATGCATTTCTATGCAGCACAATGTATGCCTTTAAATGATTTACCAGCAGGATGTATATAATTCAGCACAATATGTATCTTCAATAAAGAAAATGTTGTTCACTTGATTTTCATGAATTACAAATGAAATGTATTTTATAAACACAATAAACTATTCATTTTATAATGATTGCTGCTTTACTGCTGTATTTCTGCATTCTCTTTACTTGCAAACAATGAAGAAAGGCAGCACAATGCCACCTGATTTAAAAAAGGTGTGGGTGCTGGCATTTTAAACAGCATGCCTGTCATTTGATATAGGAATTGTTTCTGCAAGTTCTCCAGAAATTGCTGGGGTTTAGTGCTTATTTTGAACAATGTTAACCAAAAAATCATAATACGTAAATGTAAGGATCGTATTTAGATGTCTAATAAATCATGGCCAAGGAAGTTAAAGACTACCTTGATAAAGAATACTGCTTAAGCATTCATTACCTTGATTAAGAATACAGTTTGAGCATTCATTACCTTGATAAAGAATACTGTTGGAGCATTCATTACCTTGATTAAGAATAGAGTTTGAGTATTCATTACCTTGATTAAGAATACAGTTTGAGCATTCATTACCTTGATAAAGAATACTGTTGGAGCATTCATTACCTTGATTAAGAATACAGTTTGAGCATTAATTACCTTGATTAAGAATACAGTTTGAGCATTCATTACCTTGATAAAGAATACTGCTTAAGCATTCATTACCTTGATTAAGAATACTGCTTGAGCATTCATTACCTTGATTAAGAATACAGTTTGAGCATTCATTACCTTGATTAAGAATACTGCTTGAGCATTCGTTACCTTGATTAAGAATACTGCTTGAGCATTCATTACCTTGATTAAGAATACTGCTTGAGCATTCGTTACCTTGATTAAGAATACTGCTTGAGCATTCGTTACCTTGATTAAGAATACTGCTTGAGCATTCATTACCTTGATTAAGAATACAGTTTGAGCATTCATTACCTTGATTAAGAATACTGCTTGAGCATTCATTACCTTGATTAAGAATACTGCTTGAGCATTCATTACCTTGATTAAGAATACTGCTTGAGCATTCGTTACCTTGATTAACCAATGTATAACATGAGCAAGGTAAAAACGTTGTATGTATTTCCATTTGTGTTTGCAAGTGATGTATATGGTATGCTTGTATTACAGATTGACAATACTATATAGTGTATTTAGGGTATATTGATGATATTGGGTAACTGTTCTTGATATGTAATTATTATAATGGTTTGTAAATATTTGTAGTGTAGTTACAGTTAAGGAATTTGAATGCAGGTGGAATGACTGGGATGTTTATGGAGAGCAAGGATGAAAATAAAAAAAATAAAAAAAAAAATAACTGGAACTGGGTTATCCTAAATCTTTTAAATACTCTTTTTAATGCACACAAAGCAATATTTTAATGAAACCCTACAAATACTGGAATACTCACTGAAAAACGAAAGTGATTTTTTTTGTGGTCATTATAACGAATAGAGCTTTTCGTCTTTCCCTCCCGAAGTCTGCTTTTGCCCCGTGGCGTTGGACACTGCACAGACACGCTGGGTAGATGCGCTGTTCAAAGTTTCATTTACGGGTCTGTCTATGGATCGGCTGTCATCCCGGTCAAACAGCACACAAACTGAAATCCCGCCAGCAGTCTACCGCGCAGCCACCACCCTCTCTTCTTTAACGACATCTCCCTTCCTCCAAATTTGTATTGTAATACAACACAAGCCCAATCTGATCTCACTTCAGGTTCGGGGCAGCATGACTGGTGGTAACAAGAACGAAGAATCAGAGGTATGCTTTCGTTAAACAATAATGTCAATGGGGATTGAAGGTCTGGTTAATGGCATTAATCTCAGGTTTGGGAGGCATGTATATCTGAGAATTCGATTTGTCAGCATGAGATTCTTCAGAACGGTAAAGTTAAACAAATAGATGGGTAAGTATACATGGCACAGGCGCAGCAAGTAGTACAGCATTTAACTTCTTTAACTCTTTCTTTGCATACACGGCATGGATAGCAACTTCTGCACAAAGCAGGTGTACAAATAGTATGCATACTTTTGTTACATTTCTTGTATTACATACTGTACATGTATTATAATAATACATTGTAGACTTTTGTAGTGTATTTTATTGTATTTATGTGTGGGTTAAATGTTGTATTCATTGACAGGGAATAGATATTTTAGATATAGTTTATATACGTACATACATAATTAAGTCTGTCATCGATGGTACATACAAAGTTACATCTGTCTGCACTCAATAACACTCTCCTGGGCCGTGTGAGTTACTGTGTATGTGGGTCTGGATTTTGTATGTGATAGTTCGACACATGGGTCTGACAATATGCGCTTATTGTGGAAGGAGTATTTGTGGAGGACCCCTTGTGGTGGGAGTCAGTGCCGTGGTTCAGATGGGTGTAGGGCTGCTCTTTTATCCATTTAAAAAACATTCCAGACTGGGACAGGCTGCAAACTATCACTCCAGTGCGTGCAAGCTGCCCGCTCTTAAAAGTTTTTCATTTTTTCCTTTTCTTTTTCTCACGGAATCTTTAGGGATTTTTGTATCCATCATTCATTAGAGAGCAGGGGAATATCTACAAACCAAAGAATAAAGTCATGGATAACGACAGTTTGAAAGAGAAGGATGCATTTGATGTTCACACTAAAGAAATCGATCTGGTTAACCGGGACCGCAAGCACCTAAATGATGATGTTGTAAAGGTAGGTAATATCCAAAACCTTATGATGATCTTCACTGCGTGAAACTTTAAATAAATAAATAAATATATATATATTATTAGCAGAATACATTATCTGTTAAGTTTTATTTTAAACTATATCAACGTTATATAAAACTATTACAATATTTGTATTTCTTTAATTGCAATGTTAAAGATTAAATATAAAAAATACATTATTTACAATTGAAAATACAGTTCTGCATATGGAATTTATATTTATGTGTTTTTGATGATCAACCATTATAATAATGTGAGTTTGAACTAAATGTAGCTCGATGTAGCGGTGTTGGCTTGTTGGGTTATCTAAGATATTTCTATTGTAATCGGTTGTCGATACAGGGCTTCTGCTCTGTCAATGAGCCCTGGTTGTAAAATAAAGATGGAAACCGATAGCTAGTAAATCATCCGTGAACTAATCAGCCATTCATCAGCAGTCAACTAAGAATATGCTCTGTAAGCAACCCTTTAAAAGCCTCTCCAAGTGTCCCTTTCCTACTATAACAGATTATACAGTTGAAATAGTTTTTCACCTGCAAATATTGCTTTAGATGTGTGGATTACTGTAGTACTGATGTGGAGAGGTTACATGTAGGTTTTCCTGGTCATTCTGTGTTGTTGCCTGGAAAGACTATTTCTAAATAAATGATATCCTTCAAAAGGTGCTTTGTCAGTTTTGGGAATGCGTCACTCTGTTGTTATAAAACATATTCTTTAAAGCATTAAAGCATTGCTTTTATTTCAGAAAAAAAGATCAAAAGCAATTTTTTAAAAAAACTGGCGGAACATGAATATTGCAAGAAACATTGGCATTTGACATGCTGAAGATACAACAGCATGTGAAATATCAAGTGCTGGGTGTTAAAAATATCCAGGCCACAGTATCAGGGTGTTGATTTTTGAGGTGTTGTGAACAACAGGGGGCGGAAAAAGCATACTTTGTTCTGTAGTTTGAAGGGAAATCCCATCTGGCAGTAAGTGCAAACAGACTGTCTGGGTTGTGTTAACATGGGAAAGGCTGCTTTCCCTTAACATAGTTTACTGATAATTTAACCATTCTTTGTGCTGTTTCATGCTTCCATACCAGTATTTTAGCATTTTACCAGAATTTTAGCATGCTTGGTTTTCTGTGCTTTTGTCAGGGTACCTTCAGGGTCAACTGTAGAGCACCATTCAAATTCCACAAAACAAACTGATAGTCAGAATTCACCTTGGTCTTAACATACTATTGGGCACCTGGAGTTCATGGAAGCAGTCAATATTTGGAAGAACATTTGTGGAAGGTTATTTCACTCCTTGTGTAACAGAGTTGACGGCTATTTTAGGTTATGGGGTGACATCCTTCTTACCTCCCAGACGTGCAAGCTGATGTTTCTATGCTGCAGGAAATCCTGTGTTTCATAAGCATTGTGTGGAGGGGCTCTACCCTGTTACAGGGAAGTTACATTGTGGTTCTCTGAATTTCTGAACTCTGGGTAGAAAGGCTTTGCTAACATACTGCCTTGCAGTCAGCCATTATTAACTTGCACATGTGTGCCTGGACATTGGTAGTTGGAACAGCCTCTCTGTGTCTGTCATTAGTTCTAGTCTGTGTTTCCCTCACAACTGAGGAGTGATTGCACTTGCTTCTAATAGGACCCCAAAGCTCTGTTATAAAGAGGAAAAAAAAAAACACTTGACGCAAACCTGACATGTAGAAATGAAACTGTAGAAACTGTGCAAGCTTATATGTTGTGTTCAGGCCAAGAAATACCAAAAAAGCAAAGGGTGCAGATTGTAAGTGGAACAGCTGTGTAGTTTTGTAATTGTACTCAAATAGACAAGGGCACTAGTACTGAGACCAGTTTGTGAACAGATTTCTAACTACAAAATGTCCTTTTTAGCAAGCCAAGCCTTATCTCATTGGTCAAGCTGCCTGGTAGTCCAACACAGGCACTATCTAAAACACAATGGCAATGTAGTTATGTAGTGTAACAGTAATACATTATCCTTAAACACATTATTGCAATACAAAGCCAGGAATCTGTTTTAATGAACAAGAAGAAAAAGTTATATCTATCTCTACATAGAACATTTCTGTTTGAGCCTCTTGGGTTGTCATGACAACTAAATCTGTCCCAAGCACAAAGCAAACATTCATTGGAACTAGTTTGTCCTCCCGTATTATAATACTATGACCCTAATTAAATACATTTATTCCTTGTCATGTTTTTGTCTTCCTTTTTAAACACGAGCAGAATTCTAGTTTTTGAAGGTCAATATGTTTGTACAAGGGAATTATCATGTGATTTCTTCTTTTTTGATTCATAAAGTATTTATGTAACAACTTTGTATCAATTATTTGTCTGTTTAGTTGAATGCTATAACAGTTCATGTTGGGCTCGGGGTGTTGGTGTGCCAGGGGTGTGGAATTCATTATTAATGTATCTTTATTTTATATTAATTTAATTTAAGTATTGTTATTATTGGTTAAAATATTACCTTCTCCTTAATTTAAGATCTTGTAGCACATATTACTATCATTATTTCGAGTATTAAATGGCCAACCCTTTTTCTTAGTCTTTTTTCATCATATCAAACTTTTAATTTTATTAATCGAAACAGATTTTATTTTTTAATTTTTTAATTTTTTTTTTTTTATGTAAAGCACAAGTTAAAACTGTGTGGATAGGGCCCAATTGTATATATTAAAAAAAATCTAATTTATTTCATTGCTTGATGTTGGAAGAATTATGAATGTGAAGAAGGCTAAGATGGTGAGATACGACACCTTACTTTGGGCTGTCATATGTGTAACTAATAGGGAGAATATCTGAGAAACTAGAAGACACACCCAAGACTGGATGCAAGGTTTCACATTAAAACCAGAACAGGCATGGCTGTACATTGTCTTGGTAACAGAGACATAACAGTACTAGCAAACGTTAATGTACTTTGAACTTATTATGACAGAGATGGTCGGCTGGAAATTCTCATTCACAGTGTCCTCAGATGTCCTTTTGATGCTCTACAATGCCTTTCATTTCCTTTTCTAGTACTATGCAACCCTTATTGTTGCTTCTGCCATCAATAATTATTGCACTTTTTGTTTTTTTCTCCTTAGGTTGATTTTGAGGATGTCATTGCAGAACCTGACGGCACCCACAGCTTTGATGGTATATGGAAGGCCAGCTTTACCACCTTCACGGTCACCAAATACTGGTGTTACCGCATCCTCACCGCTCTGGTCGGCATCCCCCTGGCCCTCATCTGGGGTATATACTTCGCCATCCTGTCCTTCATTCATATATGGGCCGTGGTTCCCTGTGTGAAGAGCTACTTGATTGAGATCCAGTGTGTCAGCAGAGTCTACTCCATCTGCATTCACACTTTCTGCGACCCCCTCTTCGAAGCCATTGGCAAAGTCTTCAGCAGCGTGAGGATCTCTTTGAGCAAAGAGGTGTGAGGCACACGAGACTGAAAGCAGGGGCTCCAAGGCATTCTGCTGGCTACAAGCTCACAGCTGCTTTCCAGAAACCGTTTTATGAACACCGGCACACGGGGGGTTGGGGGGTTGGGGGAGTATTTGCTTACTCAGATTTTTTGTTCTCCTTTTTTGGCAGTGTGTGTTTAGAGACTGCACCAAAATTCTTACTCTCCCATTCCATCATAATACATTGTGTAAAATTGTGTTAATTGTTTAGTTGCTGTTAACCGTGCATAGGTATGACAGCTCACTAAACATACAGTGCAAGGCTACATAGTGGGTCTGTTGCTGCTGGTAGCCAAGGACTGTGCCTGCAGCTGAACGATCTTTGCAAACTGGCAGTTTTGAAGAGAACATTTTTTGTTTTTTGCCACGATGCTGCCTGGTCTGCTGCAAGGTTTTATTTTGATTAATTGTTGGGTTTATAAAAGAGTAAGAGTGGGATTTAACTGACATATCGTTCATTTTGTTATCTCTTGGATGCCTAGAAATACATGTTGCAGAAAGTGGGATTCCTTTTTTAAAGTCTACGTGTAGTAATACGTGTACATGATAGTTAATTTCTTTAAATTACACTTGAAACATATAGTCCAAGGTGGAAATCAGAAAACATAAAATACAGCTACTCAGAAATGGATTATAAAAACAGGATCATTCTCTTAGTTTGTTTTTCATGCTTCATTGGCATAATACAACTGCCCCTCCCTTAATACAAGACAAATTAACATGACATTTATATTTTTAAAAAAAAAAGCATGCATGCGTGTCAGATGTAGTTTGCCTGTATTCTTGGAAAAACACATTTGTGAAAAAAAGACATTCAGTTCAATGACTTGAGCCTTAAGTTTTCTTTCAAGTGGGTTCAAATGCCCTGAAAGTTATTCATTGTAAAACTAAAGGTAATAACAGCTTTTAATATTATTGTAGCAAGTAGAAGTTCACATTATTAGAGTATTCTTCCATTTAAGGTAGACACTAGCACAGAAGTTTTGTAAATAACAGCAAAAAAAAGTGTAATTGCTACAGTATCTAAAGCAGAGACATGTTATACTGTGATCACCAGTTAACTCTAAAATTAAATAGATGCCTGTGTAAACCTGTGTATATTGGTTATATTTACTATCACAACGGAAGGTATATTGCAAATATTGCTTGAATCAATGCATTATTCACATAGAAAGTTGATATATTTTATATCTAATGGACTTTTTCTTTTCCCAGCTTTTACTGTAAAAACGGATATGCTGAGCACAATAAAAAAAAGTTATAACATGAATTTGTTGTTGTTGGTTGTTTTTATTCTATCTTGCTTGATTAATGCAGGAGTATGTAGCGTGCTTAAAAAGTAGCCTATCATTTGAATTGCTGATTTATGCTTCCCTTACAGCTGTGTGATGTTTGTGATTGTGCTGAGTGGTTCTAAGTTCTGTTGCTCTAAAATGAAGTTATTATAATCTTTCTCTGGCTTTCCTTTACCTGGCTTTGAACTTTTCTGGAGAATCATGGATACTCATGCCATTCACATTACAGTATGTGATAATGTGACCTTTAAACTCTGCCAGCCTCATCTCTCCCGTTCACTCTACAGTGCTGGTGCAGGGCTGCCGTATATTTAGGTCTGCAACCCCGTGCGCATTTGCGGTTTTACGGCGCCTTTGTGCATTCTCATATGTGACTGAAAAGCAGGCTAAAATATGGCAAATTCCTTTTTTTTATGGAACTTTAGCCTGCACTCAGAATGGAAGAGCTACTGGGATATACAGTAATCCTTGATTTGTAGCTTATGTTCCTTATTAATATATATTTTTTCAACGCAGCACAGTAGCAATTTTATGGTATATATTTAACAAAAAAACATATATTATTGACTATTTTGACTTGATGTTATGGTGTGTTAAACTATTCTAGTGTTTACTCGTTAATATCATCATTGTCATTATTATTCTCTAGTCCCTAACCATTACAAGTAAAGACTGAACATCAGCATTACCCCTTCTCTTGGAAGATTACTGATATGACTAGAACAAAACCCTTGTTCCACCTGTAGACAACTTCATTAAGGGAAGCGTCCTAATCTCAATACAGCAGTACACCGTCATATACCAAATACATTTTGCTCAACAACTCTGCTTGCTGCTTGTGTTGCCGCGTCAGTGTGAACGACCCTTTATCATAGAAAATCAAATTGGTAATGTGATGCGAAAAGGCGGCCTAGGGTCGTTCACACTGACATGGCGCGGGAACACAAGCGGCAAGGGGATTTTTTTGCATTCACACTGAAGCGGAGCGAATATGTGATAATAAAGTCTGGTTTATATGAGATAGATAGAGGAACTCCACAAACGGATGCATTGGAAGTTCACACTGAGGGATCCTCTCCCTGCATTAGTTAATTGTGATCAGTCAAAATAACGACACCACTCTTTTGGAGGTTCGGGGGAGGAGGGAATCGTGCACACAGTTGCATTAACTACATTGCACAACTGCAGCGAAATGGCAAAACTCTTTTCATTCTGATTATTTCTTTAGTTATTCAATTAATAACAGGTTGTACATTTAGCGCTCCATCTCCAAGACCTGGATGGGCTTGGTTACCATCCCTTGATGAAGCTGGCTGCACAATCCGTGAAAAATGATAATCTTATTAGTAGGCTGGCCGCTGGAGGGGTCAGCTGGCAGTAAGATCTGTCGTGATGCGAGTGCATTCTACGAAGGCTACGCATTACATAGCAGATGTCCTCTACCCCGTCTATGTGTGTAGTAGCTAGTCTACATAGCCTATACAGTAATCAGATTCTGTGTGTGGAGTTGAGCGAGTGCAGCTTGCTTATGTATTCTCATTGGTTGATAGCAATGCGGCAAATAAAAGTTCGCTCCATGGCGAAAAGAAAAATCTGCGCCGCCCGTGCCGCATCCACCCCGCGTCCTGTGTGAACACACAGGTAGACTATAATGGAAAGCGGAAAAAAAAATCACCCACGACACGTCAGTGTAAACAATCTTTTAGTCTGCTTTGCGTTCATACATATGTAAAGGCCGGCCCTGGTCCTGGATTGCAGGCCCTGTGCCACATCAAAATGGTGGCCTAAATCTAGGCCAGCCCTGGGCCACCTTAAATCGCAAGTGTGAATGGGGTCTATGTAGAGTATGAGAGTAGTGGGGTTTTGTACTGTAGAGTTGAATGGTCGCATTGACACATGATTTGAATGGATTGATGACGATTGTTCATTGCTGATTAGTTTAATGCAAGCTCAAAAACCAGGAAATAGCAGCTTTAGAGAATAATAATATTAACTCAATATGGAGCAACAGAACACATAACAACAAACAGCATAAAACATTAAGTGTAATGTAAAAAAGCAGTTCAATTACATTTCAAATAAGTCATACTCATACAACTGACTATTTAGTATGATGAACATATTCCATTTATTAAATTTTCTGTAGCAATTGACAAGGAATCCTTCTAAGTCAAAGTCTCTTTCCCCCAGTCCTATTTGTATAACCACCTTATTGATCAGATGCCAGCAAACATGCTAACTCTGCTCTAAACTGGATAAGGTCAACTGTTTTCCCTTCATGGTTGTCTGAATCACTTTCAGCAGGTAATCCACTAAAGACTTCACGTCAGACTCAAGTTAAACTTACTGTTCACACTGAGCCTGATCGTTTTAGTTATACATGACAAGACATAGCCACACATTATGGGGCAGCAGTGTGGAGTAGTGGTTAGGGCTCTGGAGTCTTGATATCTTGTAACAATTGTAAGTCGCCCTGGATAAGGGCGTCTGCTAAGAAATAAATAATAAAATGGTTTAGCAAATTAGGTGTCAGTCCCACAAAATGCTGGTCACAATAAATTCTATTCACTGCATGTGAAATAGAATAACACATGTCATTGCACTCCCAGTACTTTGAGAAGGTAGATCTTCGTGACCTACAAAACAATATATGAAAGCAATAACACATGACAGGGAGTTCAGATATGGTTCAATATCCGCATGCCTAGAAGCAAAGTGCCATTAAACAGCCTAGGTCTGAGGATATTGGACCGTATTTGAACAAGCTGCCGTGTGTTATTGCGGCAGTAACTTTTTATATAGTTTTCTCTCGACATGTACAATCATGTCACAATGATTCAATATCCAGTTGCCGGGACAGACATGTTTCTTGCAGTGAAAACATCGTGTTTCAGAGCCTTGGGTTAATGCCTGGATGGAAACAATTTTTAAATATTTATAAAACTAGACAGCTGTCTTGTCATATACACCAAAAAAAAAAAAAAAGTTTTTGTGTCATCCATCTAGATTTACAATGGAAACATTAGAGGTATCTATCCTGCTTCTTGTGTCCTGACCTTCAAAAATCTGGGATTTAAACCAATAAAACATCATAACCAATTTACAATCTTAACAAAATGTGCTTGGAAACCAGATTATAAGTACAGAAGATCTACATGTTATAATGGCAAGACAGTACATGGACATCACCATTTTTTTAAATGCCTATATTCTTCAAATATGTTGGCAATATTTTATACTTGTTCAATCTGGCAGGATGCTACCTGATATGTTTACCATATAGATCTCAGCGTTAATTGACCAACACAATTGGAATTCTCTTAAGGATATCCAGCAGGAAGTGTCTTCAGTTAGAAAGTATTTATGTGCTTGTCAAAAAAGTTATGTCGCAACCTATGACAAATGTGTTGGGCTGGGGTAACTTACATTTGAGTAAATTATGAATTCTGAACAAACTTTGTACTTGCTTCAGTGTTTGTTTTAAGTGTTTTAAATGAGTTTATGTATGAACAGTAAATTAAAGGGCTATACTGACACCTGCTGGATAATTTGTGTCAAGTTGACAAAAAAAAACACTGTTCCAATTCTGATTTAAAGTCCATATCTCACATAGAAAATCATTTTTTTTAGCTTTGGGGTCGTGTTTACTATCACATTGAGCAAGAAATTAAATCTCAGTGATCATTTTTTGAGCACTGTGGTAAAACTATCAATAATTCCGGAAAATACCGACAACGTACCTATGATGCACGAAGTTGGTGTGACATCACTAGGGGAACACATACCAGGAACAGATGAGAGATATACATGGCTTAAGACTGTGAAAGCGATGATTACGAATTTCTCCGACGTTTTGAGTAGTCTGTATTACAGTAAGGACAGCGGGAGCGTGGTGTGTAATGGAAAAATTGTGGGGAGGAAGAATAAGTGGTCTGAGGACCCAATCCGAACTGTTTTGAACCTTCAGCAAGAGAAAATAACCACGCTGGCAGCAGGAATGCGAGCGACACGCCCCCTTGTCTGCAGGTCGGCAATCCTGAATGTTGTTCATGTATACATTTAACCACGGCTAGCAGTTAATTTGTGGCAAAAAAAATAAAAATAAAAATAAGTGTATTTCTATATTTGGGTTGTTGTACCAGTTATATCTTGCAAATACCGTTTACCGTTTCCCATCCACTTCAAAAACAAAGCATTGTTTATTACAGGGCCGAGATGACTTGCATGGTCACGTATAGCTCTTCAACTTCATTCATGAAATAAACACATATGCTTTCCCTGATTTAGTGAAATGAAATAGGCCTAACCTCTCTGTGAACTGCACATCATTAGTATTATTTATTGGCAGACGCCCTTACCCAGTAATGTGCATACCAGTATGAACATTGCCTTAAAGATAACATTGAAAATAGAAAGCTGGATGAGTGGATTCATTCTTTTGATTTCTGCATCAGAAATCTTGAGCACGCAATATGTTTGTACTGGTCTATACTACTCTGACATTATTGTTTCTATTAAGTAAGCAATATTAGCCTTGCTCATGTTTATTTTCGTTTGGTAGTTTTGGGCCACGGAGTTTATTTGATAACGATATATTGTATAATAATAATAATAATAATAATAATAATAATAATATCTGACGTCTGAAAAAAACAAATGCAACACTTGCAGAGAACTGATTATGCGCAATGGATAGCCTAGTAGTATTTAATTAAGGCTGGTAAAAAAAATTTTTAAAAAAAGTATTTAGGTTTCTAAATGGTTCCGCTTCTGTCAGGGGAAAATGAATCAATGGTCACTTGATGACTGTCTTCATGAACAGCTGTCTTTGTAAAGGTCTGCGTGTGTTTGTGAACTTGTGTACCAGTGTCTTACAAATGAGAAAAAATAAAATTTGTACCCGTCAGAGACCAACAAACAAAAGCTTTAGTCTCCGTGTTCCGAAGTGATCATTGCATTGTGACGTTGTTTCTGAATTTGATTTACCCAGGCAAGAGAAACGGCCTCTCTATACTGTATTCAGTTGGGAGCTGGTTCGCTACATGGTTTATGGTTTGTGTTTTCCCCTAGTGACGTCACATATGTCAAGATTCGAAATCAGGGCTTTTTGGCGGAAGCACTCAAGCTTTATGATTGTAAATTCCTTAGTTACAGCGCAAAAGTATAAGTGATATATAGAACATTATTAAAGTGTAGTTTAATAAAATATAATCAGAGAGTAATGTGAAATAGGTGACATGTGGACTTTAAGTAGAAAAAACATCAGTTTGAACTTTTTTATTTTTACAGCTTATTTTCTGCTTCTTGTTTTGCTTCTGGAAATGTAGTGATATTTAATACATAGTAAATTAAAGACTAAGTAGCGAGGTTCTGAAAAATATATCATTTCACCACGTGTTGCTACAACTGTTTAAATAACTTTCATTGTTAACATCCTGACAGCTCTTTTCAAAATGGCCGCTCTACTGCACTGGGAAGTTGATCTGTCATCTATCGCTACAGGAAGAGCGATAAATAAAATAGAATAAATAAATAAATAAATTCTGTAAAAATCTATCAGGATTGTAACAATGAAAAGAAAAATTGCAACTTCGTTATTTAAACAGTTATAGTAACACGTGGGGAAGTGCACGCTATATTTTTTTTGGAACCCCGCTACTTACTCTTTATGGCGCTATACTGCCACCTGGTGGACAACTATTGTCCAGACACTTTTACACAATATGTAATATGTGTAATAAATAGAAAAAAAACACCAGCCAGTACTTACTTGAACTTATTTTTTGCTTCTGCTTTTCCTTGTGGGAATTGACACTGATGTATCACCTTTTTGTTACACTTTATCAATTGCTATGTATAACAAGGGTGTAACTCAAGTGATGTAATTGTCTAGACCTGACAGGTACTGCTTGCTGAGAATAAGACGTGTGTTGACACAAGGCAGGGTATGAAAAACTCTGTTCAAGAGGGTAGAAATAAGTACTGCATGTTTTCAACACTACCACTTGTCCGGGAATAAGCAGGATGCATGTTTGCTCAATAGCTGTTCCTCTGGTATTTATGGAGTCTCCTATTTAGCATGCCATTAAAACTGAGGGACATTACTTGCGTTTTTATTTTCCAAAGCATGTACCGTAGATTCATTTGAATGATGTGTATTTGTGGATTTATAGAGTTCTGGCCCAGTTTTTTTTTTTTTTTGAAGATACTCATTAAAATTTCCGTGTCAGAGTTTGTGGTTCTCATAGTACTGCTTCAAATGATGTGCCTTGCCACTGACTATATTTATGAATGAAAAGAGAAGGATTTGAAAACATGTTAATTGGAGTAAATTATTGTAGCGCCGTGGATTGGTCAGTTAATTAATTTATCAATCTGAAAGATCTTCAACAAAGAAAACTCAAACTGCCTTTACACAACACAGCTATATATATATATATATATATATATATATATATATATATATATATAAAAACACTGCATGTTATTTAAGAAATATAAATTCATGGCGATTAACTACAATACTTAACAAGCACCTGGGATCAGATCTACCACAATCCAGTGCAGTTTTTCTAAAATGGATTTCTAAATATATATATGCTTCACCTTTAATCTGATGTACGGCAGCAATATTAGCCATATACCATGGCTTAATTTAATCTTTTTCATCTGTCCTTTACAGAAGCCTGTTGTTGGTCTGTGTTGTAAAAATGGTATGCTGTTGGAGAGTGTTAATAACCAAACTTACAACATACTATTCTGCTGAAGATTTGATATGGATCTACAGATAAGTATAACGTAATATCCTATCCATTACAGGCTGGACTGATATGAGTAAAACAACACTGCCTGTAACAAATGAAATTCTAGTTCATCTTGACAGGACCATGTCTCAGTGTGGATCTTCATCCCTTTGTTCTGCAGGAGACAATAACAGGTGGGAGTTTGAAGCGGATACTAAACCAGAACTGCAACATGACAAACCACACAATTTGCACTGGTATTAAAACCAATCATGTGCATCTGTTTTATTTTATTTTATTCATCTTTTATCTGCAGTGAGACTCGTTTTGAACTGTCACTGTTCAGTTGTAGTTTTGTCAACTGACTTTGCTGTAGGTCTTTGACTTTCCTGAAGACAGTAATCATGGAGGAATGGTCCCATCTCTCTGCAGGGCAATTTAAACAAGGCAAGCAGTCCTTTCTATTGATTTATTTTGCCCCAACTCTAAAAATATTTTTGTACAAGACAATAAAAAAAGAGATACAACTTAAGATCTGCCAAACATGTGACATGTTGCCCATAGTATAATTCACAGAACAACTTAGCGCTAATGATTGAGTCATTAATCAAGTGTGTACAGATTCTGCGCTGTCAGCAGGTTATTATTGATTATTTGGTAATACAAAATAGTTCTGCAACCGCTCGTTATTCAGTAAGACTAACCCTGTTAAATTAAGAATAATTAGAGTACTGTTTACTGTTTGACTTTTACCAAGTTTAAGGATATTTTGCTTAATTTTTGTGATGTCTTCACAATGGTCTTTATTAATTTAGTGTAGCAAGTGTATGTGGTTTTTTTTTTGTTTTTGTTTTTTTGTTTGTTTTTTACTGTCCAGCAGGTGGCAGTACAATTACTAAAATGTTTGCTAAAGCTGTGGCCAAAAATTTTGCATCACCCCTATACACATCGAATGAAACCAGCTGAATAATGTTACGTTGCCAATAGAATTACATACCGCTTTGTATTTTGCCATATACGTAACGAAAAACTGACAAATTGAAAATCTGACATTTTAAAATCTAACATGAAATAGTATACTACTATTATGGCTTCCTGTAGACTTTTGATATAATTTGTGTAGTTTCTTTGATTGCATGATTTTTAAATAAAATATCTAAATTGTTTTTATATGTATATAATATAAATATGATGGTTCAATCCTAAAATTCTAGGAGATGCAAAACTTCTGTCCTTAGCTGTGCAGTAGTCTGACAAAAATACACTAGGTGTGAACGATCACCATGTTTCTTGTGACACACGACGTCAGTATTGGATACAGAAGCATAACCCAACCAAGCTCCGTCTGTCAACTCTCTGGCTTGCCCATAGTGTCTGACGAGAAGATGCAGCTTCTTGATTATTATTATTTATTTCTTAGCAGACGCCCTTATCCAGGGCGACTTACAGTTGTTACAAGATATCACATTATACACAATTTCACATTATACAGATATCACATTATTTATATTTTTACATACAATTACCCATTTATACAATTGGATTTTCACTAGAGCAATCTAGGTAAAGTACCTTGCTCAAGGGTACAGCAGCAGTGTCCCCCACCTGGGATTGAACCCACGACCCTCCGGTCAAGTCCAGAGCCCTAACCACTACTCCACACTGCTGATACATTAATGGATTCCATTTACACAAAAATGAATCAGTCATGTGAGTGACTACCCATTTAGTGACTGCTGCACTTCACAATTGTTTTCATTATTTTGTCCAACCTGTATTTTAAACAAATCAACACATTTAGCCTCATATATTTTGAAATTAGGCACTTTGGAACCTCTTGAGATTAACATTCTATTCTGTCATAAAGCATCATGTCATCATCCTCCGGAACTTCTCAACTTGTTTATAACAACAGCTTGTTTACAGCGCTGCCTTTTCCATCCAGTCCGAAACGTCCTGATATATATATATATATATATATATATATATATATATATATATATATATATATATATATATATATATATATATATATATATATATATATATACAGTGCCTTGCAAAAGTATTCAGACCCCTGACCAATTCTCTCATATTACTGAATTACAAATGGTACATTGAAATTTCGTTCTGTTTGATATTTTATTTTAAAACACTGAAACTCAAAATCAATTATTGTAAGGTGACATTGGTTTTATGTTGGGAAATATTTTTAAGAAAAATAAAAAACTGAAATGTCTTGCTTGCATAAGTATTCAACCCCCACACATTAATATTTGGTAGAGCCACCTTTCGCTGCAATAACAGCTTTAAGTCTTTTGAGGTAAGTGTGTATCAGCTTTGCACACAGTGTCTGAGTGATTTTGGCCCATTCTTCTTGGCAGATTTGCTCCAGGTTGTTCAGGTTGGTTGGACGACACTTGTGGACCGCAATTTTCAAATAGTGTCACAGATTCTCAATGGGATTGAGATCAGGACTTTGACTGGGCCACTGTAGGACATTCACCTTTTTGTTCTTGAGCCACTCCAATGTTGCTTTGGCCTTGTGCTTGGGATCATTGTCCTGCTGAAAGGTGAATTTCCTCCCAAGCTTCAGTTTTTTAGCGGACTGAAACAGGTTCTCTTGCAGTATTTCCCTGTATTTTGCTCCATCGATTCTTCCTTCAATTTTAACAAAATGCCCAGTCCCTGCTGATGAGAAGCATCCCCATAGCATGATGCTGCCACCACCATACTTCACTGTAGGGATGGTGTGTCTTGAGGCATGGGCAGTGTTAGGTTTGCGCCACACATAGCGCTTTGAGTTTTGGCCAAAAAGCTATATCTTGGTCTCATCTGACCACAAAACCTTTTCCCACATCGCAGCTGGGTCACTCTCATGCTTTCTGGCAAACTCCAAACGTTCTTTCAGATGGTACTTTTTGAGTAACGGCTTCTTTCTTGCCACCCTCCCATACAGGCCAGTGTTATGCAGAGCTCTTGATATGGTTGACTGGTGCACCATTACTCCACTCCCAGCCACTGAACTCTGTAGCTCCTTCAAAGTGATTGTTGGCCTCTCTGTGGCTTCTCTCACAAGTCTCCTTCTTGTTTGAGCGTTGAGTTTTGAGGGACAGCCTTTTCTTGGCAGTGCCTGGGTGGTGTGATGCAGCTTCCACTTCCTGATTATTGATCCAACTGTGCTAACTGGGATATCCAAACACTTGGATATTATTTTGTACCCTTTTTGGTCTTCATTTTCCTTCAGATTTACAGCCTGACCAATGATCCTTCAACAGTGGGGTTTTTATCCAGAAAATGTAACAGCAACTTTAATGGTTCACAGGTGGAGGCCAATGGTAAGGTAATTGTGTCCTCGTTAGGGCAATTTCTTTCATCGGTGTAAACTGGGAGCTTCCACAGCACAGGGGTTGAATACTTATGCAAGCAAGATATTTCAGTTTTTTTTTATTTTTCTTAAAAATATTTCCCAACACAAAACCAATGTCACCTTACAATAATTGATTTTGAGTTTCAGTGTTTTAAAATAAAATATCAAACAGAACGAAATTGCAATGTACCATTTGTAATTTAGTAATATGAGAGAATTGGTCAGGGGTCTGAATACCTTTGCAAGGTACTGTATATATATATATATATATATATATATATATATATATATATATACAGTAATGTGCAAAAGTTTTAGGCAGGTGTGAAAAAATGCTGTAAAGTAAGAATGCTTTCAAAAATAGACATGTTAATAGATTATATTTATCAATTAACTAAATGCAAAGTGAGTGAACAGAAGAAAAATCTAAATCAAATCCATATTTGGTGTGACCACCCTTTGCCTTCAAAACAGCATCAATTCTTCTAGGTACACTTGCACAAAGTCAGGGATTTTGTAGGCATATAGTCAGGTGTATGATTAAACAATTACACCAAACAGGTGCTGATGATCATCAATTCAATATGTAGGTTGAAACACAATCATTAACTGAAACAGAAACAGCTGTGTAGGAGGAATAAAACTGGGTGAGGAACAGCCAAACTCAGCTAACAAGGTGAGGTTGCTGAAGACAGTTTACTGTCAAAAGTCATACACCATGGCAAGACTGAGCACAGCAACAAGACACAAGGTAGTTATACTGCATCAGCAAGGTCTCTCCCAGGCAGAAATTTCAAGGCAGACAGGGGTTTCCAGATGTGCTGTCCAAGCTCTTTTGAAGAAGCACAAAGAAGCGGGCAGCGTTGAGGACCGTGGGCGAGTGGTCGGCCAAGGAAACTTACTGCAGCAGATGAAAGACACATCATGCTTACTTCCCTTGCAATCGGAAGATGTCCAGCAGTGCCATCAGCCTCAGAACTGGCAGAAAACAGTGGGACCCTGGTACACCCATCTACTGTCCGGAGAAGTCTGGTCAGAAGTGGCCTTCATGGAAGACTTGCGGCCAAAAGCCATACCTCCGGCGTGGAAACAAGGCCAAGCGACTCAACTATGCACGAAAACACAGGAACTGGGGTGCAGAAAAATGGCAGCAGGTGCTCTGGACTGATGAGTCAAAATTTGAAATATTTGGCTGTAGCAGAAGGCAGTTTGTTCGCCGAAGGGCTGGAGAGCGTACACAAATGAGTGTCTGCAGGCAACAGTGAAGCATGGTGGAGGTTCCTTGCAAGTTTGGGGCTGCATTTCTGCAAATGGAGTTGGGGATTTGGTCAGAATTAATGGTCTCCTCAATGCTGAGAAGTACAGGCAGATACTTATCCATCATGCAATACCATCAGGGAGGCATCTGATTGGCCCCAAATTTATTCTGCAGCATGACAACGACCCCAAACATACAGCGAAAGTCATTAAGAACTATCTTCAGCGTAAAGAAGAACAAGGAGTCCTGGAAGTGATGGTATGGCCCCACAGAGCCCTGATCTCAACATCATCGAGTCTGTCTGGGATTACATGAAGAGAGAGAAGCAACTGAGGCTGCCTAAATCCACAGAAGAACTGTGGTTAGTTCTCCAAGATGTTTGGGCCAACCTACCTGCCGAGTTCCTTGAAAAACTGTGTGCAAGTGTACCTAGAAGAATTGATGCTGTTTTGAAGGCAAAGGGTGGTCACACCAAATATTGATTTGATGTAGATTTTTCTTCTGTTCACTCACTTTGCATTTTGTTAATTGATAAATATAAACTATTAACATGTCTATTTTTTGAAAGCATTCTTACTTTACAGCATTTTTTCACACCTGCCTAAAACTTTTGCATATATACTGTATATATATATATATATATATATATATATATATATATATATATATATATATATATATATATATATATATATATAGTGCACACTTTAATATCTTGGATTGAAATGGCACACAGCTGCACAAAGGGCTTCCACACACCAAGAGGCACATAGCACCTGCCATGGTAAATGAATAGAATCAAATGTCTTCCTTTAATATGTAGCATTTGCGTCAGGTGTCATACACTGTAAGACAATAATAGCCCGTAGTAAACGGCCGTCCATTGTGTGCCCCTGCTTTTATAGCTGGGTCGGACTGATGCATTAGGTGAAAAGTGTGAAGGTCACGTAGTAAATAAATGAAGTGGGCTTTTATTACAGAATCCTGTGGCTTTAACTTGTAGTGTTATTTTAACACTTTTTTAAAGAGCGTTCGTAAATGTTTTATGAGGTTAGAGACTGTTCTTGAAAAAAAAACTTTCTAAATGCAACAAATGTTACAATCCTATTTCACTGATAAAAACAGTGTTTAATGTATTTATTTTACATTTTGAATATTTACAAGTTACAGTTTGGTGAACAGAGTCCAATGTTTCTAATATAAGAAACACCCCATGTAAGCCAAGTGCAAACATGCAAGTCGATTGGGGAAACGGTTTTGTTTGCATATTGCACAATGTGAATTCTGACACAGGTACATTCATATGCAGGCAATCACATTGAAAATGTGTTTTTGGAAAAACAATGTTGGGTATGCACACGTCATTGAATCTGTAATCTAATAGCCCTGCAGGCATTACCTTATGGAACGAACATATATTTAAATATATTGAGAAATATAATTTAGTATATTACCAAATGTATTATACAATATATGCCAATATATTTTAATATATTTTCGATGCATTTCTTAAAAAGAAAAGAAAGTAGGTCGGAACAGTAACAGGTGTTCTTGCCCGATATTGATTTCCAGTAGTGAAAATCATCGTTGAAAAGGATGGTAAGATAAAACCGATCTACGTTGAATAATGTGTTTAAAAGATGGATTATTAAAGTGACTCTGTGGTTAACTACATTCCTCTCGTAGCGTACAAGATGCAGAACAGACAACCAGGGTTAGTATTTATGGTTGCCACGCCCACTGCTACCGCAGCCCTAGTGACGTATTCGTGTGTTGAAACCTGGAAAACTCACCTGAAACTCACTGAAATCCTCATCAGGTGTCCACCGAAGTCGCGGTTGTTGGGTGAGGTGTTTTTTGTGCAACATTTTTGCAATTGAAAAAGCAATAAGAAGAGACGCAAGTGGGTATCGGCCACTGGTGCTGACTTAACAGCGCAACGCATGAGTCAGTATCCTGTGTCCGGAGAGCTTTGAAGAATAGGGGACAACTTTTCTAGTCAGAAGGAAAAATAAGTCATTGTGAAAATAAAAACATATCGATACATTTATTATTTCTGGTTGGTGTTATGTATACTTTTTAAAACATATATAGCATGATCACTCTGGGGGGTGGAAAAATTCACATGGTTTAAGTTGTGAGACTGATTAGCGCTGTGACTACGCTCTTCGTTGCAACGAGCAGGTAAATATATTATTTTTGTATTGCTGGAAAACGTTTTTCTTTGTGCATCTCGGAAATTCATAAATGTATTTAATATTAATAATTATAAAGTATACTTGGGAGCTTTTTTTTCTTCTTTAAAAAATGTGACTCGTTCAAACTGCATGGTATTAGGCAACTGTAAAATCAAAATCAGTACAGTCAACGACTCGTTCTATTTGTACACAATTGTAGTCAAGTTGATGCGTATCGGTATGTTACTGTTGTATGTGCAATGTGCGTGTATGGATGCAAGCTATCATTGTCCAATAGAAAATAAATAAATAAATAATAATAATACATGACGGCAAATTGGGTTATTGTTACACAAGACAAGCACTGGCAACCGTTTCCTAAATCGAGACATTGTTATTTTACAATATTAGTACATAGGCTGTAGAGAAAACATTTGACAACGTATTGTTACATACACGACATGTCATTCATGGGGGAAGTTGGATGTAGTGTTACAACAGTGTCGCGCTTGTTGTTAGAACTCATGAGGGAAGCTGCCAAGGGACAGGAGCGTTCCTAAGGGCACAACCTCTGTGTAATGATAGCTAACTATTTACTAGGTTTTATTGGCTTGCAACTCTGCACAAGACTCTACTCTGCATAATCAAACCCCATCTAAGCTGTTGGTACACCTGCTACCAATTAAGGCGACTCTGCAAATGGAAAAGCCACCTAATTTAGTAAAGAAAACATGTGAAAGATATTGGGCTAGCTTCCCCTTAAATTAGAATAATATTTGACAGATACAAAATATGTTTAAATTGTAGCACTGAAAATCTGTGTAAAATTAGTCATTGTCTTACAAAATAGTGTTTGGTTATATGTTACTTTGAATGTTTGTATTTTTGAAATTAAGGATATTATTTTTTAACAAATAGCATTATACCAAAAGCATAATCAGTTATGACATGTGAAGGTATTGTGGCAAAAAGCACTTCCCCTATTTGCTTAAATAAATGTAAATATTTCTCCTAAAGGGAATGCTAAATCCTGATGTATTTCAGCCACAGCACAGAGCCATATTCTGAAAGCGCAGTGGTAAAACACTGGGGTATTGTTTTGTCATATCTGCTTTATCTTTAGATTCCTTCAGTTCTGATAGGGGGTTTTAGAAAAGCAGTGAAACTCCTGTATCTTTTTAATATTCGAACTGACTCGTGGATAATTCCACTTTCTGACAAACACAATGTTACTTACTATAAATATCAGCGATTCATCATTTTACACAGTTCTCAAGCTTCTATTGTTAATTGAATTCATTATATTCTTCCCAGAGGAAGATTGCTAAACTTAGCTTTGTGGTTGTAGCACATTGGTAAAAGAACAATATCTCTGGTGATTCAGACTAATGGTCCTGAGATAATACAAACAGCAGTAATGGAAGAGAACCACAGACAAGTTGTTGGTTAAATAAAACACGTTCTTCTGTTGCATGGATTGTAGATGGGTTGTTTCTAACCACATCACGTGTTCAAACACAGATCATAGAAAACAATGTAAACAGTACTGCTGATGCCTTCACTATATTGCTGTGGAAGAAATCTATCAAAAGTCGACAATGATTCTTTGTGAAAAACAACAGTAGTCTGTCTAAAGTAAAAAGTGTGATGTTTATGTGGTATACTGGCAATTATCATTTATGCTATAATTAACGTGAACTCAGTTTAGAAGTGGGCTGTACAATGCAGCACAGCTCCAGAGTTTCACTAACATGGCTTTAAGACACCTTGGAACTAAAAACTGTTAAAACCAAGTTAGCAATGATTGTCTGGGTTTGAAATACAGTTCGATGTGTTACGGCTTAAATATTTAAACACATTTTTACCCAATTTTTTTTTCTTTAGAGAAAATGTAACAAAGGTCTTAGCAGCCTTTTCACTTTTAGAGGCCAGGGTTTGAAAACAGTTTAGGTCACAGTTAAAATTAGAGGCTAAGGCTCAGATAGGCATGCAAACTGCTTACTCAGCCCCTTAAGAGGATGGGCCCTCCAAAGCTGACTGGCAGGGCAAGTTTAGTATCTTTGTGTACAAATCGACTTCAGTCTTCAAGGTTTCCAATCAAGCGCATTTCAAAAGTGTGTTTCCCAACGGTGGGAAGCAAATGGAAGAAAAAGAATAAGTCACAGAAGTGGACATTGTATAATCTTCGTATCTACAAATGAATAAAGTGGAACAGATTTTTTGGGATTACAGATGTAGTCAGACTTTGTTAATCCTGTTATGTACTGACTGTGATTCATGTTGTATCTGTATTCTTTCTGCAGGTCTGTTTGAGAAAATGAAAGCTCACCTGTTGAAAGCTGTTTTCTGTTTAATCATCTTGTTGAGTTCGGTGCTGGAGAGTCAAGAAGAATGCGAAGAAGCACTGAAGAATTCAGAGATGAACTTGACTGTGAAGTATGATCTCCCTACCTTTGTGGCAGATGCAGCTATACAACATCTTGTTGTATTCAACAACCATGTGTATGTAGGAGCAGTAAACAAAATGTATATATTGACTAAAAACTTAGAAAAGCTCTCTGAGTACAAGACTGGACCTGAGTTGGAAAACCCTGATTGTTCACCGTGTGAAGATTGTTCAGATAAAATAAATTCCTCTGCAAGTGTTTGGAAAGATAACATTCATTTGGCACTGCTTGTTGAAACATACTATGATGATGAACTCTTTAGCTGCGGCACAGGTAGCAGTGGTGTTTGCCATCGGTATGTTCTGCAAACAGAGAACCCTGAAGATCTACAAAGTGACAAGACATGCATGTACTCTCCTGGAACAGAAGAGGAGTCTCAAGGATGCCCAGACTGTATAGCAAGTCCTTCAGGGACTAAAATTGTGAGCATTGTAAATAAAGGATTTGTGAAATTTTTTGTAGGCAATACAGTCAGCCCATCAGTTCCCCAACAACCTTTACACCATACATTATCTGTGAGACAAATGAAAGAAACTCAAGATGGATTCCGTTTTTTCTCTGACCAGTCTTACATGGATGTTATACCAGAACTAAGGGACAAGTATAGCATTAAATATGTTCATGCATTCGAAAGCGAGTCCTATGTTTATTTTATGACGGTTCAGAAAGAATCACACGATTCTCAGTCCTACCACACCAGAATCGTCAGGATTTGCTCTTCCGACTCAGAGCTGCGGCGCTATGTGGAAATGCCGCTGGAATGCATTTTAACCGAAAAGCGAAGAAAGCGCTCGACACATACAGAGGTTTTTAATGTTTTACAGGCTGCGTATGTCAGTAAGCCCGGAGCAGCTCTTGCAGAGGAAATGGGTCTTTCTGTGGATGGGGATATATTATTCGGTGTCTTTGCACAAAGTAAACCAGATTCTTCTGAGCCCTCCAACAAGTCAGCTGTCTGTGCAATATCCATTAAAGCTGTTAATATATTCATCAACCGCATGATTCAAAACTGTTACACGAAGCATCCTTACCATTTCCTTGGATATGATAAGAAGTACTGTTACAATCCGGTAAGATCATTGATTGCTTTTTTTACAGGAATTTAGAGGAAACTATTGTAGGCACTATAAAATCCTACAAAGGGGTGCATCGATGTTCATTCACCGTGCATCAGCATGCACAGTTCATGTGGCAAATGGTCTGAGCAATAGGAGGATAACATAAGTTGTGAGGTAGAAATGAAATTGAGTACTGTAATACAAAAATACATTCATATTACAAGCTTAGAATTATTGAATTAAACCCCACAGGTACACAGCATAAGACTGAACAGTAACATGCCAGTAAATGTAAGACATCTGCTATAATTTGAACTAATGCCTTCTCATTTTTTTCAGTACTTTCTAAGCAACGAATCACTGTACTGAATGTCTCTTATAGGTTGTTCTGCCTTTTCTCTGTTTCTTCTATTCATCACAATTGACCCAGAAGTTCTTCCAATCATCTGATCAATAACAGCATGAATGTAACTGCTGACAACTCCTCAGTTTGTCAATAGCTTATATAAGAAAAGGAAGACTGTAAATGGCTTGAGTTTCTTTTTTAATTAACCGTCTTTTGATTTATATGAAAGCCACATTCGGGATATAGATGTGCATGTAAATGTGCAGGTTTTAATGAAAGCTAATAAAGTTGCAGTTCATCCTACATTAAATGAACAGATAATGAAGTTGAGGGACAAATGATTTCTTGATAAATGAATGTATAATTTCTTGTCCATGGGACAGGCTTGCTCCAGCGCAAAGATTAAAAAAAAAAAAAACTTAAACTGGGAACATATATACCCCAATGATATTTGAAATTGAATTTCTTGTTTTATAAAATTAACATGTCTCTTTTAAACTGATTATTCCATACCCTTTACCCTAAAGTAAACCCCAGCATGGCCATTCTAAAATAGCTATCCTGCTAAAAAACAACTTGGTCGGGTTCTTGGCAGCATTTCTCCTCATTTTTAATGAACAGCAAAGTGTAAAACATGTACATTTTCTAATGGAAAAAAATAAGAGCAGGAGCCCTAGGAAAGCAGTGGGGTTTTCTTCTATTCGAGACACTCATTTAGAGTAACTAACACAAGTATTCCGTTTCCAAAGAGTGAGTGTCAGGTGAATGAGATTGTTAGGATAATTTATGTTGGGGTACTGTATGGGTGTTCCTGCCCAAGCACAATGCTTGGAGAAGTGAATGGGTTCTGCATTGTAGCCTGTGATACTCCTGACCCTGGAATCCACTCCATCACTTGTCAGCTTTCTTTACTGTAGTCAGCACTAAAACCTTAAATGGAAATAGCTAATTAGTTTTAGATAATGTAAGTAGTGAACCCTGGAGATAAAGGGGGGGAAGGGGCTGCTGTTATTTAAATCATAGAGGTTTGCATGGTGTTAGAGATTTTGAGGTCATGTGATTCATGCCATGTCAAAAATGGGGTTAGTCTATCTATATCAACATCATTCCCAGTAGTTGCACACAGTTGACATGTGAATGCTGCTAATATAAAACCAGCACTTTACAATGCAGTTTGTTTAGGATTAAGACAACTTCAATCAGGGTGTCTTCTAAACGTGGAGGAAAAAAACATGCAAGACATATATGCTGCTTCCTCTTTAAAATCGTGTGCCTGTACTTGAAGAGTGAGTATTTATCTTTACAGGGATACAAGATGTTCAGTAAGCAAATGGTGTGTGGGGTAACACTCGAATGCCCCACGCATACATCAATAACCAGCAGGGTTGTCCCAGTACTTTTTGGAGGTACTGTAAATAACTTGTGTCTTATTTGTGGATCAGGACCAGTATACACTAATACCATGATTTAAACATGCTGATGTACAGACATTAGGTCAGGTAATGTGGGCTTATCAGACAGTGTGAGATCAGCTGGTAGAGCACTTTTCTTTTTGCAATAGAGCATTTGGATTTTTGCTAGTATTGATGTCAAAGAATGCAAAGGGCCCTATTGTGAAGAATGGGCTAAGCCAAAAGCCTTAGTATAAAACGGTTCAGAACAATAATGTAACTGCTTCATGCATGTGAGTTGTTTCTTGCTATTTTTATTTTGCACTTTTTCACAAAATTAGGCCCAAAGTATTCACAGTAATCATGGGGATTCAGGTCTTTGTTGTGCTAGTGCTCGTTTATGGTTAAGTCAGTGAATCATGCATTGTATTTCTTCAAGTGCTAAGCTGCTCTAAATGTTGCTTCTTGATTTAGGTACTACCTTTCCTTTCACTGGTATTCCGTACAATGGCTTTAAGGGATGTCAGTTTTAGTGAAATCAAATTAATTATCATTTTCAAAAAGTTAATGGGGCTTATTCATTTGTGTGAAACAAAAGTCATTATGAATACTAATGAAAGATAAATGAAATGTCTCTGTAATAGGTTTATGCTTCAGTGGAGGGAAATGGCAGACTTCAAGTGGATCCTTAAAAGACTATTGATCCGTTAGTCTATGCTGCTGTCTGGAGATATTAGTTAATAAAATAAACCAACAGAAATATACCTCTATTTGAAACTTAATTGCATGCTGTAAAGACACAAAAAAATGTTGGAATGTTACCAACAGTGTGGCCTCTTGTAAAGAAACACTCGGGTCTCAAAATAACAAACAGCTGCATTTAAGGTCAGAATTATCATTAAATTACAATTGATTTAAAACCAACAAAAACAGTTTAATCGAATTCAAATTAAATCTGGAACCTGATTGATTGAATCATGTGATATGCAGTCGATAGCAGCATATATATATATATATATATATATATATATATATATATATATATATATATATATATATAACTGACATTTTAATTATGTAAATGATTTTATGAATCACTTATATTGTGCAGAAATGTTCAAAATCGAGTGGCATACAATATTTATTTTGTATTGTTTTTCATATATATATATATATATATATATATATATATATATATATATATATATATATATATTCATTTTTAGTGAAATGCTTTTTTTTTATAAACCCATACCAGATGATGGAATTAAGCCATATATCACACTTAGTTTGTACAAAGGAATACAAAAATGTTATTTTATTAAAACTATCAATAATAAATACAGTATTATATAGGAGTAGTCCTGCCTTGCCATAGATCAAGAGCTTATTAAAAATTCATTTGGGTAATATAAAGAGTTTTTATGAAGTCTGTAGGTCACTTTGCAATGATGCTGTGTTGATAAAAAGCATTTCTTAATCGTTTTAAAAGGATATCCTCTTATGAAAAGGCTGCATTTTGCTATCATTTTTTTTTTATGACAGTACCCAGACACCAGCTACACAGCATCATTGTAAAGTGGCTTTCTGACTTCATAACCGAATATTAAGCAAAGAAAGTTGGCAGAAGAAAATGAACACAAGTAAACATTTTCCTGTACATGTCTATGTAATAGAAGCTTTTTGTGCCTAGTTTTAAATAACATACCATTACATTAATTAGTGTGAAACTAGCCCAAGAAAGAAATACTGTATAACCTGTTTAAGAGTTGTTTGGCTCTTCAGCTGACTGCTAAGGCAAAACCTGGCAGTTGTGTTTGAAGATTGTTAAAGGTAATATATACGTGATTCAGTTTGTGTCATCAAGTACATGTGCCTTAACAAGAATGGAGAATACAGGCAAGCAATAACTAATCTAGGAAGACATTTACTTTGAATATCTGGAAGGCAGCTTAAAGTAACATGCAGCTACTATGGTTAGGAAAATATCTTAAATGAATCATTATATTCAAAGTATTTACATCTAGAGTTTCCTTTTCTGATTATTACATTTGCATTTTTGGAGAAGTTTTAATGTGTCGTTTGTAGAATGATCCACAGAACAGGGTATATCATAAGCAGTGGTAATGTCCTGGATGGACCATCTGTCATCTGTTCAATCTCCATGCCCATCCAATCCCTGGCCTTTTTTTTTTTTGCAAACGATACAATAGTGTTTGATACTAACCACAAGTTGACTTCCCACAGCACCACCACAGTTTTTGCATGGAATACTTTGCTCAAAATGTTCAAACTGAATATAGACATAGTTGTGGCAGGGGTCATTTTTGACAGTGTAGAACTTTTTCCATGAAATTCCTTCTGCTTTTTGCCAGCGCTATAATACTCATGTGCTAGTATTCACCAGTAAACTGCCAGAATAGCAGGAGGTTTAACAGATAGATAGGTAAGTGTGGCAGACTAGGAGGAGGAAGAGAGGAAGATGTAGTCAAGGAGGGGCCAAAAGACTACATCCCCCAGAATGCCGCAGGAGGGAGCCAGGATCGGGTTCACCTTGCTCTGATTATCAATGAAGGTCACCTGTCTGCAATCAGCCGGCAGGTTTAAAGCAGGACAGAAATGTTTGTTCAGGACAGTCTCCAGTCTGTGTGAAGTGAGGCTGTTATGGTGAAGAAACCTGTGTGGTTTTAGAAAGAGGTACTTTGTGAACCTTTTTTGTATTGTGTGTGTGTTTACAAGTGTTTTGTTTTAATCAGTAAATGGCTTGGCCGTCCGATGATAGGGACTGAACCAAAGTTTAATAAGTACTTGTGTGTGAGTTAGGTTTTTGTTTTTTCAGTTATTTTATTTCTGTAAATATTAAAACTGCAGTGTGGTATTCAAACACTGCAAATCTTGTGTCTGGGTGTGTTTTAAAGGGGCTATGAACCTAAAAATCAGTGAAATATTTCACAGTAAGATACGTTCTATTCAAATAGCCTTTTAGGTAGAGCATGCGATTAGTAAAAGTGATGAAACTGACAAGTAAAACAAAAAGTGCTATGGATCCAACACTGATAAGTAAGCTTATTTTAAACATTTTGGCTAGCCCGAATGATGTTGCAAAAAGGTGTATATGACGGGAATCGTGTGGTTTTTTTTAAATTTATTTTTTTAAATGTTTGCACAAATAGTTCCTTCATGGTGTTGTTGGATTATCTTGTCTTTTCAGTAACCACATTTTCTTATTCTGGGGCTATTCCTTCCCTTCCAGTTACCTTTTTTTTTTAAAAAAAAAAAATCTTTTTATCCCTTCAAGGTTAACATGAGTCAATCTCCTTTTGTTTCCTGCATTCCTTAGATCAACAACCAATGAGCTGACTTTTGTATTATTCACTTAGCAACCCACCCATGTGTACTTCTTTGGAGTAATCATACCAACAAAGACCTTGACCTTGCAGGCATAACTACACACCTAGGTCGTCTGAGGCCCTTGCCCAGAGATGACAGTGATGTCAATGCAATATTTCTGTGCAGTCAGATTGCAGTTTTTTTTAGACCAAATACTATCAAATCTGTCAATTAGTTTGGTTTGTACAGGCCATTGAAGAACAAGTGTTTATAATTTATTTTAAAAGCACATTGCACACAAACCTGAGATTATCCTAAATATAGGTAACCTGCTTTTAGCATATCAATACCCAGTGTTCATCATGTTATCTAGTGTAAATGCTTTGCACATATACCATTCTAATACCTTCAGGGTTGTTAATTATTATCCTGTCTGTGTTTGTTAAAAAGAGGGATTTATTTTAATTCACCAGGAAGCAATGTATCATGAAAAAGATTCAATGTGCTCATTACATCTGTCTAAATCAATAGTATTTAGTACTAATGTACCAAGAAGACTAATGCAGCTGTGGCAAATAATGAAAACAAATATATTACTGAGTGGCCTTGACAGTGAATTATCTACAATTTGTGTTCGCCTCTTTTGCTAATTTAATTAGCATGTATAGCCCATGTGCTCAAGGAATTATTACAGTAAAACATTACAGTAAAATGTGTAGCATTCTGTAAAAGGTTGCAAATTCTGGATCCCATCACTTTTTAAATAGAGGCACATTTTTAAATGATTAAAAAAAGAAGGAAAACCCTATTGGTGTATATTATATTTTCTCCAGTGTTTAAAAATGGTTAAATGGAGTTTTCTAAATATAAAATAGCATTGTCCTCCATTGTATGCCACTGCCATGTTTTTGAAAACCCTGGAGATGCATAACTACAATCCCATTCGTGATGAATGAGTTGAATGAATGTGTGTAAGAGTGTTCTGAGAGCCACAGGGGCGACTTCTGGCAGGTGTCTTTTTCAGTACCAACATGCGGTCCTTTATTATTTTTCTAATAATTTTCCTGCAATTCAAAAACTTGGAAAATTGAAATATTGTTCTCTTAATTATACATCTTTGTGTATAGTATGTTCCTTTTTGCTGTCCCCTATGACCAGTGCCTACCAGTACACACATCTAAACAGCAGCCAGCTGTACAGTTGCCAGTTTATAATCTTGGTGAATGACCTCTTGCTTTCCAATTAACTAAAGTCACCCCGACTGATACACCAGCTAATACACAGTTCCAGAATCAAGTTGCTTCTTAAACGCGCTGTCCGTAAACCCAGCAGACCAGCTGGGCTGCAGTGTATTACACGCACAACTTTACCATGCTTGTTATGTTGAAATCTTCACACTTTCAGTCTTATGACCATATCACAGCTGAAAACTAGAAAAGAACAGTGTATTTTAAGGTACCAGACAGAGGCTTTGACATACCTTGGTTAGAGTAGCTTGAAGTCACTTTAAGGTGTCCCAACAGTAACGATAAAATCTACTCAAGTCAGGAGTAAGGAAAAGTGACTTTATTCCATCGTAATGAAGATCATTTTGACACCCCATTAATGGCATGGTGCAATACAGACCTGCTTTTGCCTTACATTAATATAAATTATATAATTTAATGGTTCTTTAACACATCGTGATTCACCTCTGATCAAGCGTCATGTGATTGCAGCAGACTTCCACTAGTGAACCTCCTATTCGCAATAATCACATTTTTTTGGGAGTGACAAATGAGCTTCTGATTCAAGATAAGCTGCCCACTCAGTTATGATTCACAGTAGCTCTGTGCTTAGTGCCTCGACAAGTGGTTCAGTAACCACCATATGTTTTGAGACCCAGTTTAAAAAATGTAATGAGTAGATTCCAGTACAGAAGTGTGGTTCTAAAATATAATCTTTCTCTCTTTTTATATATATTTGCAAGCTTACAGTGTGTACAGCACATGTTCTAAACCAGTGAGCTCTGAAGTTGTTAAACCACAAGTATGTGGTGAATCACACCTTAGTCACTTCTAATACAGCCATAGCTGGAAATCAAAAACAAAGGAGTCATTTTGTGTATTACTTATAACTCCAGTTCGAGGGTCTGTTTTAATGATCTAAGGAGAAATTAATCATTAAGTTGGAAAAATATCTGTATAAATACATGTGTTTGCCTTTATGAAAGTACAGAGATGTAATATGATACAACAGTGCCCAGTGTTCTTCATGAGTCTTAATCAGTCAGTTTTTTTTTTTTTTTTTTTTCTAATGTAATCATTAACTGTATATTTACTGGGGTTTGTGTTTCACAATCACTACAGTTACTGATATTGTTTTTTGTTTATTTTTCATTAATAATTAACTGAATTAAGTTTTGTTTTTGTGTAGCATACCTTACTCTCAACACCATTTGAGGATACCTTTTGCTCTTTTAGTCTTTGTATACAATATAGAGGCAAAGCAACTTCTGTCATATTTTGTGATCCATTGTATAAAGAATGTAATTAACATGTGAGCCTAATGAAACTGAAATCTGTTCATTTAAACAGTTTAAAAAGGTAATTTATTTAGGGCAATATCAGAAAGAAAACCATATACTGGTCTGTATTTAGTGATTAGTGAATCTCTATTTAGTGATTTTAATAGGCTCAAAAACATGAAGGTCCAAAACAAGCAAGCCACTGACTGTTGAAATATATATTCCATATGATGTGTTGAGTTCACCTCCACAGAAATGTGACTGAGGGGCTGGAATATGGCTTTTGAATTACGCAGAAGCCTATATGTTAGATTTGAATCATGAATTGTACAGAGTTTACCATTTTTGTGTGTGTATGTATGTATTCGATTGGCAAATGCCTGTGTATTTTGCAGAGTTCATCAGATGACCTAGCATGCCATGGAAAACACGGAGACGGGTACCGTCTTGAAGTAACAACAACCATGCAGCGCCTTGACCTTTTCATGGGGCAGTTCAGAAATATGTTGCTGACTTCAATTACAGTCTTTACTCAAGGGGAACTGACTGTTGCCAATCTAGGGACTTCTGAAGGCAGAGTAATGCAGGTAAATATTAACAAACACCAACCCACCAGTATGGAACCAAATGCATTTTATGTTGGGTAATTTTTGTAAATAATAGCTTCTACCATCAACTTAATAGGGACTTGAACTAAAATTTCTACAAACAAAAAGTGAACCACTAAAAACATAAGTTTTGGGATGGCTGATGTGTTTTTAGACTACAAATCTCAAACTACTGTTCTGAAGTTCCCAGTGTAAGCATAAACAAATGCAGGTGCAAAGTGGGGTTGAAGGATCTATAGACTTCCTGTTTGCCCACAGGAACCTTTTTACCTAACCCACAGGATGTCTGCAACGTAAGCTAACCATGAATTTGACTATGTTAGACTATTTTGTTTAAGAATTGTTTCCTAAATGCATCATTTAAATAAAAAATAGGAATATAACTATGATCCCTGTGGTAATGGTTCATGTTTTACTGGCCGTTGTTTTCTAAATAATTTCAGCCATACGTCAACGCTGCATTCCTGAAATGTTGAAATCTGCAATATTTCTATAATACACAAGAAAAAGGAAGAGAAAAATCTGACTTTTTGCCAAGCACATGAACCTAAATGTATTCGACATAAAAATCTATTATCTAATTAAAATAGCAATAATACCCACAGATCTCTGTTTTCCTATTATCCTTGTTGAGAGTGGCTACAAATAACCTAAATCAGGTATCTTTATTTAATTCGGTTAGCAAAATAAATAAGGTTGCTAAACTATTGTGCAGTTGACTCTTCGCTTCATATTTTATAAATAGTTTTATAAATGGTCAAAATGGTAAAACACAACTGGTAACAGCTGCAGGAAGTGGAGTACAGGACTAATGGTGTTTTAACAGTTAGTGTGAGACCTCGATGACAAGTTTTCAATTCCCATGCACTAGAGAATGTTAGCAGCTGCTGCTGTTTTTCCCCATTGTTTCAGTTTGTAAACCTCCGAGCAGCTGTTATGAAGAGCAGCGCACTGTCTGTCAGAAGGAGCCAGCCAAAAGTTTAGGATTGTTTAGATCCAGATACTGTTCAGTGAGGTTGTTTTGGAACTGTTTGAAAACATGCTTTTTGTTCAAAGGAAATGTTTTGCCTCTGGCAATATTTTTTTATATTTATTATTTAGACTAATGTCTGTGCTGGTGGCAGTGATTTGATCATATTTACCCTTTAAGCCCTTAGGCAAGAATTATTCTTCTCCATACTGTCATTTTCCATTCCCAATAGCAGTGGGGAAGTGCAATACTTGTCTGATACAGTAAGTGGTTTTGAAAAGATCTGTTCCAAGGCTAGCATTGGTAGAAACTCCACTGCAGCAGCCTCAAGTCAAGTGAGTGGGAGTTCAGAAAAACAGCTAACAAATTTGAGCAAAATGTATATCTATGCTAGGAATGCTTCAGACATTCTTTTGTTAAATATTGTTGCCAAATGTTACCATAGAACTATTTAAACACTCCTTTATGTCAAGTTATTAGAATGGGCTTTTCTGGTCAGACTGCTAATTCCAACAGGTGACTGGAGATATGCCATCCCTACATAAACCAGTTGGGGTTGTTTTGGAGAATTAAATAAAAAATCCAAAAGAATGAATCGTAAAGAAAAAAAGAGATGTCTATATCATACTTTACCTCAGGTTAAACACACTACAGGACATTCTACAATACTGTTTATTATGCCTTATTATAAAGAGAGTCAGCAGTGAACACGGTAAATTGATTTGGAAATCTGGAGATTTTGCACAAAAAATGTTCAGGGTAAAACAGCTGTAAGAAAAGATAGATGGTAAAAAAAAAATGCCAGACACAGAAAATAATTTTGTTAAACCTAGGTAGGAGAGAATGATGTCAGTATGCAGTAGGATATGCAGGGTGTGTTTGTGGTTGTATTGAAACATTTCAGCCTGTCTTCATGTAACTTAAAATTAACAAAAAAACAAAGCAAACTAGAATAAAGGGCCACAAGATGTATTATTTCAGGGTTTATTTTCCATTTTCTGACTTCTAATCAAGCTTTCAAATATTTACAGCTGTTGATGTTCATTTTTTGAAAAAACAGATAAACATGATTGTTTTGAAATCAGTTGCCGTAACAGCTGATTGACCACGTATCCTGGCCTTGATTCAAACTGGATGTAAATAGAGTGGTATTCAGCGGAAGTTTCAAGTTTCAAGATTCTTTTGCATGCTCAGAATTGCTTTTTTAGAATTTGAATCAAAGTCAATGTTTTCATTTTAGCACTTTCGAATTTCATTCTGCCTTTATCAAAGTACTCTCAAGAGTCTCTAAGAAAGCACTGTTTTTTTTTTCTTTTCAGGTTGTGATTTCTCGCTCAAGAAAAAGAACTCCTCATGTTAATTTTCAGTTGGACACGGTGCCAATCTCCCCTGAAGTGGCTCTTGTATCTGCTTCACAACCAGATGGTTTTGCTTTGTTCGTTACAGGAAACAAGGTGACTAACTTGGAAGAGTTGCACAAGGATTTTAAATTCAAATATCTACTCATAACACCATTTGCTTTTCACAAAATTCTGTTTCCCACAGCATCCAGATCAGCTTAATCCCGGTGTTCAATTTTATAAGTCTATGCTGTTTGCTTGCATCAAATTCACAATAATTATAAATTAAGTGCGAAGTAACACTGCCCTGCGATATCTAATTAAAATGTTTCATGGTCTATGTGCTACTGGTCTGCTGTTGTCAAGTTAAACCCTTATCTGCAGTTTTGAGTTACCTGTCCTAGGCCTGCTGAAAGATGGTTAACAGCTGTTGACATTTTTTATTTTCCCTCTGTTCTGGTTTTGTCTTTGCTTTTATACTCAGTCTTTTGCTTAGTCGAATAATGCCAAATACGGGTTTCAGTTAATATTTCTCAAATTCTTAATTTCACCAGATAACCAAAGTTCCTTTGGCCGGACCAGGTTGTGATCACTTTAGGTCCTGCAGCTCGTGTTTGTTAGCCCCCCACTTCATGATGTGTGGATGGTGCCATAACCAGTGTTCAAGGGCACAGGAGTGTGGGGCAGGGGCACAGGAAGTCTGCCCACCTAGCATCTTCCAGGTAAATATTCACAAAGACTGTATGTTTGGATTGTTACAGTAGATACGCAAATAAGGCTAGAAACTGTGTCACTTTCTTAAGGCTGAAATGAATACTCTTCTTGGTAATAATTACAAGAGCAACTGATTATTATTATCATTATTATTATTATTATTATTATTATTATTATTATTATTATTATTATCCAGGGCGACTTACAGTTATTGCAAAATATCACATTACAAAATATTAGCAGTTATAAGATACAATAAAGTCAGTAGTAAATAGGAGCGAATTCAAATAAGAAAAATATAAAATACAGTAAATAATTATGTTTGAGTGATTTCAACTAAGAGCAGTTACATTTATAGTAAAATGATTTGCTTATAAGAGTAAATTCCATTAAGTGCAAGTAGTAAGTATAATAAATGGATAAGAACGATTTCAAATAAGAGCAATTACAAAAAATGTGAATACAGTTACCTTTAAGAGTAAAAACAAGTATAAGATACAAAAAATAGTTTCAATTGAGAGCATTAGTAGAATACAGCAAAGTGTGGAGCAGTTAAGTGCAAGTACATGGTGATGCAAGTACTGATACAGTTGGGTGCCATATAGTCCAGTATAGTCAAGGGTTGTGAGGTTTACAGATGCTGTCTGAACAGGTGTGTCTTGAGGAGGTGCTGGAAGGTGGTCAGGGACTGACCAGTCCTGATATCCGTTGGTAGGTCATGCCACCACTGAGGGGCATGGGTGGAGAAGGGCGGGCTCTGGGAGCAGGGGAGCGGAGGGGGCGAGAGGGGGTGTAGGGAGAAATAATAGTCTGGAAATAGGAGAGAGCAGAAAGTTCAAGACAGCGATTGGCGAGTACATGAGTTTTGAATTGGGTATGAGCAGCGATAGGGAGCCAGTGCAGGGAGCGGAGTAGCGTGGAAGAAACGAGGAAGGGAAAAGACAAGTCGAGCAGTTGAGTTTTGGATGATCTGGAGCGGACAGATAGCGGAAGCAGGGAGGCCAACCAGGAGGGAGTTGCAGTAGTCAAGGCGGGACAGTACCAGGGCCTGAACTAGGAGGTGCATGGAGCAGCTGGTGAGGAAGGGGAGAATTCTGCATATGTTGCTGAGGATCATATGCAGAATTATCTTCAACATACATCCCAATGGTATTGTTGGGTACAGACATAATTGAAGAGTGAGTGTCCAAAACACATTAAAAGATAAGACTCTAGGGAGGGCCAGCTTAACAGCATTGGGAGATAAGGATACAATGGATGTATGACTGAAAGTATTATCCACCTGATGTGTGCACTGTTTATGGGTGGTAATTTCAAAACCATTGTGTGGTGCTGTGGTTTATCTCTAACTGTGCAAGGTTCATTTTGTAATTCCTTTGTTGTTTGCAGTAGTTCAGATAGGGTTAACCTGAAATACAGAGCCCTTTTACTAAATAACAAATGTTTCATTTTTATTTATTTATTTAATTGTTTTTTTTTTATGACAGGTATTTTTATTTTTTACAGCTTTAGATCATTTAAATAATGTTTTCCTTCTCCAACAGTGTCACAAAGTCCACAAAGTGAAAAGACTGCTTAGAAACAACTCTGATGGAATGCTCATATTATTATTTACATAGATTCAACATCATTGGAAAACTTTAAATTCAAAGATCTGTAGTGCTGAAAGTACCCTGTGTTTTTCGTGCCCTATATTGGGGGAACTGTGGCGTATTATAATACAACAACAACAACAAAAAAAACCTTCAGCCCATTCAGCATTCTGTTGTGTGGATGTGCACTCTGTTTTATTGCTGTGCATTTGCATTTTGTTTTCTAGATTTCCCCTTTAAGTGCCCCCTTAGACGGTGGAACAAAGCTGACAGTCTGTGGATGGGATTTTGGTTTCAATAAAACTGGAATATTTGACTCAAGTAAAATGAGCATTGAAGTAGGCGGGTCTCTGTGCAAACTGGACACGAGAGCCAGCAACAGTAATAGGTAAGATAGTCATGACTCACGTGGCTAGAAGCTGTTTCCCCTCTTTGAATGAATATCGTGTATGCCAGGTTTAATTATCAACCCACGTACTAGCCAACTGGAATTGCTGAACTGAAAAAAATATAGAGAAATACCTTGTGGAAATGAATATTTGCTCAGTCCTAGTACTCTTTTGTTATCATTTTTCTCAGACTACATATTCATAATCCAATTTATAAGAGTATGTGCTGATTTTGGTGGTTATTGACAGTAAAACAAATTTTTGATGTTTATCCATTAACATTAATTGTTTTCTGCTTCTTTTCAGTTTGGTGTGTGCACTTGGAGCAGTAAACAGAGCCCACATGAATACTGTAACTAAAGTGTACAGTGGGAAACAAGCAACACAAAAAGGAGGGTTCTCATATGTGGTAAGTTTTAATAATGCCAAATAAAAGTGATTGTCTTTTTATTATTTTTTGTGCTGTAATTTTATATAGGAGGCTGTGTGGTCCAGTGGTTAAAGAAAGGGGCTTGTAACCAGGAGGTCCCTGGTTCAAATCCCACCTCAGCCACTGACTCATTGTGTGACCCTGAGCAAGTCACTTAACCTCCTTGTGCTCTGTCTTTCGGGTGAGATGTAATTGTAAGTGACTTTGCAGCTGATGTATAGTTCACACACCCTAGTCTCTGTAAGTCGCCTTGGATAAAGGCGTCTGCTAAATAAACAAATAATAATAATAATAATAATAATAATGTTGTACTGCATTTTCTTTCTTCTTAGAAACCAACAATCAAAGAAATCTTTCCAGTCTTTGGGCCTAAATCTGGAGGAACGATGCTAACTGTAAGAGGAGCATACTTAGATTGTGGAAGTACAAGAGAAATTACTATTGGAAAGGCTGTGTGCACCTTAAAAAGGTGAGATAGAAAATAATTACTACCCCAGACAGAGCTATTGCCTAACTTTCATCCACAGTATCAGACATGAGTTTGTAGACATAATGGGACAAATTCACTAAGCATTTGCTCCAGGGCAAACTTGTATAAGTTTAAGAGCTTCTTCATGCTGGTTTTATAACACTGACAGTGTTTTTATTCGTTGGCAAATTCATGATAGTTTCGTGCTGATTAGTTTAAACTTAGTCTCAGATGTACTTGGTGAAGTGCTACCGCTTCATAATGCTGTAGTGGGGAGCTATAATTAGGAAACTGTTCTATTTGGGTTCTGCCTTATAATGAGAATGCAAGTGCATTTTAGGGTAAATGTGAGCCATGACTATAATGTCTTAAGGAGCACTGTTAATTGACATTCTGAAAACATACAGTGAAAAAAGAAGAAAAATCCTAGATGTTTAACTGGCACTCTTGTTTGTTTAAACAAATATCTATATTTTATTTTGAATATATATATTTTTTTCTGTCTAGTGTCTCGGATACCATGTTAAAGTGTATGACTCCAGCACAAATTACACCATCAAAATACCCTGTTAAATTGAAGATTGATTCTTCTGTGCTTGAAGCTGCCATTCCCTACACATACAATGAGGATCCCATTGTTTCTGACATCCAGCCATCCAGATCTTTTATCAGGTGAGGCATTGTTATGTAAAGTTACCAAATTGCATGAAAGAAAGGAAATATGTTATCAGTACTGTGAACAGGGTGGCTTTGCAGGGGTGATGTCAGACCAGAAACACAGATTCAACACAAGGAATGGCAGGGCAAAACTGAAGCGCAACGGCGCTCAGCGAGTTTATTAAATAATAAAACAAGCAAAATATTTAAACCAACACAAAAGACACAAAACAAACGAATAAACAAATAACAAAAAAAGTATCGTGCTGGTGTATAAACCAGCACGCTTAGCAATTGTTATATTCTCTTTACCTGCTGTCTCTACTCTTCTTCTCTACTCTGAACACCCTTCCAATAATGAGCTTGGAGTGCGTCTTTTATATCTGTGGCTGGAGCCTTAATTACCTATTGAACAGTGACATTATTAAGGCTCCAGCCACATTCCCAAGAGCTTTACCGGGATGGGGATTCAACCCCATCCACACCAGCTACACTTTGAGACCGGCTTTGTCGCCGGTCTAAAATAATAAATAATGACGGACTGCTTTCGTCCGTCCGCACAAAACACAAAATATATATATACATATATATATATATATATACTAATACAAATAATAATAGTAATAATAATAATAATAATAATAATAATAATAATACAATACAAATAAATCATAAAAATAGCACACCATATATACATAGGGGCGGGGTTCCCCGTCACAGTACTTATTGTAATTATATTAACTTCAAAAGGCTTATCACGATTTCAGTTTCCCTGTAGCAAATTACAGAACAGTCCATTTTGTGTACACAGTGGAGGAGGCACGGTTGCAGCACATGGAGTTAATTTGAACTTGGCGCATTTACCGCAGATGGTCATTGCTGTACCGCAAGAAGGCAAAGAATTTAAAGTGGTGAGTGTATCCATTTAAAAATGTGTTTGTGTGAATTACCTATAGTCTGCTGTCATTACAGTGTTAGAAAGATAAGCCGAAGAAAATGCCTGTAATGCAAAATACAAGGAAATCTAGCCTATCCACTATATTTAAGATCACAGACAAGTAAGTTTAGTTTTTTACTGGCTGGTATGCCTAAGGCCTGGTTTATGAATTTAAGTTTGAAAAATGTGTTTGATTCAAATGTAACACTTATAAAACGTATATGACTTGTGATGCTGTAAATTGCACACCAATGCTACTGCATAGTATCTCAAACATGAATAAGGGTTCCATTTTGCCAGGCTGCCGACAGTTACAGACACTTCTTAAAGTTCTCATCGTGGGTCAGCTTTAATGCAGGCATTATAAGGTGATTTTCCTCAACTCTTAGCCTCATTAAGACTGTGTTTGATCTAGTCATAATCCTAAATTTCATCTTGCATCTAGAACACTACTCAAATTACTCCTTCTGTTTTTAAAAGGAATCCAGGGCATTGGATTTGTGTGACCCTAGGGCCAGTCGCTTTAGTTTTCTGACTAACAGTTGGCTTAAAAGCAGAAAAGAGAGACTAGAAATGACATGTTCATCTTGTATCCCCCAGATAATTATGTAAAATATATGATATGAAAAAATCAAAATAAACACAGTAAGAGAAGCATCTGAAAATATATACAGCACAATACTTCTGACAACCCTGAGCACAACTCGCATCTGAAAACATGTAAATGTTATTATCGGTGATGAGTTTACAGCAAGAAATGCTTGCCGCTTTCTCCCACTACACAGAATCACATAAGAAGTATTCACAGTTTATTGTGCTTTAGTAAGCTGGCATTTTATTGCTTTTAGTCTAATTCTTCAGTATCATCTGTCTCTGAGCTGCTTATGAGCAGTGCCCATTTATATGAACAAACAGCTGTATTTCCAAAACCAGTTGTTTATTTGTGTATCACTATATTTTCTATGCGCTAAAGCCTTTTTTAATGAAAATTGTTGTTAGAATTACAAAAAAGAGGCATTCATATGGAACAACGTAATCTTTAGCTTCTATTTTCTGTATAGATAGGAAAATTAAACAAAGGCAATTTAGTGGGGATCACGTAGGAGGTCATGGATGTCCACAAACAATTCCAGAAACCTCTATTTGTAAACAATATATATATTTAATATACTAAAAGTTGTTCACTGTTGTAGTGTGACAAACAGCCTTGCAATACACAATATACATTGAGCTGTTAAGTTGTAGTACCAGTATATCTACTAAGCTCTGCTAAGGTTAGGGGCCCATACAGCACAATGTACTTTCACTGTGGTTTTTGTTGATGATTTGGCTTTTACCTCAGTTTTCAGTAGGGATTCCCTATTAAAAATAATTCTTAAAAAAAGGCCCCCAAAATAAAACAAAGTTTAAGAACATCTGGACTAGGACAGTTTATGTTCTTGTAAAAGAGAAGTGACAATGGCATTAGCTGAAGCACATGTCATCCTTGATACTTTTTAAATTTAGAAACTTGAAGAAAAAAAAAACAAGACTTAGGAATGCAGGTAACAACAGGCAGTCATGCGACACAATGAATCAGTAAAACAATGTGGTTTGCTGACACACAAGGAATGCATTGTTGCAAAGCAAATTAGCACAGCCAATTCTCTTACAGGCACAAATTTGCTATTCAGTTGGAAAAACCCCACTAGAAACATGATTAACTATTATCAGATTCTTCATTTTATGTAGCCTTTTTCTTAGCAAGCATTTCATTTTATCAGCATATATACAGAGGTAGTCTCAGCAAAGAATAATTTTCAATATGGTCACCACATTTACATCACAACTTTTTTGAATACAGTAAAATTAAATAAAAAATAAAACAATTAAATTCACAATTTATTCAGAATGCACAACATAAATGTTACTGCTTCATTATTTTTTTTTTACATACATTGATTTGATAGTAAACGAAAATGACAATAACCAGATTCAGAGCATGGATTTGCTAGGTAATGTTGTGGAGTCAAAACAAGAGACGTTGACAGAACTGGAAGCTGGAGAAGTGTAATAAACCACAAGTTATACAGTTTGTTGATCCGTGGCTACAGACTACACCTGTGGGAATTGGGGCTGTGGTAAATTCCTCTAGCGGCTAGATGCTAATAAAAACATTTCTGTTTTTTCAGTAAGAACTGTTACTATTGATTAGGTTGAGGTTAGCGTAATAAAATGTAAAAAAATAATATCGTATAGAATAATTATTAGCTGGTTAATATATAGTGTTAACAGATGTATTTTGGCTGCAGCCTTGGATCTTAGTTGGCTTGATAAACACAATGGAATTAGAGAACATTCCTGCTATAATGAAAAAGAAATGCCAACTGTCTCTGATTTCAAGGGGAAAGTGCCAAGGCCCTTTCTGTAAGCCTGCCTGCCAGTTCAAATTAAACACGTTGCTGTGGGATACATTGAAAATAGAGTAAAATAAAACATATACCTTTTGGTTTCTTCTACCATTTTGGTACTAAGGTGGGCTGTACAAAGGCTGGAGAATTATGAAGAATACAATTAGAAGAATTCCTGAGCAAATAAACATCCTCTCACACAGTCAATGTGACAGCTGAATTGCCAAAAAGGCAATACTGATTTGGTGAATACCAGTATAAATTAACCTTTGTATTTTAGAGGTTGTATACATAAGAATAGCTTCATAGAGGCAACTTGCAGATGCAACAATGCTTAAGGAATGTAGCAGTGAAAAGGAAATCAAGGACAGTAACATTCTGAATTCCTAAATACTGTATAAGGCATGAATTATCTTCTCCTCCAGACATTTTTCATCAAACTCTCATTACGTTACAAAGACCTCATTTTATTTTTTCTAGGACTGCACACCGGGAGACAGTAAGCATATCATCCTCTGTACAACTCCCTCACTGAAAGACTTGCAGCGTCACCCACCAATATTAACAAAGGTTTCCTTCACCTTGGATGGATTTTCTTCAAGGCACTTTGATTTTGTGTACGTGGAGGATCCAAAGTTTGAAGTGTTTGAAAAACCGAAAGTTATCTCTAAAGGCAATAAATATATTTTAGAAATAATGGTAAGGATTTTTTTTTTTGGTCATACTTTTCAGGCTCACCAGATTTTCTACAAGTAAAGCTCATACATTTCCTGTATACATTCAGTCTAGTTTTAATACATATACATGTATATACCGCATGCTATATACTTTTGGGCTACACTGCAGCCTTATTTCAATATAACTACGTATTCTTAGATGTTCTCCTGTGTTATCCGATGCAGATCCATATTATAAACGCATAAGCATAACAATAGTGTGTAACATCTTCAGGTAGGGTTTAAAAAAAATCCCTCATGTTACAATTCTTCGATCTACTGATGTTGAGGTTTAAAAGTTTTAAATTGAGATGAGGCAAAACATACATGATAATTGGCCAGTTAAAAGCTGACAATTCCCTTTGAATCGAAAGCACTCTGAACCTAATGACATCATTTAAGCGTCATCATGCCTTTATATATATATATATATATATATATATATATATATATATATATATATATATATATAGATATATATATATATATATATATATAGATATTATTATTATTATTATTAATGAATAAACTCCCCCGGCCCCCCTCTAACCCTAGGTAACTAATGTTGACTCTGAGGCTGTACAAGGTGAAGTGCTTAAAGTGAGCAACAGAAGCTGTGAGAATATCCACCTGGTTGCAAACACAATAGTGTGTACCATTCCCATGGAGCTCTTGGAAGTCGATAATGAGGTACAAGTGGAGGTAAGGGTTCTTATCACTATTGGAATTCTTTTGTTTTAGCAAAAATGAATGAATGGATAGTTCTTCAAAGAAGGATAAAAAAAGAACACAAAGCTTGATTTCAAGTGTCTTCTTTTACTCAATAACTAGTATTATACAACACTTGTTTTTTTTTTGGTAAAGAACATTATGAAATAGAACACATTATAAATGGCAGTAGCTACAGATTACACAATGTATGATCTTTGTAGTCAGTCAGATCTCCCAAGAGTCATTTTACATTTGTTAAGCCATGAAACATAACCAGCACAACTCTGAGGTAATCCCAACTGATTCAAGCATACATGGTTAAACTGCACACTGTAAAGCAATACCAAACTGCAATTTGAAATCAAAATGTAATTAAGAGTCTTCTAATTTGGGATGAATTATTAGGGTATCTGTTATTGAATTCTTCTCCAATACAGGTTTCATTTTATTGGGGGTATAATTCTACCATTTCAATCAGTGAAACGATTGAATTGACAGGATATTCGATTTGCTGTAAATAATTCCTTATTTCAGGTTTCATTTGCACAGCACCTTTAACCCCAGGAAAACAGCTTATCTTGGGGTTGTGACATCGGGATTGAGTTATCGTTTATTGAATTCTCTTAAGTTGAGGTGTTCTTTTTTTCTCTGTTCCTTTTCCTTCAGTGGAAGCAAGCCATTTCGTCAGTTGTCCTTGGAAAAGTAATGCTTGCCAAAGAACAAGATTACACAGGCCTTGTTGCAGGAGTGGTGTCTGTAACCATTTTAATTCTCCTGGTGTTCGCAGCCTTTATGTGGATGAGGAAGAAGAAACAAGTTGAAGGTACATTACAATGTGTAACACAACTGAAGAACCCTGGGGCTCTTGATGAAGCCGATGGGCATTGATCCCAGGAATGCCCCGTAGTATCCACAGAGTGTGGGTTGACAGTTAACCAGGGAGGGTTTTTGTAATGATTTTATCCTGTCGTTGATACAGTTGTTCAACATACATATAAATTGTAGCATGAGAATATTTTGAATTTGATTTTAAAGTATCGATTCTATTGGAATTATAGATTTGGATGAAGCTATGGTTTGGTATGAAGGAAGAGCACATATTCCACACCTGGACATGCTGGCAAATGCAAGAAGTGTCAGTCCAACTAATGAAATGGTCTCCCATGAATCTGTCGATTACAGAACTACCTTGCTAGAGGGTATGTCATTGTAGTAACTTCCAATACAAGTATTCATGAAGCTCATCTTCGTTTGATTTCATTTAATTTCTTTCTTTATTTCAGTGTTTGATTTAATCATATGTTTTTCACATATAGTGCTGAAGATTAATTCATGTTTTATAATATATAAAGAGTGATTTTTAAAATGCATTTGTAAGTCATGCTGCATATCATATTTTTTTATAAAGAAAGAAACAAATGGACAGATTCTCAAAGCTATTTACTCTAAATTGTCATTAAAAAAACATTTATTAAGATTCTAAATCGAGTAAGAAAAAAAGGTAAGACTGCTTACAAGTCCCAGAATTAAAAGTCTTAAGTTGTTTATTTCAGGTTTGGTAACTTATTAATGGGCGCTTCTTTTTTTTCTGAAAAAAAAATTGCTAATGAAGATTTAGAGTAAAGAGCTTTGAGAATCCAGCAACATACATTTTGCCATTCATTTTATCGGGTCTAGCATTTCAGTGTGCGTGTTGATCATACATGCTTTCTGCTTTTATCCCGTTGGTAATTATCTTTCAGATCAGGGCCAAAATCTGTCCCAGACTGAATCATGCCGACACCCCCAGTACAGCCATTCAGGTTTGTCGACCATACAGTCCAGTGGAGATACTGACCTGGCTACTCCCCTGCTTCTGTCCAACGTTCACATCAATATCAACAGCCTGGACCCAGACTTGCTCAAAGCAGTGCAGCATGTAGTTATTGCACGGGATAACCTAATTCTGCATGTCAATGAAGTGATAGGAAGAGGCAAGTATTGTGTGTGTGTGTGTGTGTGTGTGTGTGTGTGTGTGTGTGTGTGTGTGTGTGTGTATGTGTACAACAAATCATGCATGAACCCCACATACTGCATACAGGCTCAGATACTTGCTGTACCCATGAGAAGCTGCTTGGCCCAAGCAGACTTTTATTGTCAACTAACACTCTGACAAGAGGCACTGTAAGAGAGAGTAGTGGGGCATGTTCGTAAATAATTACATTAGCATGACAGTAAATGCATGGGGGTATATTTTATAAGCTTTTACTTGAGGCTTGAATAAACTTCATTTTTTAAAAAGAGGTAAACACATGCTTAAAAACCAGGCAGCTGAATATTATAATTCAAGGTCTGTTGATATAACACACAATTTTGCCTTAACCAGCTATTTTTTCAGTGGGCTTCCTTAAATAAAATCAAGATATCTTCAAGACCAGCTACTTGATCCCTGATGTATATGAAATCTGACATTCTCTTTCATGAAATATTTCCCAAGAAACACTACGATTGCAAGTCAAAGGAAACCTGGAGGATTTATTCTATTAAAATATATATATCATTTAGTTTCCCCATTGTTAAGCACATGAATCCCCTTTGATGGTAATCGGACACCATTGCCATCTGGAAGGATGTGATAGTGTAGTGGCTGTGAATTTTTTTCGTCATTCACAGTTTGCTCCTGGATTAGCTAAGGCTGGCTGTCTGTGTTGGTTCTCCTTTTACTTTCAGTGCTGACTGACCAAACTAACAAAATTATAAATTATAGTGTCAAACTGCCCTTTAGCAAAAAATATTGTAATTGGACAGCACTTGAATGCTTTGGCCTACATGGATTTTTTCATGTAGTTTTCAATAATCACAATATATCATATTTCATAACTATATTTGCGTGGGTGTGAGTGTTTGTTTATAAAACACTTCAACAGAAAAATGTTAGGTTATGCGTAAGGGTTGTTTATTTTTTTGTTTGTGTTTTGTTAAATAGGACACTTTGGCTGCGTTTTTCATGGAACACTTTTGGATAAAGACAGCATGAAAATTCACTGTGCAGTGAAATCCCTTAACAGTGAGTAACAGATTTAGCGATATAGTTTTATACGAGGTGGAGTTTGATGCGTCTCTACATAAACCCCATGGCTAATGTATTTATTATTTCTTGAATTCCCTATACTGTAATTGTGTCTTAAGTGCAAAAAAATGATCTGCATGACAAATAGCCTTTTCTCCTGGGAGACGCTGCTATGATTTATTACAATTTTATAATATGGCATTTTCAGCTGTAAGATTTATACTCTCTTGTGGATGTTGTTTCATAAACCACATAGTTTTGCCTTTGAGCCTTATTGTTGAATTATATATATATATATATATATATATATTTGATATATACAACTATCAGTCATTTTAAAGGATGTGTTTGTTTAAAGCTTTGCTTTCTTTGTTTTGGGTTGGACATTAAAATGGCAATAGGAAACTAAAATAATTCTACCAAAAACAGATTTACATATTCTTAATATTTAGTATGTTTCCATAACTACAGTGAAAGCTTACACTGAATGTATTTGTTAAAAACAAAAAAAACCTTTGTTATGATACCACAAGACAGTTTTAACAACATTAGACACCATGACAACAGCAACCCTCACCACTGCTACGGTCTTTTTTAACAGTTAGCTTTGACGTTTCTGCTGGATGTATATCAGTCTTTATCCAGGTTATTGTACTATTAGAAAGGCTATAAACCAGATGATGCTAATTACCCACAAGATTAATGGGTCTGTTAAGTAATATATTCACTTTCTTTGTATTTTCTTCAATAGGGATTACAGACATCGAGGAGGTAGCGCAATTCCTAAAAGAGGGAATCATCATGAAAGATTTCAGCCATCCTAACGTCCTTTCTTTATTGGGCATCTGCCTTCCAAGTGAAGGCTCTCCACTAGTTGTTCTGCCATACATGAAACATGGAGATCTTAGAAACTTCATTAGGGACGAGGCTCATGTGAGTACAAGATCAGTTAATTAAGAGCAAGACAGGTATTCAATGTATTGATATTTTGGAATATTTCATTTGAAATGTCTTTTATAACTGTATTTTGTAGCATAAAAGATTTACAATTAAAATGTAAACGTGTTAACTAAAAAGTCGAAATGTGAATGAATACTGTGGCTAGACTTTAACAACCTTCTTTAAGATGTTTTATTTAACCTTCTGTCTCCCCAGTGGTGAAATGTGTAACTGCATTTTTAGAGAGTTCAAAAGGCAAAGCTAAATATATTTGGTTTGGATTTTTAATAGGTTTTCTTGTCCTCTATAATTATGTTGTTGTGTCTTATGTTTTACAGAACCCAACAGTGAAAGATCTCATAGGGTTTGGGCTACAGGTAGCAAAAGGAATGGAATATCTAGCCAGCAAAAAGTTTGTCCATAGAGATCTAGCTGCCAGGAACTGCATGTAAGTATGGCATTTAAACATACTGAATGATTATATTATAAACCTATTTTATTATGTGACATTTTGGTGACATTTTATTAGGTGAGATTTTCCTGAGTTTTTTTTCTGCATAGGGGATTCACAAATGACTGTTAAATTTCTGATAACCTGTTACTGTTTTAAGAAAATTGTATTGTATTGTGTATATTATACTTTTGCATCCATGTTTTATTGCTACTTATTGCTGTTTGAATACAGTAAAAGTGAATGATGCTGACAGAATATTTGCTATTAATGCAGGTTGGATGAAAAATACACTGTTAAAGTGGCTGATTTTGGTCTTGCAAGAGATGTCTATGATAAGGAATATTACAGCGTGCACAATAAAAACGGAGTCAAATTGCCTGTGAAGTGGATGGCACTGGAGAGCTTACAGATACACAAATTTACTACAAAATCTGATGTGGTAAAACAGTACTTTCTATACATTGTGTTTTTTTCACATTGAGCTGCTTAGTTTGAAAGTAACTGTAACAAAATTAATTAATCTTACCTAGATAGTGGAATCAGTGACACAATTTGGCTGTTAATGACTGGACATGTATTTGTTAATTGTGTCATTCTTTTCTGGAACATGTAATAAGCAGAGCTTTGTGAGCATTTATCTTAATAATTAATTGAGCAGTTAATTATGATCACCAAGCATGGTTTACCATAGGCTATTTGAAATAGCTGAACTAAAACACTGCGAATGTTTATTTAATGAGTAGTAGCTATAACTGGTTTAGTTTTACCTTATATTTTATGATGTTTTATGATATTTTATGAGTGTTTTGAAGTTATGGATGATTGCTGATGTTCTTATAGATTACTCCTTTGTAATTTCTATACTTATTCACAGTGTATAAATTACTAAAGAGCTGTAAAAAAAAAAACATTAATTATTGTTTAAGTTATTTTTTGCTGTTGCTGTATTCCCTCAGTGGTCTTTTGGAGTTCTGCTATGGGAGCTGATGACAAGAGGGGCCCCACCTTACTCAGATGTCAGTTCTTTTGAAATTACTGTATTTCTGCTGCAAGGAAGGCGCCTTCTTCAGCCAGAATTCTGCCCTGACTCACTGTAAGTCTGTGTGCCAAGCTGGCTTGATTTGGGGAGGGTGTGGATGGGGCGGTGTGGGTTGACACACCGCTCCTGCAGGGCACGTACCTGAGAAATATGTAATGCAGGTCCCAGGTTAGGCAATGTGGTGGGTGCCCCTGAGGAACATTTTTTTTCACTTGTGCCTTATTGCTTTGTGTTGATCTCTTAGTTTACCAATGTTTTATGTTCTCTTTGACTAGAGTTATGCAGTTTGTCACTATTAGATGTAATACATGGTTTCCTCTGCCTATACACAGAAACCATGTGTGCTTCTTATTACACCTATACAGAGATGGCCATTACGTTTTACATATTTGTTTTCTCTTTTTTAAATACAGGTACAATGTGATGATTGAATGCTGGCATCCTAACCCAGAACGGCGGCCAACATTCTCAGGACTAGTTTCCAGAATATCTTCCATCTTCTCCAGTTTTAGTGGGGAACACTACATCCTTTTAAATAGCACCTATGTTAACATTGATAGACTTACTCCATACCCTTCTATTAAGTCATCCCAGAATGATCTAAATGACCAAGAACTGTGCACATGAGGTAAGGAGCTAAAAAAAACACAATTCCCATATCAGTTGTTAACTGTATGGAAAGAATACAGACAGTATAATTAGAGGCAGCTACAGTACTATAAACAGTCCTGTTGACACTGAAATAATAATGGATGTAACCGACTTTCAAATGGAAGAAATGAAAACTGAGCTGCACTTTTTCGCAGAAAGGATTGCAACACAAAGTACACAGTAAACCCACTGCCATGAGCAACAGAGATATGGAAACTCCTTGCCACTGAAAGTGGCCCGTTTTACCAAGTGCAGCAGTTATCTGATTTATCGGCAAATCAGATTTATTAACTTGCTGATGCCGAGGCTCACCCTGATAATGTGTGACTTAAAATGACAAAGTGCCACAACAACTGTTTTGTGAAATTATCAGAATCCTGTGCAATGTGTGTAACTTCAGTATAACTGTGTATGTCAAGTTCACATTCTGATTTACCAATTCAGTTTTACTCACTGTATTCTTTCTGTGTATGGTGTGACTGGATAGCAAAATGATGAACTTGTAGTGCCATTGTGAACTTCAGTTATAGCACACTGCCTAACTGGGCAAACTGCAAGACACTGGACACTTTATATGTGCCACTAACTTAGCATTTTAAACTAAAATGAGATAAACTCATATGTCTTTATATCTGTGTCTTGTATTTGTGACTGGCTTGTCACTTGGAAACACAAGAGCTGGTGCACCTTTGGGAAATGAATGCTTTGTTTTTGCGCTAGCTGCTGTTTTTTTTTTCTTTCCATAGTGTTTAGAATATTTTAATGTCTGTGTACACTGCTATACTGTATGTACTATGTTTTTTTATAAGGAAATGTTTTATTTAAAAAAAAAAAAAGCAAGCATCAAACATTTCTGAACAGTGGTACAACAAAATAAAACCCAAGGCAACCGACTGTATTTAAATGATTAAGTGAAAATGCTAAAGCCTAATGTAAAAGAATTGTATATTAAATAACTAATCTGACTTGCAGTATGATGATGCTATATGAATAATGGTACATGTTATGTTATATTTGTGATCATTTCTTGAAATCATATTTACTGTAATAATAAACAATAATTGTAATTAATCTAATACAATTCAAGATAACACATTATATGTAAAGCCGGAGATGTGTGTTAAATTATGCCATGGTACATGTACCTTTGTGTGACATGTTAAACATGTTTTTTTAATCCTGTCCAGCTGTCTTTAATTACCACATTTTATTTCCGTTTGAGACTGAAGTACAGTACATAAAGAGACAAAGGCCTATATTTATTAAAGTAGTTTACTCCAAGGGACAAAAATCCACCAGTGAAAACACCCACAAACAATTTATAGTTAAATTAATTATTCAATAAACATAATATTTAATAGTATGTCCCATAGCCACAAAGGTATAAAAATAATTTTGGTGGACTGATGAGGAAAACAGCTTCCTGTAAGATGTATGGAGTGACTTTTAAACTTGATGGCATCATGAATATGGGGTGTTTCATTCAGAGCACAGTCCTTAAGTTACCCGTTACAATTTAGTTTGACAATTTTAATTTCACAGAAATGCTGCAAACTCTACACTGGAGTGAAAAGATTTGTTAAATGTGTGTGTCTGAGTGTTTTATCTTGTTTTAACCAAGCCAGTGTTTTAAACTGCACATAATTATTTTAGTACCATGATATTAAACAGTACACTTGCCTACAACTAATTACAATGCCAAGCTTATGGCTTTGAACACCGGTCATTGTTCAAAGACAAATACCTGGCCCCTAGATTAGTACAATTAAATAATACAATATCTACCTCCTTTCCAAAGTATGAGCTCTTGCAAAACATGGAATTCTGTCCAGTTCAGTCAACAGGACTGGAACAGATCGTATTTTAAACATTCCTAGCTGAGTAAGTCACTGTCTCTACCACTTGTACTTTTCCAAATGGAAAAGGGCAAGGCTGCATGCACTAGATAGCACACAGCCTGTACATGCCTATCCGTTATGAGCAAGCCATGTGTGTTTTTGGCAGGCATCAAAGACTGACCCTTGTACTATTCTGCTAAACACTGGGGTGTGTCCCAACCTCAGTTAATGTGGAGAAAATAAGTACCTATAGGTTTCGTAATATTATGACTAGAATATGCCAGGATTGTCAGCATTTTAATGGAGAACAAAACATAGTGCAGTTACCTGATCAAAGAATATGCAAATTATTAAATAATTGAGCAGCTCGGTAGGGTATGAAATATTAGAGTTGTATCTTTGTACTGTATTCTATGTACCTGCGTAACTGGCACTTGCCAAAGCTGTGGTAGGGCAAGCAGGACAATATTGTGAAATGCAAAGCTGTTTATTCTCTTTGAAAGTATTTTAGACTCAAGCTGTTTATACACCTGGTCAAAGGGACATTTTGAAACAATGAATTAATTTCTCAAAGCATGTCTGCCCTCATCGGCCTGGATCACATCCTGCAGTGTGGAAGACGTGGACAAAATGATGTTGCTGCATGTAATAATCATGTTTTGCACACTATTACTTCTGACTGCAACATTTTAAATAGGATAACATCTGAATATCTTAAAGTCTTTTTTTCCCTTTTTTTGGTGAATTTAGTCGCTTGTGAAAGTCAAGGAAGAGGCACGGACAACAAACAATTATAGTGTTGGCAAGTCCAATGATTATTAACAACTAGTGAACTATCCTGCTGCTAGCTATTCATACACTGAAATAATGTACACACGTTCTTAGTAAAATCAGTTGAGTGTTATACAGTACATGTCTTACATTTAGATTTGTGATCCCTATTTTAAAGTGTTATCCTATATCCTCTTTTTCTGTATTCTGTGCACACCCAGAGCTAATAGCATTGTGGTATGTGAAGCTCAAACTCAAGACAATAATTCTGGGAGTGGATGTATTTTTCCAAAATGATTGGCAGTCAGAATCTGAGTTTCTGACCTTATGGCTCAAAGGCATGTGTAATACTAGTTGTTTTACGGGGCCCTTAGAAATGTGTGCTTCTTGCATCACAGCATTAGTTTTACTTATGTCTGTTTCAGTGTTCATAAAAAGATAATGTAGGTGTTCAAAGCTAATAAACAGCTGCCAGCTAATAGAATTCCGATACCACTAGAACAGAAAAGGAATGTTTAGAAGTTTCAATAGTAGGACACATAATCACCTGTGCCTCAGGGGGTCTGTTTAAAATCAAATGGGGGGAGGTGGGTGATGATTACATCCCCTGAGAAAGATTTATTGCCTTCTAGACGACAACATTTTTTTTAAAAACAAAAATGATTAAAAACCCCAATGGTATGGGGTTGGAATGTTTTTTAATTGTGACTAATAAAGCCCCTTATCTATCCAAATTATAATTTTTTAGGTTGGTAAGTGTATGAAGGCTAATTAATAAAAAATAAAAATAAATCACTGTAGTACCACAGAATCCCACAGTTACTAATATATATGTGTCTGTGAGTTAAATTAAGTGACCTCATTGGTCTAGTCCCTTAATTGTATACATGTTTGCTATGCTTTAGTATCGCTACTGTTTTGCTTGGTAAGTTATGTCACCATGGTAAATAAAATGTTTCACTCAACATAATTGACCAAATTTTGAAAATCAGGTTCAGACGACACGTAGATTCTGGTTTCATTCACGCTGAAATGACTCGTTTTTGGGACCTTCATTGAAATTCATAGAAGACACTGAAAGAAGCAGTTGTTAAAACAATATACTGATAGACTGAAGGATGGACTTTTATATACAGATTAAACATGCAGCTTCTGTCCTCCAGCGAGCTGCAAACAGATAGCTAACTAGGGACATCTACTGGTAACAACATTTTCTGCAATGCATTATTTTAGGGACTAAACCTACAGTCTTAAATGAACATGTCTAGACTTGGTGCTAAAGGATTTTTTCTCTGGCGGCACTAAAAGTAGTGCCTTCACTTAAATAACATTTTCCATGCCCCTGGGCATGGAAAATGTTGTTTAAGTGCAGGTTTGGAATGAGACTCTAATAGACCATCTGTAAAAGGGGGTTCACAAACAAAACATTGATTTCATCATCCAGGGTAATTAAAATGTCGGAAATAAGACACATGTACATGTACAGTATGTTTACAAAATTTCTGTCAGCTTTTAACCATATTCAGAATCAATCTAGTGTTTATGTCAAAAGAATAAGAACAAAATAGTTAAAAACAAATATATATATTGTATTATTTGGGTTCATTTAAAAAAAATGTCTATGCTGGCTGGTATTATTATTACAAGATGTATGTTATTAAAGGGAACGTTGATAGTATGTTAGATTATGCATGCATACTGTTTCAAATGTGTTTACTTAGACAGAAACTCAACAGGTTCTCTTAAAATGTATGTTCATATTTAATAAACTAAATTAAAACCAATGCATAAACAAAGGTCAAGACCATACACTATTGTTTCAGCTGGACGTATCGATTATTGAAAACAGAACATATTAAAACTCTCCGAAAACGTTACAAAACTGACAACTTAATATAATCTCTACCTCTAATAGCCAATTCAAGGACTTTGACGATCAGTATTGAAAAGAGTATTCCCTTTAAAATCAGATGAAGCCCCTTAGCCCAAAAGACAGATGGAAGGAACTAAACTGTCTACATACAGTTTTGTCAATTGATTTCTTCTCTATCAGAAAGGAAAATAATTTGTATTCTGATTAATACATTGCAATAGTAAACTTAGAAACTACTGTGGGTTAATTAGATAATTAACTAAGTTGTGTAACAATTTGTGTTGACAATAAATTGTACAAGTACTATAGTATAGGGCCCTTTGCTAATTGACTGTTTTTAGTATTGGAGTTTTGTATGTGTAAGTGAGAAAGCGAAACAATGAGGGAGAACTGTATATTATATAACTGTAAGGAGGCTGTGTGGTCCAGTGGTTAAAGAAACAGGCGTGTAACCAAGATGGCTGTGGTTCAAATCCCACCTCAGCCAGACTCATTGTGTGACCCTGAGGAAGTCACTTAACCTCCTTGTGCTCTGTCTTTCGGTTGAGATGCACTTGTAAGTGACTCTGCAGCTGATGCATTGTCCACACACCCTAGTCTCTGTAAGTCGCCTTGGATAAAGGCATCTGCTAAATAAACAAATAATATTATAAAATATTACTGTTTTCAATAACTGCATTTATATCGCTGTTCAGCAACAGTTACTGGTTTCTACCCAGTCGGGCTATAAAACACCCCAGTAAAGGTTGATAGCACTTCATATTTGTAGAGCAAATAAGATTTTTTTTTTCTTTCTAACTGTATGAGTGAGAATTCCTTGCTATTCCCTTAGGTTTTCATGTGCTTGTTTATTTCATTAGTGATTTAACTATAGGCCTGTATCTGACTTTCTCTTAAACACAGATGTTTCATTTGTAACAATAATTGTTGACGGAGGGGGAGACCAAGTTGGGTGTTAAACAAATGTTTTTGTTTTTATTTTTAATTTTTATTTTAAAACCATAGACAACTTGCTATGTACTGTGACTTGAACTTGTTTATTTAAAGTGATAGTACATAGCAATATAACTGGGGTGTGCAATTTGTATCGGCCGACGCCCGCGGACAAGAGTTGCTGTTATATTTTGCCCGTCGGACAAGTAGTTTTACTTATGTATTTGTCCTATGTTCGTTCTATTGCTAGAAAGACACTCCTGGTATATCTGTAGAGAACCACACAAGTTTGTGAAAACTGAATTGCAGAAGTCTAGCACCAAAGAACAAACATTTTAAACAGTGTTTACGTCCCACCCCTATCACTTCTGATTGGCTAGCTGTGCAAGAAGCTGATCTTCTATTGGATACAAAGAAAGCAAGAAATGGCTGCCAAGAGGGCCTCTGGCAACACACAGATTGGTCTTGTGTTATTTACGTTTTTTGTAAATTAGCAAATAAGTGATTCTGCTTTCTTAATACATGCATATATATATATATATATATATATATATATATATATATATATATATATATATATATATATATATTTTTACATACACATGTTCTTTACAGATGTGGGGTTCAGCAGTTACAAAACTGAAAACAAGAAAAATCAGAATTCCACAAAGCAGCAGTAATAAATGCCAATGATTTCCTATCTGCAGGGGCGTAGCGTACACTGCTGATTAAGCCGAAGCAGCCGCCTCGGTAAAAACAGCTATACATTTTTGGAAGAAAAAACAAACTACAAAAATATATCTAAAGATTTTTAAAAAGAATAATGTGCCCACTTACATTTTTAAGAGTTGCATATAATCGACATGTTTTCATATTATTATTATTTTTTATTTGCCATTTCTTCGTAACATTTTTTGTGATCTTAGGCTGTATATAAATATGACAGTCGGAGTATTAAGACTTCGCGCCAAATAGACATGTTGGCTTCTCGTTCTCATTGGTCAGTTTCCCTAGTTACGTCGCGTGCAGCTCTAGAATTGAATCCACCGTACTGTTTATGACCCGACTCCAGTGACTCGGATCCGATCCCATTTTTGGTTCTCGTTTGTGCAACCAGCCCCTGGAGCAGCGGGTAGTCCCGTACATTATTTAGTGGACGGTTCGGTACTGTACATACTCAAAGATGAAATGAAGAAACCAATTGCATTTCTTTTCACAACTCTGGGTAAGAATGTTTAGTGATTGCATTTCTTATTAATATTGTTTTTTCTGCTGACAGTCCTGTGCAGTGTAATGTTTAGCTACGATTTGTTTTCATAAATCAGGTGTTTTTCTTGCGCAATGACAACGCCTTCACCCTCCACCGATATAACGATTCATAGCTGTTAGTTTTTAGTACTTTTCATGTATTGTATTTGCCATGGGCTAGAAGAATTGGAGGTAATTCTATTTATAAATGTATAAAGTTATTTTCCTAATGTTTTCATTAGAGAAAAAAAAATCCAAGGAAGTACTGTTTTAATACCGGTCATTTTTTTTATTTATTTTTAAATCGTTTTCGGCATCTTTAAACAGCTTTTTCAGTGGTAACAACGCACTAGCTACGTTCCAGCATGAATGTGACAGCTCGCCTCGTTCAACCTTGACGAGTCTGTACACCAGAAGCAGTTTAAAGTATATTTACATAAATTTAAAGAAACATTGTCTGTGTTGATGATTATATATGATAAGTGTATTGGTTTGGTTATCAAACAAACAAAAAAAAACTTGCATGTTTTTTGCCCCGCCCCAAGTGTAAAACTGAAAAGTCTCTGACAGCCTGTAGACAATCTGTGTTTTCCGCAGCAGACGGATTCCTCGGGGCCCAGTTCAAGACGAGAAAGAGTTTAACTGAGTGCATCCTTTCGATATGTTCGATTGTTCTCGCAGCTGTATGGGTGAAAATAGATGAATGGCCTTGCCCTGCTATATGTCCACAGAGACATGTCCCGGGAGGAAGTGTTACAGCGTTTCGATAGATCAGGCCATAGGAGGATTGGCAAACTCTATCTAAAGTAAAGCCTCCAAAATCAGTGTTTTTAATCGTGGCATCATACAGTCTCAGCAGTCTGATCAGTCTTAGCACTAGTATCAGCAGTTTTACCAGTGCCAGCACTGGCAGCACCAGTCTTACCAGTCCCAGCACTGGCAGCACCAGTCTTACCAGTCCCAGCACTGGCAGCACCAGTCTTACCAGTCCCAGCACTGGCAGCACCAGTCTTACCAGTTCCAGCAGTAGCAGCACCAGTCTTACCAGTCCCAGCAGTAGCAGCACCAGTCTTACCATCCCAGCAGTGGCAGCACCAGTCTTACCATCCCAGCAGTGGCAGCACCAGTCTTACCATCCCAGCAGTGGCAGCACCAGTCTTACCATTCCAGCAGTGGCAGCACCAGTCTTACCAGTCCCAGCAGTAGCAGCACCAGTCCCAGCACTGGCAGCACCAGTCTTACCATCCCAGCAGTGGCAGCACCAGTCTTACCAGTCCCAGCAGTAGCAGCACTAGTCCCAGCAGTGTCAGCACTGGACTCTTCGTAAGACAGATGGATTGCTTGTTTCACTAGTTAATTTTGTACTTATAATTATTTGTGGTGTTCACATATATTTTTGTGTTGTAAGTATGATACTGCAAAGGTGTGTCCTAGAAGTTATCTATGGAGTTGAAGACTAGATATTTAATAAACACATATTATTATTATTATTATTATTATTATTATTATTATTATTATAATAATAATAATAATAATAATAATAATAATAATAATAATAATAATAATAATAATAATACATTATAAAACATTATAAAACTTGGTTTATACAACACTTTATATGGAGCATGTTTTACATTTAAAAAGTGAAAACAGCACAGAGTACTGTTTCAGGTTTGACTACAGACTGGCCTTTCTGAAAGATTGGAACAATGAGAATTCCACAAGGGATTGGGAACTGTAGAAGTAGATTGTGTCAGTTTTGTGCAGAATTGTTTTTACGTGGATACGCGCGTCCCATTCACTGTTCGAGTGGCTCCAGCGCGTGTCCGTGCGGAAATCCTCCCTTCTGATGACGTTGTACTCGGCTTCAATCCGTCGTGCCGGAAGGAAAGATGGCGGATCATGAAGAGCAGTTATCTGAAGAGGAGAAGGTAGGGGATGCTAAGCGTCTTATATGGGTGCAATGCTTACATAAAACTTGACGTTTATCAGTATTGCACCCCGGTTTGTTGTGACCTACAGCATGCCGTTTAGAAAATACTCATTTTTGCAGCAATTAGCGATTAAACGGGAGGCCGCTGGGCTTGGGCATCAACTATTATTATTTTTAGCTACCCAGTCCCTGCCCAACTTCCGTTCTTGTCTAATCTCGATCGGGGACGCCGCTCCTTGTATGGTCCGATCTTAACAAATAGGAACTGGGCTGCATATGTAGCCGCCTAGTCTATTTGCAGCGCCGAAGTGTGTCATGGAAAGTCGTTATGTTCACTCTGGGGTTTCAAATGAATCGATCTGTTACAATGCACGCGTTTTTGATGCTAGGTCGTGTTGTTGTTTTTTTTCAATTAGCTAGATAGGATGTGTATTTAAACGCGCCGATTTGTCAGTGGCACTGATTGTGACCTTATATGTACATTGAAAATACCTGAGCAAGGTGAAATTCTTCAATGTGCCTGTTCATTGCACGGAGACTCATTTGCCTAACTGCACAGGCCCATTGGGTACTGTATCTGGCACTGTCTGTATTCAATTAGACAGACAGCCATTGGGACACAAGAGCAAGGGAAAAGGGATGAGAAATAGTACCACAGATCTGATAAGAAACATCTGAAATAGGGTTGTAATATCACAGGAGCTGGTGTGTCAATAGGAGGAAATAAGTTTTCTTTCGTTGTGAGGGTGGGAGTAGGGGTGCGGTAACAATGCAGCCTTGAATCACACCAACAGTCTCCACTCTGGATTACAGACCGGTTACCGGTGGACGTTTGATAGTGTGTTAAACTTTATGACTAATTACCTCCAATATGCTTCATGAAATGAGGTTTATTTTAAGTAGGTTTTTTTACTCTGTGCTCAGAATACCAAATAATTTAATTCTCATAGGAAAGTGACCAACTTAAAACTGCAGCTTTTTTTCCCCCATGTATGGAATATTTGAAATACTCCAAAAGGACTACTCTGCCAGTGTTTTCTTAATTCATTTTTAATCAGTCCATTAAAAAAATATCTTCTGTCCTTCCAAAAATATCTTCTGTCCTTCCTACTGCTACCATGTGTTTGTTGGATGCATGCAGTCTACTGAACTTATTCAAAATCACCCTGCTGAATTGATTTAAATGGCTCTCTGAACTTCTTGCATGTGGGTTTAAGTGCTTATTGTTCTTATGCTGCCTGGACAACTGAAAATTCTTACAGAATGCTGAGGATTCATATTCACACATTTCCAAAACCAGAGTACACAGCCAGTATTATACAGCGGTGTTGGGTCATCATTCATTATCTTACAGTTTTTCTTTTTTCATTATGGTAACTGCTTTCTCGTACAGTAAGTGGAGAAAACATTTCAACCAAGACCACTGCGGCTTTCATTAGGGAACAGTAGTCTACTACTAGACTAAAATGTGAAACCCTTAAAATGTTTCTTGAATGAAAACAGAGCAGGTCTCATAAATTTAGGGGTTTGGATATTTGGGTTAAACCAAGATACAGCACAAGTTCTACCCCACAAATGGAATTTTTTTTTCAAGTCAGTGTTAAAACCTGGTTTCAGCTGAAGATGGAATTAGTCATTTAGCAGACACTTTTTTTTTATCCAAAGCGACTTACAGACTAGGGGGTGAACTATGCATAACAAATGCTGCTGCAGAATCACTTGCAGTAGGACCATGGTTTTACATTTACATACTTTTTTTTTTTTTCTTGCCTGTAGCTTATGACTGTGTATTTAGCCAGGTGTGACCTACCAGGGCAATGAATTGTATTTCTGAGGTCTTTTGTTATCAAGATATTCATTAAAATAATCAGTCAATAAAAATATCATACCTTATACCTGGTGAATTACAGTTATGTTGAGGCTAAGACACCAGTCTGTCCTTTTCCTATGTATATACCATTCCCAAATTAGGCATCAGTTTGCTAACAGGCTAAAAAGTTAACATGTTTCTACACCAGTGTCACATGGTCATATATATATATATATATATATATATATATATATATATATATATATATATATATATATATATATAATATAATATAGTCAACAGCATGGAAACTTGAAAAGCATTACTGTAGTTGCAATCTCTGGAGGTGGAGCTGACACTATGTGAGCAAATACTTCACTCGGCTGCCAAAGTATGCATGTGCTTTTCACAGAAGTTACATCGTAGAAGAGTTATCACTATGTTATCGCAGGGATCAGCAAATAAAAAAAATAAAATTCTGCTTGTTCTGTACTTCCCCAGTGAGACTTTTGTCAATCAGCACGTTTTAAGATAAAATCAGTTGTGAGCATCTCTTGACACAGAAAAAATGTATTGAAAATGCCTTATTAAAGACAATACAATAAAGTAAATGCTGTGAAATAGCTCATTTTACCTTGTCTTCCAAACATGAACTGGTTAACAGATTTTTTTTTGTGTGTTTGTAAATTAAGTAAATAAAATATTTGATCCTTTTTTTGTTTAAATTGCACAATAATTATAAATTACTTTTAAATGAGCTGAGTTTGTTACAGATCTGAAATGCATGCGCTGGATAGGACAGGACTTCTGACAGTACAGAATGGACATGTACAGTGCCGAGAAAGTTTGTGAACCCCTTAGGATTTTCACATATTTCACATATTTCAAACCTAAAATGTTATTAGATCTTAATCTAAGTCATAATAATAGATAAAGATAACCTGATTACACAAATGACACAAAAACATGATACTTTTTCAACATTTATTTATCCACAAATGATTCAACATTCAATATCCATGTGTGAAAAAGTATGTGAACCTTTAGATTCAGTAACTGGTGGCACCCCCTTGAGCAGCAGTGACTTCAACTAAGCGTTTCCTGTATCTGTTGATCATTCCTCCTTACAGAACTGCTTCGACATTTGAGGGCTTCCTTGCATGGACAGCTCGCTTCAGGTCCTGCCACAACATTTCGATGGGGTTTAGGTCCGGACTTTGACTAGGCCATTCTAAAATGCAGAATTTCTTCTTCCACAGCCATTCTTTTGTAGATCTGCTTGTATGTTCAGGTTCAGCTTCAGCTCACGGACGTATGGCCTGACATTCTCCTCTGGAATCTTCTGATACAATGCAGAATTCATGGTTGTGTCAATGATGGCAAGCCGCCCAGGTCCTGAGGCAGCAAAGCAGCTCCAAACCATCACACTCTATGTGCTCTTTGGCGAACTTCACACGGGCAGCAATGTTCTTTTTAGAGAGCAGTGGTTTCCTCCTGGCTATCCTTCCATGAACACCATTCTTGTTCAGTCTTTTTCTGATAGTTGAGTCATGAACACTCACATTAGCCAAGGTGAGAGTGGCCTGCAGATCCTTGGATGTTACTCTGGGGATCTTTGTGACTTCCTTGATGATTTTCTGGTTTGTTCTTGGAGGGATTTTGGTAGGACGACCGCTCCTGGGTAGAGTGACTGTGGTCTTGAACTTTCTCCATTTGTAGACTATCTGTCTGACAGTGGATTGGTGGAGCCCCAAATCCTTAGAAATGGTTTTGTAACCCTTTCTAGACTGATGAGCATCAATAACTGTTTTTCTGAGGTCCTCAGAGATTTATTTTGATCATGGCATGACGTGTTTCCACACACCTGTATGGTGAAGACCAAACTCACAAAGTTTCTGATCTTTAGATTGGGAGGCCCAACCCTATATCACCCTTGAAGATCTACCTAATTATTTAAACACCTGATTCTAATTATACCCTTAATTGAGCTGATAAAACCAGGGGTTTACTTACTTTTTCACATACCCTGAATCTTAATTTCATTGTTTGTCTAATTCATACATCATTTTGTTTCAAAAGACATGGAATTGGTTAATATAAACCCTATTGGAATATTTAAGAAAAGACTGATTTTGATTCAAGAAGGCAATCATGGTAAAACTATGGAATTTCCATAATTATCATCGGCGCTGTATGCTATCTCGGTGTCTCTCAAGCCACAGTCAGCAGTGCAAGTCTGTCTACCCTCAGGCTCTGGCTACTCAAGGGATTTTCTTAACATTTGTATGCCCATCTATGGTCATGCACAGCACAGGGAGAACAGGCTACGCTGCAACACTGACTGTCACTTTCAGATGTGACTGCAAACAGGACGTGCTACAAAATGAACAGTAATAAATACGGATGAAGTCAGGCCTAAATACAGAGCTGTAGACTACGCCAGTGTATGAAAGGTGTTAGCCTTCAGCTGAGGTTGATGATATTTTGGTACTGTATCTGCCCCCACAAGAACAATTTGAAATAGCTTAAAGAGACAATGGATAAACTTGTATTGTGCATCTTGTTTAATTAATAAAAATGAACATTTTAAATATGCTGGAAGTGGCAAAAATAAAAGTGATGCAGAAAAACTGTTATTTCTTTTTTTATTGTTTAAAATCTAGTATTCACATTTTATAGTAGATTTATACATTGCCCAGAGGATAGGTGCTTTTATTAAGCAATGGCAATACACAATGCTACTTTTAAAAGAAAACTTTAGTTCTACAGTATAATGTACAAAAGCTACTTGAAGGATGCATTTTTTTATTTGAACTATACTATTGGGCAATTTTGTTTATTGTATTTCCCTGGATTCTATAAACCGATTTAGGACAAAAAAGCAGTTCATGAAAAGGGGTCAGTATGCTAATCAATTTCTCTTAATGTTGTCTAATTGCAGGTACGCATAGCAGCTAACTTTGTCATTCACGCTCCCCCAGGAGAGTTTAATGAAGTTTTCAATGGTAAGTTCTGTATATACATATTTTAAATTTTTGTTGATCACGCACACATTTTCATTTTAGTGTACACTTTCATTAACTGTAGCATATTAATTAAATTAATTTTAACCTCACATCTAAGACAGAGGAGGTTGTCAGGCTGTGATATACTGTAAGTTCCTACAGAGATTTTTTTATGTATTTACATTGCGGCAGTAGTTTATCTCAAAAGCAGAAACGACATCTAAGCTTGCTTTTTGATAAACTAGCTGCTAGGACTTGTCACATTGCATTTTTTTTTTGTGATGGAGAATATGATTGTGCTGGAAATGTAGCAGTGAGATTAAACTTGTTGTAAGACACCAGGCCTCAGAGTGGACATTGACAGGAGGTGTTTTAGGAGATTCTGAATTGAATTGTTATGCTTGTTCGGCTAAATTGAGGTTTGTGCTGAACAATTATTGGAGATCCATCAGCAGACAAATCCATCACAATAGGAAGCGATCACTACTTCTAGCAACGTCTTTGGAGACAAAATTGGAATCCCCCACACCAAAGTGAAGAACACAACTATTTTGGGGGAAAGTAATGTGAGTGTGAAATCAGGGAACAAGTTCATCTAACTTCCAGGTCCCAAAGTAAGGTGGTTGTATTGAAATTAGTGTGTGTATGAAGGCAAGTACTGCTCAGTAAACATAATGATAGTAAAGTAAACCATATCTTAACAGTGGCAATTTAGATTTTGGTGCTACAGTGTAGTGCAGATAGACAGTTTATGTTTAAAAGGGAGTTGTCTTTGTGGTGGATCAGTTTTTAGTGGTAATGCTTTATCACATTTCAAGACAATCAAGCAGAAAAGTACCAAAACCTTTCCCTAACGGCTGATAGCAGAGAAAAATAAATTACACTCCCGTAACACAGCTTAAAACGTCAAAGATCAGTTTTGTTTCATTTGTGCAAAACAACTCATTTGAATGTATACTGCAGCTCTAATGTTTATAGTTAAATATAGTGTTAACCTGAATGTGAATAGTACATTTATTTTCAACAGAGAGCCTCAGTTTAAATCTGGCCAGGTCATGCAACTGTAATTATTTAAGTGGTCTCGGTTCAGTTGCTATTTTGCCAGTGTTTTTGAAAGGGAGGCTCAGGAATTAATATTACCCTTAATAACCACCATACTGGGATCTAATCAGCTTAGTGTGATGGCCCTTAGAGGAAACAGTGTAGCCATCTTTGCTCTGATCTTTGGATAAGTGGAATTAAAAGCTTATTTTTGTCTTATTACAATACATGAATTTTCCAGACTGTTCTTGGACACATTTTGCACTTGCTAATCAAATATAACAATAGAAGTCCTATCCTTTTGTACACCTTTCTAACAGATTGTCTTGTACCATTTCAGATGTGCGATTGCTGCTCAATGATGACAATCTTCTCAGGGAAGGTGCAGCTCAGTAAGTGTTTCACCATTTTTGTTTATTCTCACTTTTTCAGTGAAACTACAAGTGTTTCTCACAGTATCCTACTGTACTGTAAAGAGTTTCAGTATGTGGACTGATGAGTGACTGATACGTACAGGTAGCAGTTTATTATGTCATGTTTATTTTACAATGAATTTACAATGGGATATACAGTTTATAATACACATCTTAAGGTAGAAATATCAAGTTGAACATTTTAATGTCTACAATGTCTATAAAACGAGACTATTTTCATGACGTATATTCCCAAATTGTTGTACTGAACAGTTTGAGTGGCCTGGGAAGAGTAAGTTGCTTATGTTAACCTAAAGTATCTTCTACTGATGGACATTAGTAAGGAAAAGAGGTTCCACCAAATTGTTTGGATTACTTTTTAGTACAGTATAAGAACTTTAACTGTAGTAGTGTTATTACGACCCCAGAAAAGTGGAGTTCTATTAATCTTAGTATTATTTTTATATACAGTACTGTGCAAAAGTTTTAGGCAGGTGTGAAAAAATGCTGTAAAGTAAGAATGCTTTCAAAAATAGACATGTTAATAGTTTATATTTATCAATTAACTAAATGCAAAGTGAGTGAACAGAAGAAAAATCTAAATCAAATCCATATTTGGTGTGACCACCCTTTGCCTTCAAAACAGCATCAATTCTTCTAGGTACACTTGCACAAAGTCAGGGATTTTGTAGTTTTGTGTATGATTAAACAATTATACCAAACAGGTGCTAATGACCATCAATTCAATATGTAGGTTGAAACACAATCATTAACTGAAACAAAAACAGCTGTGTAGGAGGAATAAAACTGGGTGAGGAACAGCCAAACTCAGCTAACAAGGTGAGGTTGCTGAAGACAGTTTACTGTCAAAAGTCATACACCATGGCAAGACTGAGCACAGCAACAAGACACAAGGTAGTTATACTGCATCAGCAAGGTCTCTCCCAGGCAGAAATTTCAAGGCAGACAGGGGTTTCCAGATGTGCTGTCCAAGCTCTTTTGAAGAAGCACAAAGAAACGGGCAACGTTGAGGACCGTGAGACGAGTGGTCGGCCAAGGAAACTTACTGCAGCAGATGAAAGACACATCATGCTTGCTTCCCTTCGCAATCGGAAGATGTCCAGCAGTGCCATCAGCTCAGAATTGGCAGAAAACAGTGGGACCCTGGTACACCCATCTACTGTCCGAGAAGTCTGGTCAGAAGTGGCCTTCATGGAAGACTTGCGCCAAAAGCCATACCTCCGACGTGGAAACAAGGCCAAGCGACTCAACTATGCACGAAAACACAGGAACTGGGGTGCAGAAAAATGGCAGCAGGTGCTCTGGACTGATGAGTCAAAATTTGAAATATTTGGCTGTAGCAGAAGGCAGTTTGTTCGCCGAAGGTCTGGAGAGCGGTACACGAATGAGTGTCTGCAGACAACAATGAAGCATGGTGGAGGTTCCTTGCAAGTTTGGGGCTGCATTTCTGCAAATGGAGTTGGGGATTTGGTCAGAATTAATGGTCTCCTCAATGCTGAGAAGTACAGGCAGATACTTATCCATCATGCAATACCATCAGGGAGGCATCTGATTGGCCCCAAATTTATTCTGCAGCATGACAACGACCCCAAACATACAGCTTAAAGTCATTAAGAACTATCTTCAGCGTAAAGAAGAACAAGGAGTCCTGGAAGTGATGGTATGGCCCCCACAGAGCCCTGATCTCAACATCATCGAGTCTGTCTGGGATTACATGAAGAGAGAGAAGCAACTGAGGCTGCCTAAATCCACAGAAGAACTGTGGTTAGTTCTCCAAGATGTTTGGGCCAACCTACCTGCCAGAGTTCCTTCAAAAACTGTGTGCAAGTGTACCTAGAAGAATTGATGCTGTTTTGAAGGCAAAGGGTGGTCACACCAAATATTGATTTGATGTAGATTTTTCTTCTGTTCACTCACTTTGCATTTAGTTAATTGATAAATATAATCTATTAACATGTCTATTTTTGAAAGCATTCTTACTTTACAACATTTTTTCACACCTGCCTAAAACTTTTGCACAGTACTGTATTTCCTATACATTTAATATTTGTTTCATGTGTTCAGAGGGATTATATCAAGCTCAACCTTAGCTGAGCTCCTCAAACTGTGCAAAATGATGCGTCTCATAATAAGAGACCCCCTTAAACACAACATATTGTTAATTTTGCCTTTTGTAAAGTACCGTATTCTTTTGTTCTTTTTTTATTTTTATTTTTTTAGTGCATTTGCACAGTACAATGTGGACCAGTTTACACCAGTGAAAGTTGATGGGTACGACGAACAGGTAACTGATGAAATAGATAAGACATATCATTGGTGTTCAGAACTGACCACTAGGGCTGTGCCCTTATCATTTTCATGTGCCTTGATACTACGAGTTTGTTACAGATTTACAATGAAAATTACTTTTTCTTTTAATGGTTAAATGTGATTTAAATAATTATATGTAGGATGGGTGGGCCGCTCAATGAAGACCACTGCCTTACACCATTAGATTTTATCTTGTATATATATATATTTTTTAAATATTGCATAAGGTAGAAAATATAATTAATGGGATGCTTGATATGAACTAGAAATACATGTTAATTTAATTTAATAGAATTTACTACCTATCGGAGTGTTGAGTTGCTCTATATGGAGTAGTTTGGCTTTACAATCCTACTTTAAAGGAATTCTCTGATGAAAACTTTTAAACAAATTATCAAAAGATGTTCTAGCAATACTGGTACAGAGTAAAAAAAAAAAACAACAACAGTGCAGTCTCAATTTTAGTGAAGTGAATGATTTTAAAAACATTAGAAAAGCATTATTTTAATACCAGATCTTACTACTTCCTAGTAAAATGGTGCTGCTCATTTTGTAGGTCTTAATCACGGAACATGGTGACCTTGGAACTGGAAGATATCTGGATCCAAAGAACAAGATTTCCTTCAAGTTTGACCACTTACGGAAGGAAGCAAGCGACCCTCGCTCTCAGGATGTGGAGAACGCGCTGGAGTCTTGGAGGAGTGCTGTGGACAGTGCTGTCAGGGCTTATGTCAAGGAGCATTACCCAAATGGTGTCTGCACTGTAAGTGTGACGCAGGCTTTTTTTAAACTACAGTAAGTCTGCACCTTTAAGGGTACTAACTAGATAATCATCAGGTGTGTGAGGTGTCTGTTTCCCTTCATTCAAGTTAGCCTGGATTCTCAAAGCTAAAAGTACATTTCTACTTTGAAAATACCCCCAAAAAAAAATTAAATCTAGCGGTGGTCTGGTTACCACTTGTGTATTTTATGAACTTTGTTCAATGTCAGGTTTCCATGGAGCCTATTGTAGGGACATGACTGTAAAAAACTTGGAGAACTGCTAAATTATAAAACTAACACTGTGATGCATTTCAGTTTGCAAGTAATGTGCATACAGAAATATATACAATATGTATACCTCAAAACTTTTGAGCCAACAATTGACTGTTATTGCCCTCTGCTCTTATCCATGTTATATGATGTAGAAAATGATTCCATATGCTTATGTAGATTTGGATGAGAACAAAATCAAATGTATAAATTTAAACTAACATTGTATTTATTAAAATATTTGTATTTTATTTAGAATAAGCAGTGCTTTTATTTCCTCCCTCTAGATATATGGGAAGACTATTGACGGACATCAAACCATCATTGTATGTATTGAGTGCCATCAGTTTCAACCAAAAAATTTCTGGTAAGTTTCAAATGTTAGTTAGGCATTGTCTATTTTAATAGAGGGTTGGATTAACTGTTCTGTCACGAAAACACCTGCACAGTGTATGCTTTTCTGAAGAATTGTATAACAATGATTGCATTTCTAGAATAATGATTCTGGTCTTGCAACCTTGCAAGACCACAATATCAACATTTAAGCATTTCAGTTTATCAAAGGACAAAAAAACAACAGCTTATATTTAATAGCCAGATAACAGACCTATTATGGCTTGTCACATTGAAAAAAAAAACCACACACACTTAACCTTATTTTCTTGGTTTGTAGCCTCTTTGTGGCTAATAAATTGTGCCAGTGTTTAATATCATTAATATTGTATTATGATATATGCTTGAACATTAAGCTAAAATTAAGATTTTACTCCCACATTAAAGGAATGGACGCTGGAGGTCAGAATGGAAATTTACCATCACCCCTGCAACAACTCAAGTGGTGGGCATTATGAAAATCCAGGTAAGCTTACATTTTGCATCCTTCTTTATATTCAAATCCACACTATTTTAGTCATACGCTAAAAAGTTTAATCACCAGTCGTCCCTCCACGATTGTGCGGTAGCAGAAATTAATACAGAATTCCCATAAGTGTGAAGAATTCTGCACAGAAATTGTCTCCTAGGAAAAAAAATATATATATAAGAAAATAATTCAGAAATACAGGCATGTTAATTTGCTGTAGTTTATTTTGGTACTTGGCAGCACCGATTAAAAGCTTCTGCCTAAACTACAGGATGAATCGTGCACACAGACTATCACTGCAAAAGACTGTGCTAAACAGTATCCCAACACCTTCCACGAAGACAGTGGGAAACTGTTTTGCAATACTGAGCGACCCCTAGGCTAAAGCACAAGTGGTGGCAGAGTTTGAAATAGAGATGCTGAGAAAACATAAAACAGTGCCTCCTACCAGCCTCCATGCAAACACAGTGCTAGGAGGTTCATTTGAATTTAACAGTTACATGTTTTTAAACATAAATATGAATATGAAGGGTGTAACACTTTTCCCCACTTTCAAACTCCTCTGGGGCCCTCTTGAGTGTGTCTTTCTAGCTTGATAAAGAAAATAAGAACTTAAATTGGTATTCATACAGTAAATTTCATTGTAGGTTCACTACTATGAAGATGGAAATGTTCAGCTTGTGAGTCACAAAGATGTTCAGGATTCTATGTCTCTTTCTGTAAGTATAATATTGTTACCAGCAAATCTTTTGTAAGAGTGTCTGCACTTGTACTTACCACAAGAGGCCTAGTCACAAGTGTTGTACTTGTGCCCAGGGTTTATTGAAATAACAGAGTGGTAGGTATTTTTATATTAGGCAAGCTCTGTATACTTGAGTAGATGTTAAGACTGGCCTTACATTAGGCATCACAAAAATCTGCATAGCCAGAATTCAGGGATTAAAAAAGCAGTCATACAGAGAGGTCCTGTAAACCATCTCTGTTCTTGTATGTGTCAGAGCCTGAAACACCCTGAGGGGAATTTTCCTTTTTTAGTTTTGGAAAGTGAAAGTGGATGTTTATTTTATAGTAATAAAACTAAACTAAACAAATGTCACATGCAGGTCTACTTGTTTTCTGCTAAAGCGGAGGCTGTTTTGAATGGGTGCATTATGTTGTGGTTTTTAATATTTGCTTTAATATTGCAATTGTGGCAATCAAATGGAAGACCATCAGGGGTGTTTCATTTTTGTGTTCTGTGTGACAATGTTAAAAATAACATGAACTGTACATGTATGTGCTTGGTAACCATATTGTTAAGTGGATTCCACAATGTTTTTTGAGTACCATAATCTGATCTAATGTATATATTTGTGTTATAATTAATTACTAAATGTAATTTACTTTTAGAACGAAGCCCAAACTGCAAAGGAATTCATCAAGATCATGGAGGCTGCAGAAAACGAATACCAGGTGTGACTATCAGTTTATCAAACCCCTTATTTTCACATGCTAAATAATTCCACTGTAATTCAGTTTGCCGCACTACAATTACCCTCTAACCTAAAATGGCGGTGTTCCCTCAAGAGCAAGGCTGAGGCAAGTGAGTGGGGTAGTGTTGGAAATATGCGGATTGTCACTAACCATGTTATACCTACTCTGGACTATGATTTTTAGTCAACAGTCCCGCACTAAAAAGAAAAGACAAAAAGAAAGAAAACAGGGTAGTCTTGGAGCTGTCGTCAGACATTAATGCTTTTCAATAAATGCAAGTTATACAAAGGCAATAACGATTTAATGTATGATCTCCATCAACTCAAGCAAAAATCCAGGCATTTGAGATCTTCCCTGTCAAATCCAGAGCTCAACATTATTTGTTTTATTTAGAACTGGCTTCATATTCCTCCGAGAATCTATTATATTTGGACTTACTAAAGCCTACTTAAACGTCACTAAGATACTCACCTGACCTGCTCTCTAATGACACTGTGTGACGCATACTTTTTTTTTAGACTGCCATTAATGAGAACTACCAGACCATGTCGGACACTACTTTCAAAGCCTTACGCCGACAGCTACCAGTTACACGCACCAAGATTGACTGGAATAAGATCCTAAGCTACAAGATAGGAAAAGAGATGCAGAACGCTTAAAAATGAACATTGCATGACTGGATTGTTGTATTGTCCTTGTATAAATTTAAAAAAATACATAAAAGGTTTGGTCTCACACTATGTAAAACATTTATTACACTTAAGATACCTACTTTTAATAAGCAAATTTTATACAGAGGATTGCCATTAAAGCTTACTATAACCACAGCATTGGGGTTTCATTTTAAATTATTATTTTTTTTGTTTCCTAAACAACTGTATTTAATCTTAAGTGAAAAAAAGATGTTTTCCTTTTAAAACATCAATATTGTCACACCAGTAGTTTTATTGAGGTGGTGGGACCACACCTTTAAAATATTGTGATATGGAGAGGCCATTTAAATATTAAAATGAATTATTTTAAATTAAACCAATAGCGTAGTTTTATGTTTTTAAAAAGCAAAACAAATAGGAATATTCTGAAATGTATTCATTTAATTTCTTTACTGTGAAAAGTTACTTTTTTGCGTCATCTCTGCACAAACAGCCACCCTATTCATCACATAACGTATTGTCATCAGTGTTTGTATTCTTCATAGTATGTACGCTGAGCAAAATATAACATTTCTCTCTTGGTTACAAAGATATGCACAGGTTATAATTTTGCTTCTTGACATGATCATGTATCCTAGCAATGAAAGGCACGGTTTCATTAACAGGGTCTTTTGATCTGTATCTTAATACAGCTTACTGAAAACACACAAAGAACTTTACTGCTTAATATGTGTTTATGTTAACTCCTTAAATACATTTGTATTACATTTGCCCTTTAATTGTTTATTTTTATTAAACAGACATGACTGTATTATAACAAGGCACATTGTAATATATAATACCTGTATTAAAAATCTTGTCTGTCCGTTTGGTGACTTTTCTTTGTACTCTTGGAATGAACTGTAGTACAGTATTAATTATGTTACATTAAATGATGGATTTTCTATTTAATTGAGTAGTAAATGACTGTTCACAATGTATATATTTTTTGCTGGAATGTAACATTTACCACTTAACCCACCCATCCACTGATGTCTTATTGGATCTGTTAATAAATATGATAGTAACTTGATAGCTCTATTTTTTTTATATTTATTGTTGTTTTGTTTTAGAAATAAAAATTGGTAAAAATGCTCTTTAGTGAATGTTGTAAACTAACTAATTTTCAGAGACATTCTGCACAATCATTTATTAGAATTTGTGGAAATACTGCCTTTTGCAAAGGTCCTTAAACTGTAAAATTACAAATTCACAAAGCCAAGATCCTGCCATGCATAGCACTTTATTTGCTATACACATGTCTTATAATTGTGTAGCCCATTCTAAACAAACCTGCTCAAAGCTTGTTGTCTTGTCTTCATTCTGTAATACAGCTGACAGCCCCGGAGGAAGGTTTCTTGTGATACAGAATACAAATACATCTTCTCAACCAACCCCAAAAATAAGCTTTAGCTCACTAGCTAATTCTGCAAACTGCCAAAAATACAATGTGTGGGGCAATAAGTGAGTAATTCCTGGTTGTAGTATACCTAATAGATGAACCTGTGGTTTTTGTAGACCAGTTGTGTTATTTAGGGCTCAGAGTAGAATATATTTGGATGCATAGCAACCTCTTGCAGTTCGGATTAGTAGGAGTTAAAACAAGACAAGATAATCCCAGTTCTTGTGAGATAATAATTGATAATTGAAAATAATCCAGAAATTGGAACCTACATTAACTAGGCCAAATAACTCTAAATGACAGGATGTTGCATGATTTTCAGCAGTAATTAAAACAATCTATAATGCATACTTGGAAACTTCAGTGGGACATTCGTTCAACCATACAGGGACCATTGCCATATATGATCATGTGTAGTCACTACACATGGTAGTAGTGTCACAGTTCCGGATAGTAGTTGGTAATAAAAATATACAAAAACATCAAATCTTCCAAACAAGAATAAACAATCAAGTTACAGATTTGATCAACACTTGTATTTGGTAATGCAAATAATAATAATGTCATATTAAATTAAATATTCTGTTTATATATATATATATATATATATATATATATATATATATATATATATATATATATATATATATATATAAATCTTGATAACGACAGCTTTATTTTAGCACTGCAATAAGTTAATGTGAAAACTAGTGTTTTGTATACATTAGGGTAATTATATTTAATGAGATGTAGCCTACCATGTTGTACTGTTTAGGATAACAGAGCAAACTTAATGGAATGTTTATCTTTACAGTATTTAAAATATTAGGTACAGTGTCCGTGTTCATTATTTTGGAGCAAACAGTTGAAACGCCGACTCTCGAGCGATGTTCCTACTCGTAAAAAGTCAAATCAGATTCAAGAGTCTGCTTGAATCATTCCATACACTGAGGGCAAGTTGTGGCAGGTGGCAGTAGCGAGCACAAAACATGGCTGAAGCTGGTACGGGTTTTTTAGAATAGCTCAACTCGTGCATCGTCTGATCTTGGACGTACCTCTGGACTGTCTGGTTCTTTGTTATGCTTTTTGTGGTTTACATACTAAGAGTGCCATTAAAAATCAACTATAATTTAACAGCAGGTAAGCACCAATGTCTTAATGCACGTTGCTTTTGTTACCTTTCTATACGTAAAGTGAAAAGTGAGAGACACGTCTACAATTTACATTGAATTCAGACAGGCAGAGGAGCAGTCAATGTTTTCTACAGTTTTGAGGACTTTATAGAGTTTAATAAAAGTTTACTCAATAACGAAGTTGCGTTGTTTAATATTACATGTAATGTTTTATTTTTAGAGATTTTTGGAGTTTTTTTTTAAAGCAATTTTTTGTTTGAACGCAGCTGCACAAAATACACCCCCTGGGTCCTAAAGTCTGAAGAGTTGAGTTTGTCAAGGCCACCGAGAGGGGTATTGCTGCAGGACTAAGCAAGAGTTATATAGCTGCAGAACAACGGCTCACACAGGTAGTGCTGTGTGCGGAATTCGTTATTTACGTTGTGCTTCATTCACCCTCAACACCCCTACCACGTGACCATACTACTTAACCATAATACTTAACTGAACCTTAGGTTTAGGGTTAGGTTGTTGTTGTGTGTATGTACAGTTACGGCCAATACCCCACAAACCTTAGGTTTAGGGTTACGGTTATTGTTATTAAATAAACTTCGTTTTTGTATTGTTTGGAGGGCAAATCTGCCGGCAAGATTGATAAGGTCCCATCTTTAAAGGTCAAACTGCCCTCGCTGGGCAAAATGTCACTTTCCCTTCACTTAGTGGCTTAACATTAGGTACAAACCTTTGTATTTATAACCCCCTGTGTTTGGGTAGTATACTACTTACTACATGTATCAAGTAAGAAACTAATAATAAATGTGTTCCAATTCCCAGCTGCTTTCTGGTCACAAGCAGTTGCTGTATTATGTTTTGTTTATGAAACTTATTTTCCTACTTGCAACACACTTTTCAAACGGGGGTGGCCTTTAAGTAACAGTTCCGTAGTGTCAGAGAATCAGAAGCAGTGCTTTTGTGGTTTCAGTAATCGGTTTATAGGAAGAAAGGTGACTGCATGGTAATGTGAAGTCACAAGTGAATGGGAACTTCTCGTTTGCATTAGTCATATTTTAGCTGCAGGACACAAGTTTATTTTTTGCCACTTAAAACTGGCCTTTGTCATCCTGGAAGCCAAACTCCTGCAAAACTAGACGATGATGGTCTTGTTATGGAATGTTTTACGGGAAATGTTTACATGGGTTTAGTATAGTTACATATGTGGCTCTGCATGGGCTCAATATGTACGAAGAACGATGTTTGTTAGTAGTCATAACAATAACCATTTTAGTCTGTGTGTATGGTAAGAATAATGGAGAGAGTTAGTTATCTCAGTATGACATGGATACAGATATTGTAGTTTGAAAAGCCGTGTAGTTCCCTCTCAGAATGTACGGAATCTGGATAGGTCAAAACTTTGAGAGCGCAATCCTGGTTAAACCTGCTGAACGACGGAAGAACACAAGCAAGCCACAGTATTGTACTTGGTGCCATGAAGGTGTAACTCTTTTGGAAAGAAAGATCAGAAACTGGAATTGAAAAATGAATGGAAAAGTGAATGGTTTATTTGCTGGAGGAAATTGTGGCTGACCCGTCAAAGGCAGTTAAATGGCTAACCAAGAAAAGGTGGCATTAGCTTGCTCTGGGTGATACATTTTTGCAGAAAACCACATTATAGTTCACCCTGTTTTCTTTTTTAAGTGTTTTTTTTTTTTTTTTTTATAATCAGACACCTCATTATTTACGACACTGCCTCCCAACATGTCTGTCTAGCAAGGGAGTACTATATAAATAAAGAACTGTGTAGTGTGCAATAAAACAGTTTAACTGTTTTTCTTTCCTTGTTAAAATCTGAAATGTGCAGTTTTGCAAGAAACATATGTTCCAACAAACAAGTCGGCCCTAAAAGACTGAAAACCAAACCTATATTACCTGAAGGTAATAATGTCATGATAACTTTCTGAGGCTTACATTAGCCTGGTATTTGTGTGCAGGTTTATTGGGCAAGAGGAAAACTGTTGAAAACAGTGTACCAGTCCAAATATTGTCATCCCTTTATACTTCCTGTGTGGAAATGTTTCTCCATACACAATACTAACAAAACTCGCTGGCTACTGCAGACTGAAACAATTTACAGCTCTCATCACTGAGGAATGCATTGGAACACAGTTTCTCCAATAATTTTGAATGTGTTTTTTTTTTTTGTAAGCCTGCTTGGTAAGTCTTATTTTAAAGGACATTAAAAGAATAGCATGTTGTATTTGTTGGATTTTTTACCCTTTACTGTCCTGTGTAGGTTTCCATCCCTATTTAGTGCCTAATGGTTAAGGGCCATGGTTTTATGTTTACAACATGGCAATATTTATATGCAAACCATTTTTGACATGCAGTTCACTTCAGCTGTTGCACTTCACTCAACTTGTCTTGGCTTCTGTCTGTTGCAGCCTTCTGGTAAAGCAGCGCGGTGTGCATGTTTAATTGGTGAAGGGTATTCTCCCTTTCCAGCTCTCTCACTCTTGAAGGGAGTATCTATCAAAGAGGATGATGACCCCCTGGGCCTCAAGCACAATCTGGAACTGTGCCACGTCCTCAGTATATGTTTAGCTCCCCGTGCCAGGACTTGAACTCGTGGCCCTCCATTGCAGAGAGTGAAAGCACTGAGCCTCAACACTTGCTTGCACTAGTGACCTTCTTTCAAAACTTTTTTACAGGGTGACTCAGAAGTTGTACACAGTAATGCCCTTAACTGTGGCTAACAAAAAAAAAGCAAAAATGATTCCAGGCATCATGTAAAATATGTTTGATCAAAAAACAGAACATCGTTTTAACTTATCAGTCTCTTCCAGTTTCTTCATTAAGCAGTTGTTAGTAGATTTTTTCCGTTCCAGTTTGTCACTTCTCTTTTCTGCAGCGTGTAAGCCTGCTTTAGGCATCTTCAGTTACTTCAGTGTTTTGTCACTGCGCCCTGTGAACAATGTTGAAGACTGACCTGGTTCATTCAAAACTTCACACACACTCAACCTTAGATGTGTTCAGTAGGTAAAACTAAGTGCTTTCATCAGGAGTGCCAATTTAAAAGTGGAAGCGGAACAGGGATGATGCAGTTGCTACAGTATGTGTGAACAGCTAGTGCATTTTTTAAATTACCTGGACTGCTCTGAAGAAGATTAATTACTGCATATTTATTGTTTGAGATTTTTGATTATTTTAATGCAAATGATAAAGCAACGGTCTGTTAGCTTGCTAATACTGCTTTGCATAGATTGGGAGTGGTCACTTGTACAGTACCTCCATTGTCAGTAGTGACTTTATCAATTACTTAACTAAACCCTTATTTGAAGGGGTTAATTAGACCTTTTTGGTCATTTTCAGCTTAAACAGTTCAAAAAAGCTATAAAAGTTAACTTGAAATCTGCAACTTTTTAGGAGCTGAGAACAATCAAAACTGGCTAATGCATGGGTTAGCATTTTTTTAATGTCTTATAGTAATGACTGCATAATTTGAGATTCTGTACTCAGCAATAAATATTTCAGTGGCAGTACTGTATTACATGCAGATAGCTCAAACTTAAAAACAATTTTAAACTAGCCTGCCCACCGTGGCTATATTAGCACCCGTCTTCCCTGAGGAAAATGAGCTGTGAACTCCCTCCAGCCTAATAAAAGGTTCAGTTCCCTTTATGGCAAATAATTAACATGGGCTGGTTTGCCCTAATGGTATTGTCCAAGCTGTGTTTTACTCTGTAATGTCCTCAAATTTTTTTGATAACAATTTGAGTACTTAAGAGACATTAAATTATACAGGACTTTAATAATAATAATAATAATAAACAAGAGTAAATTACAGGCAGGAGATAAACTTTTTGCAAATATTCTCAACACAGTTGTGAATGGTACCAAAACCAAGCAAATCCATTAATATAATGTGTGTTTAAAAGATTGATTGCTAAAAGGTAAGTATTAAATGAATATCCTCTATGTACAGTAACAATTCTGTTTCTATGCTTAATCTACTAAATGCCCTGGTATTGTAAAGATAATAAGCTAGTTCCATGTCAAGGACAGAAGGAACTAAAAGATGTAAAATTTAAAACTGAACTCCTCAGATTTTCAATTTGTCTGTTATTATTTCTTTCTAGGTGTATCTAGTTATACAATTATACAGTATGTATATTTTAATAACATATGTAATAAGTATACAATTAATTGCTGACCAATTTAAACAATTTAACAATCCATTTACATATGTTCTTATGTCTAAGAAAGACTACCACATTTTTGCTGTACAGTTGACCCCACTGTTATCTGTCCCCTAAATATTGGCCATTTCTTATTTTAATGTTCCTTGCTGCCAGATGTACGGTTCTAGTATTCCCTGAATTGGCTCCTGTGGGGGTTGTGTGCATTTTGCTTTTTGCAACAATAAAATCCTCCTTTTGATTTGCCCGCTCCCATTGAGCCCTTCTGGTTAACAGCACTCAGTCTTTGCAGTGTCTTGACGTCAGTGTTTGCATAGCTCGTGCTATTGTCTTACTCGGGAGCCAGGCTAGTGGATTGCAGTATCTGGTTTCTGCTACCTAGTGTTGCATCACAGAAAAAGGAGCTAATTCATTCAGTCCTCTGTATCCTGGATCTAAAACACGACCCCCGGAGTATTTTTTTCAATTGGTTTCAAGCAAAAGCTGTTTGCAGCTTGAAGATTAGGAACAGCGAGAGCATCTGGCAGCCACAGAGCCTGGCTGTATTGTATGCTTTGATGACTCCCGCTGTGTAGCTGCCTCATCTCCTCCTCCTCCTCCTCCTCCCCTTTTTTTCACAGCATCTGGGCCAGCCATGTTCGGCACTGAATCGTCATGTAAGTACTGCATCTCTGCTCTCCAGTTTTGTGTGTGTTAAGTGATGCTGTGTTTTTTGTGGTGGTTCTTTTTGCTTCCTTATGACAGATTGTTCTGCAGGCTCTGGGCTCTACCGTTTTGTACAAAGAGCCAATGATGCTACTGAATGATGCAAAATTGATTGTGCACATCCTGCCCCCACCACCCCCCTCCATCCTTCAGTCTGACAGTCTATCCCAGAGACTGCCTTTGACTAGCTTTGCTCTGCTTTCTGAACACAAGGATGGGAAAGTAGCTTTGAATGGTTTTGTTCGCATGGGCTCTGTATGCATTTGATCTAGAAGATATCTTTACAGGTATGTTTTTTTAATTTTTTTTTTATTATTTTGTCTCTGCTGTTTATGTCTGTACCCCAAGATAAGTAATAATTTGCCTTGACATTTTCGGAATAACGGGCCCCACAGTAGGATTGCTATAATACCAGGATAATATATCATTGCTAAGGCTAATAAATCTCTTCATCAGAAATGAGAGCAGTCCCTACTAAAAAACATCACCAGACTGGAATCAGTACCAAGGATGCAAAGTCACAATCTCTTAATGCTGCTTAATGTCAGTGGATTTCATTCATGGTGAAGTGTTCTTTTAGGTAAATTTGTGGCTTATCTGACAAGAAATGGAAAAATAAAGACGAGTTTGAATTTGATTCCAGAACAGACCATGTAAGGTACTGAAAAATGTATCCTGCATACAAGTAACATCAGAATCAGAAGCTAGTACTGAATTTGTTTTTTGCTTGCTGTGCCATGGTTTCTGTTGTTACTAATTTAATATTTGAATATAAGATTGAAATTAAATGTATTCATTGTAGATGATATGGTACAGGGCAACATAATTCATTTCTTGAGCCATGTGCTTTTGTCCTCCTAATACAGTTTTTTTTTCATGACTATCACAGCTATTGTCATAAATATATATATTTGCATAACTGTAATTTTCTTCTCTTGGGGCTAGCTTTTATGCCTCTGTGTACAGCTATAATATGCACTATTTATTTTTAATACCGTCAAATCTGGGTGATCTTGTTGGTCGGGAACTTCCCTATTGCTTATCTCCTCTCAAATCTATACTAATGCCCATTTCTTCAAAATCTTTACAACACAAACTTGTATGCCATGTGTTTAGCACAGGTGTGTTGTACTTATCTTAATCAGGTAGAATGTGATTGTTATTGAGTGCTTTGAATTGAACAAAAGAGTGGTACCAGCAAGTGATGGGATTTTATAGGCTGACCATTTTAAATAAGAAACTAAGCTATCTAATCATGATCCCATATCTTTAGATAACGCACAGTTATCGTCACAATGAGCTGAAGGCAGTATTTAATACATAGGATTGTAGTGTCATGGAAATGTTGATTCCAGTCAGAATTTATATGGTGAAATGTTGATGACGGCTACTAGAATAATGGAGAAAATAATAAAGATTAAGTGACTTATGCAACAATAAATTATTGCCAATGGCCTCTTATTATTAAATTTGGTTGTCTGTTTCTGTAGCCCTTGCACACGTGTGGGAGTCTATTGTTTGAAGCTCCAGGAATACCACAAAAGCATACACTGTAGCCTGACAGCATTGTTGATATAGTTGAAAATGCCTCATAAAACTCAAATATTCCGAGAGAAATAATAAAAAAAAATAGCAATATAAAACTACTGTAGCAAGGAACTGCAGTACTCTAATTAGATTTTTCCTTCCTGCATGTACTCCCTTTTTACCATTAAAATGTTTATTGTTCTCTGAAAATGTGTCTTGGCTTTCTTTGTATGGCAGAGAGTCAAAATAGGGCTGTGTTTCTGGCCTGTTAGGTTCACATACAGTAACGCTCCTTTTTCGTACTTCACGTCAGTTAAAAAAGGGCAGCTCCTTCATTGTTCTTAATTTGCATGTACTCTTGGTTTAGAAACCCACATGGGTAGGGTGCAATAAATAAACAAGGAAGCAGGCTGTAGTTAAATGTAGTGTGCAGATGTACATCTGTCATTGATGGCAGAATAAAGTACATTTGATCCCTTCAAATGTACTCTTCCAAAGTGGAACAGAAGGTGCCCAGGCCTAACCATTAGGGCAGCAGTGTGGAGTAGTGGTTAGGGCTCTGGACTCTTGACCGGAGGGTCGTGGGTTCAATCCCAGGTGGGGGACACTGCTGCTGTACCCTTGAGGTAGTTTACCTAGACTGCTGCAGTAAAAACCCAACTGTATAAATGGGTAATTGTATGTAAAAAATAATGTGATATCTTGTAACAATTGTAAGTCATCCTGGATAAGGGCATCTGCTAAGAAATAAATAATAATAATAACCAATACGTCTCCTTTAATGTTTTGCATACAATAGTAAGCATGGTATGAATCTACTGTATGCCACATAGTTATTGACAGCTAAAGAAGTAAGACGCATATTATACAAAATTGGTTTGGAAATTACAGTAAAATCTGGAGTGTTTTATTGTTTAGTTTACAATAGCCAGTTGAGTTATTCATCAGTTATGTATTTCTACACAATATGGATCTCTGACTGTTTTTTGGGAGTTTCTTTGTTGCAAATTACATGTACAAAATACAGACCAGAAGACTGTGTCATACTGTAACCATGTAAATGTAATACTTTTGAAAGAGACGTTCTTATCATAATTATGATATTGTGCAAGGTGCCGTGTTATTTGTTTTTTAAACACATCTTTTTAGGGACATGCGTCCTTTGTTTACTGTATACGGCAGTTTGATAAAGCCACCAGTGCTTTCCTTGGTGGAGCCTGACATCAACCAGCTGCTCCTGTTGCCTTGGTTACCAGACTGTCAGAGCTGCAAAATGGTAACAGTATTAGACTTGCATTGTAACTGTTAGATTCTGGAAATGTAGCAAGGCTGTGAAGAAAAGCCTATGGGGTCTATTTTAATTATCTTGAAACCTACCACTGTCCTTTTAACGCAATATTAATCCCATGAGGATTTTTTTAAATGTAATTTTGTGATCCCCTTGCTAGCATTTCACTACTGTAAATGCAATAAATATAGAGAGCAGGTTTTTTTTTTGTGTGTTTGTGATAATCAGTCGTAATGTTCTGCAATCAAAATCACCTCTTGACCTGTTCCTCATGACACACCTGTGAATTGTGTGGTGATGCACCTATAATATGACCACCTGTGCTCATATTACCCGTCATACCTAAAAAAAAGTTTTAACACCTACTCTTTTAACACCTATGTAATGGAAATCATAAGCAGTCATGCAAGGGACTCTCCCAGTACACAAGAGGTTACAAATTTGTGCCATTTTCATTTCCATCCATCTGAAAGTATTTTTCTAAAAAGTGAAGCTTAAATTAGGCACATGTATGTTGAACAACAAAGCTAATTGAGGTTATGTTATGTCAAACACAATTAATAAAGAACAATAGCATTTTATAGGTTCACAGTAACAGCTGAAGACCTGTAGTTCTGCTCAGTGGTACTACAGTATAGCATTGTAGTCTAACATAGCAAACAGTGCTGGGATGTCATACTGTACCTGTGCAGTTTGGGCACATTCATTTTGTAGGACTATTTGTACTTTTTTTTATTAAAGGTCAGCACTACAGTATATGTACTTTAAACTACAATAGTTCTTGTAGGTGCTGTCCAATGCATTTTATTAATGTATGCAAAGGTAAGTTAGTTCCTTTGTTATCTTTTTCATGCAGTAAGAGTAATGGCATTCAATGGGATACCCACATCTTAGAAAAAAAAATCTGAAATAGTCTATTTTTTATTATTTGTGTTTTAAGGTAGTTCATTTCAATTTATCCGTTGACAACTTTTTGTCAGATTTTGCCCAACTTGCCTTGTTTGTAAATGCTGAAGTGGTTGGTTTTAACCTGAAGGGTATGAATGCTGTCAAGTAAACAGGGGTTTTTGTGCTCTTGTGTTGTCTGGATGTGAGTGTGTGTACTGTAGATCAGGGGTTTTCAACCGGGGTACGCATTGCCTGGAGGTACTTCTAAAACTGGGTCCACACCTGAGCGATCAGTTGCGCAACTTAGTTTCATGCAACCGAATCACTTATATGGGGATGTCCCTGCAACCATTTGCGAGCAGTTGCACAACTAGTTGCTTGAAGTAGAGCCGGGCTTTTCAAGCAACCTCCTGAGCGACTTCTGTAGACATAAGCGATCACGTAGCAATTCGTGAACTCTGATTGGTTCTTCTAATGCTGATTGCACGATTTGCATATCCTACCATAAAGAAGCGCTAATTTTAAAAATTAAAAAAAAAGCTTTAACGTGGCTTTGTTTTTTTCTTTAGGGAATATGGCATTTAAAATAACAACAATTGAAAAAATAGTAACAGCCAACTCTTCCTCGTTAATTTCTGGACACATTACGACCTGACCAAAAACAGTGTCCGCTCAGTTGTCAAAAACTAAATAAAACTAGAGTTGCCAGCAACTTTATGGCTTCCAGTACCAGTACCTGTACCAAACACTTTAGCAAATAGTGCAGAATGCCATTTTTACATAGTAACCATGACCCTATGTGCACTCTATAAGGAGTTATAAGCCAGTTTTACATTTGACCTTTAGGAAAGGTCAGAGGTCATGGGCAATGACATTTTTTTATAGAGCATACATGGGTTACTGTATGTGTTCTATAGTAAGCATGGCCCTATCTGCACTCTATAAGGAGTTATTAGCCAGTTTTGTATGTTGATAATGTCATCCAATGTGGCCACCATGTTTTTTTATTGTAGCAACTTCCCCTGAACAACCTTTAAAGACAACCACACTAGGATCATGTGTGCCAACTTTTGGTTCAATCGGACTAGCGGTTTCAGAGACAAATTTTTTTGAAGCCAGTTTTGTATGTTGATGATGTCATCCAACGTGGCTGCCACTTTTTTTATTGTAACAACTTCCCTTTAACACCCTTTAAAGACAACCACACTATGATCATATGTGCCATTAGGTTTATTTCAATTGGACTAGCGGTTTGGGAGAAGAAGATCTTTGTAGTTTGTGATTTATGAACCGTGCGATTTTGACGTCATGCAGCATGGCCGCCATACCACACAACCTATCAGCTTCTTACGAACACCAGTTAATCTTGGACTACCCCTCAATAACAATACCAACTTTTAGCACTCTACAATAAGTGGTTTTGGAAAGAAGAATTTAGGCAAAATGTTTATTTTTTTCAATCCAATATGGCGGCCAAACCATGTGACTTACAACATATGTTCATTAGCATTTTCCATCTTCCCATAAGCATCTACCAACCTACTAAATCTGTAGGTTTGGCGGAAAGAAAAAAACCTCCCGACAGAAGGTACAGTTTCAAAAAAAGGTTGAAAACCCCTGCTGTAGATCATAAGACATGCCAAACAATGGTTGAGTTGAGCATATTGAATCAGCTGCCCTATTTCTCATAGATATGCAGGCACACAAAACCAATAGAAACTTGCACTGAGAATCTATTTCATGCAACAGCATGTTAAGACTAATACTGGCATGGTGCGGGTTTTGCAGCTTAAATCCTGTGATGTGCCCAAAATCGCAAGAAGCAGCTCAATAGAAAATCAAGTCTATAACTGTATAGAGAGAGAGGCTATTGCATTTGATCCATTTACTGTACTGTCAGGTTACTCTGCATTGTTGAAGATCTTTGGTTTCAAGTGTTGACTTAAAATGACATTAATTCTATAGACTTGTACTGTAGTTTACAGTAAGTTTCAGTGTTTTAATAATTAACCTTTGGGACTAGTATCTATTTTTCTTTAGTGCATGAGAAATTTGAAAGAGCAAAAGGATGACTATTGTCCCTCTTGTGAATTGTGCACAGAACTCCTGAAACCATATTCTGGTTTAATGCTGACCTGAACTAGTCCAATCCCCATTTAATTCAGACCAACACATATAGACAGATTTGAATGTTGGAATGTTGGAATAGATGGATGGCTTGCATTTTTCCACTTCCCGCTGTTGACCAGTCCTGCTCTACACATACAGTACAGTATTTATGGAAACGTACCCGTGCTTCAAATTCCAGGAAATAAACAGGGCAGTAAAAAGCAAACCTACTGTTCACAGCAACATCACATGCATTTAATATTTGGCAGATGCAAGCCATGTTTCCTTTGTAAGCTGTTTGTGGGGAATTGATTTTTGACGGGATCAAGCGTGCTCAAATGGGTTTAGCTCATGGCATTATATGATTAATCTTGATAATGCCTTTGGCCAAGGCACCCGGTCATTTAACTTTCAACAATTATCAATTAAAAGAAGCTTTATATAGCACAGTTTGTAAATAAAGTATAACTAATAAAATAATGCTATAAGTGGTGTGCACTTCCATTTGCTATATGCCCTTCAGTCATGATATTTTTTATTATACTTTATAAAAAATTTTAACAATTTGTGTGAACTCTAAGTTGCCCTGCCAAAAAAAAACAAAAAACAAACAAACATATACATTATAAAATAGATATAGATAGGAAAATGCACATGGTATAATTATATTATAATTATGCACACAGTCACTGAGGTTTCACATGTGCCGTTTTAAAGAAACGCATGTTATAGCAAACGTGTATTTTCATTAAAATGAAACTACATCTGGTACTATACTCGGTTCAAAACAAGGCCTCAGTCTGCTTGCCGTACTTTCAGGTAGTCTATGACTTTCACTTCCTGTGCATTCCCTCAGCAGTGACTTATGGTTCAAAGCATGATACTGGCTTCAAAGCATGCCAGTCAAGCAGGGAAGCGCTTATTGGTTAATGGCAAGAAAGACTAGCATCTGCAGCCAGACATTTGAACTCAGTGTTACGCTAAATGTAAGGGATTATCAATGGGATTTGTTTTTCTCAGCAACATTGTGATTCTCTTGTCGCTTGCTTTAATAGGAGCTTGACAACAAGCTCTCCTGACAGTCGCAGCCTGTTCATGCACGAATAGGGCAATTGAGATTGTGAAAACTGTATGGGTTTCCATGCAATTTACATTCAAATTCAGATATTCTACGGTGAGATTTTCTTTGAAGCCAAGTTGTCGGTTTTAATTGTACCATTATCATATGATCATTTTAATGTACCTTGTATATTGTGGTTTAACAGTAGAATGTTGCTCTAATGGAATATTGCTCAAGGGTTACAGGACTCCCTAAAAGTTCTGACCCCAGTGTACAGCATGTTTATATAAGTAAATGCATTAAACAGGTATTCACATGGGCAATTCCATCTCGGTTTCCTATTTTTGTTTTTGCTCTGGAGCGGTGGAGGAACGTTTCATTGACTCATCAGCTGTTAATGGATAAGTGACAGATTTTCAGCAAAAACAAGGGGATGTTAACAATCATAGTTGTATAAAAATGAAATTAAAATCACACCACAAATTGGCAGTTTTAAAATGGCTTAGTAGTATATCTTGAATATATAAATTAAAGAAGTACTCAATTTATTTATTCAGTCATTCATTAAAGTAGCTTCAGCCCAGCTTGACCAAGCTAATAATCTTCTAATTACTCATTAAAATGCAAGGAATCTTGGTATATACTCTGTATTATTTACCACCAAGGTTGAGGCTTGAGGTTCTCACAATCGAGTTTACGTTGATGCAGCATGATGTCGAGCTTGTGTCAGTTTTGTAAATCCTTTGTTTTAATTTGGTCAAATGTTGCATGGACTGTTATTTGAAAATCATACACGTGTTCAAAGCCATATATATTTTCTATGTCTTATTTGATAGATTTCCCCTCTTTTTCTATTTCAGTGAGCATGTTTCTGAACACGTTGACCCCCAAGTTCTACGTTGCCCTGACCGGGACCTCGTCTTTAATATCAGGGCTTATATTGGTAAGTCAGTTTTGTTTAGTTAAATTACACTCTGTGCTCACAACCTTCTGAAGTTCATGTGAGGAGGTGGAGGTGCTAATGCTGCAACATTCGTTTTAGTGCATTGATTTGCCAGGTTTAAAAGTACTTTACTGAACATCAGAGTACAATTTAAAAAAAAGAAATACCTTAGAATTGCCAATGTTTTTATTGCTTAATAATTTGAGAATGCAAACATTTTTTTGCACCATACATAAAGAAATATGTTACCATCATGTTCTCACTGTTTGTTAATTATAATCCAGGAAGTTTCTGCTCCTCTTATTTTCAAATTCTGAATTATTTAGTTCATGACAAAAAACAGTGATGTTTACAAGTGAAGGAAAAGAGAGAATATTAAGGCATACACTGGTAGAGACAACACAGAATCAGATGAATTGGTAAATGAGAATCCTGTATTGAATAAAGCTTTTACTGGTTCCGAAACACAGCCAGCCAGTTGTTATTCTGAGTCGCCAGTAAAAGTGAAAAGCATGCAAGCTTCTGTATTATCATAAGCAGAGCTGTAGTGCTGACAACCTGGGTTACAATGTCTGGGTGATGTTACCTCAGGGCACTCACCCATTCTCTGTATAATTCAGCTTCCCCCTAGACCATTCCCTGTGTGGTTGACTTGATAGGACTGCTTCCTCATTAGCCAAGTAACATTATTATGCTCCCAGAGGTAACCTGGAAGGCTAAATGTAACTGAACATTGAATTAGAACATATCTAATCCGCAAAACAGAAATAAATGTTCCTCAAGCATCAGTGTTGAGGACTGTTTTACAAAAGTATTAATGATTTGTTTTGCATTTCAAACACACAACCACATACAGATGAGGTAGTCATATCCATACAGTAAAGGTAGTGGATTTGCCCTGAAACACTATAGAAATTCTGTATTAAAGGCCACTTGAATGAATCCCATGTATGTAAATGTTCCATGCTAAATCTCCTGGGTATAGAATATAGAGATAACGTGTCTATCAAGACCACTTTTACATGGTACTATGAGGTTGGTAAAAACAGGTTTGAGTGCATTAAAGTACTTTATTGATCAAATGATAATTGAACTCAGATTAAGTAAAAGAGTAGTTGTCTTATGATTTACGCAGTTTAAGGTCTTTTATCACAGACAGGCAGAATCCCTGGATGTTTTGCCTCAGGTTTATTTAGAATTGTCAGTACACACATAGCAACCATCTTGCTCTGATACTGAAACCTGGAAAGTCTTACTAATAGTACTGTTCTTACTAACAGCTGTTTTGTTCCAATATATTATGGATTAGAAAAAACTAAATTAGTGCCTGCTGCTGGGTCATAGAATATTTTACCTCAACATAAAGCTGTTGTAGTATATAGCACAGCACTGTCGCCCAATGGTCTGTATTCCTATTTTCTAACAGAAAAATACATGATGTTCTTTATAGTGTCAAGGATACAATAGGTACTGTTTGAGGGGCTCTAACACGTTTCAGTATCTTATTCCATTTTGATGATTTTTTATTTATTTTTTGCTGGAAACACAAAAAGGTGAGGTGATATTCTGCCATTCACTAATGAAGTCGGGCTCCATCCTTTGTATTCCTGTGAAATAATTGTGGTGCATTCTTGAGAGAGGCAGTATTGTGTCTATATCAAGTACTGCTGGGATCAGTGCCTGCTGCTGCAGGCCCTCCAAAATGAAAGGTATCTCAATGCTGTGATGCACTGTCTGCAGATAGTGGGGCCCTAAAAGTCACAGACTTCCTGTCTCTTAAATCTTTTGATTTGGTTTTTTATTTTATTTTGCACACGCATATTCGTAAAGAGGATCCCAATCCCGGAACAATATTGTGTCTTGACTGTAAATCATGATTAGAATTAAAATGCACAAATCAAACCACACATGAAAGATCTCTGTGACCAGGAGAGTTTGGATGGTAAGTTGCTCTTGCGTTGAGATGTTTTTGTTGCTGTCGCCATGGTTTTACTTTTTGTTTTTCTACAGAATTTGAATTTCACATTTGATTATCTGTTTTGTTTGAATGCCAGTATCAAAACATTGCCTGTGATGCACAAAACAGGTGGAGCTTGCTGCAAATGATGTTGATTTTACCTGTGTTAAACAAATGCAGCAGAACAAGGGCATGTATTACAAAAACACTGTCCACATCCAAGTGATTTATTAGGCATTTCAGAGAAAGGGGTCTTTATAACTACAGTGGTAGAAATACTATATGTAAAATATGTAAAAATAAATCCTCATCACTTATAAATGGTTGGTCTTCTGATACTATTTCATTGCTGCAGAGCCATTCTCCCGTTCATTTAGGTTAACTTAGGTAAACTAAATATATATTTGTGTGTGTGTGTATCTCTATCTCTATCGCTATCTATGTATGTGTGTGTTATTTTATTCTGAATACAACAAAAATGATGGTACTCTGTTGTGTTTTGTGCATCTAATGTGGTATTGTAGTTTTATATATATATATATATACTGTATATATGGTACATATATAAATGTACCATATTAGATGCGCAAAACACAACAGAGTACCACCATTATATACATATATATATGACACCACACACACACACACACACACACAGTTGTAGTCAAATGTTTACATACCCCAGTGAAAATGTATAATTTCTAGTAATTTCTCGAAAATAATTGAAAGAAGTTTAGGAAAAATCTTTTGTAGCAAAAGTTTTGCTTTTGTGGATGAGAGAAACAAGGTACATGAAATAAATATCTACAATTATTTATTTCTGCAATTTGTTTGCAAAACTCCAAAAATGCTATTTCAAAAGTATTCATACCTTGACAAGGAAAATTAAATTAATATCTAGTTGAGGCACCTTTAGCAATAATAAACTCTTTTAAACGATTAGGATATTTGTCAATGAGCTTTTGGCATGATTCTTTAGTGTTTTTTGACCATTCTTCAACGCAAAATTGTTCCAATTCATTCAAAATCCGAGGGCTTCTCTTGTGCACAGCCTCCTTCAACTCATACCAAAGATTTTTATCGGATTTAGAGCAGGACTTTGACTAGACCATTCCAGAACCTTGATTGTATTCTTCTTTGAATCATTCTGAAGTAGATTCTGGTGTGTGCTTTCGAATGTTGTTGTATTGGAATGTCCAGTTGTGCTTTTTGTAGTGGAGGGTTTCAGATGACTGGCCAATATCTATGCTATGGAATCCATTTTACCATGTATTGGAACTACATTTCCTGTGCCATTAAAGGAAAAACAGCCCCATAGAAGGATATTAGAACCAGGTTCTGCATTATCATATTGAAATTTCTAGCACCTTGTAGAAAATACTATTATAGCATCAAAGGGTATGAATACTTTCGAATTAGCATTTTGAGTTTTGTAAAAAAAATTAAAAAAAATAAATAAATGCTGAAATAAGTAATTGTAGCCATCTATCTCTTGTTACTTTTTTCCTCATCCACAAAAGCAAAACTTTTGCTACAAAAGATTTTTCCTAAACTTCTTTCATTTTGAGACATTTCTAGAAATTAAATTTCCATTGGGGTATTATTATTATTATTATTATTATTATTATTATTATTATTATTATTATTATTATTTGTTTCATCTTCAGATATTTGAATGGTGGTATTTCCGAAAGTATGGAACGTCATTCATTGAGCAGGTCTCTGTGAGTCACCTTCGCCCTCTGCTGGGTGGAGTAGACAACAGCACTCCAAGCAACCCCAGCACCCCAAATGGAGACTCTGATTCAAACAGACAGAGTGTGTCAGGTAAGGGTAATACTGTGAAAAACCAAGTCCTTACTTATTGCACCGCATTGATTTAAAAAAAAAAAAAAATTTAAACACATTTAGGTATTTATTTTGGAAAGCTCTTGCATGGAGTTTTTGTCCCCACTTTTCATTTTATTTTGTCTTCACCATGTAGTAACTCCAAACTGCTTTTACCATCTACCAAGCAACATGCAAAACATCTGGCCATATTTTTACAGACATGTAACCTTGCTCATGGTTTCACCATATTACACTCCATAAATGCACACAATTTAATGAAAACATTCCACTGGATCAGTTTTTCAATGCATAAAAAATGTATTTTTATTTCATGTTATTTATACAATGAGAAATGTAACAGTTAAATGAAGGGTGGAAGTTTAACATGATTCCATTGGGTTTAGAAGCTGAACGTGTATGCTTTGCATGATCAGCTTCTGTTTAATGTTGGAACTATATGCTGTTGTTTAAAATCTCTCTCAGACCCCGGCATATGACTGTCAGAGCCGGGGTGAGCTTGTGAAAACTTGTGATTCAGTACCGTCTTGCTTTGTGCTGTTTGGCCAAGGCAGGTTCTGCAGAAGAGTGTCGTCTTTTATTGAGGTCAGTGTTCAGCTCAAGGGGAAATGAATCCCTGTGAACTGAGCTTGAACAGATGAGCTCCCCATTATAAAACACCCAGGTGAGCCACTCCACTGGTGTGCTGCTCTTCGTCGTGCTGCTCTTTCTGAGCTGCTAAAGCATCATCTATGAGTGTTATGATATACAAATGTAGTGCTCGACATCTTCTAATCAGTTCCATCTCTAAACCGCCTTAAATTCCAGATTTGCAAGGTCTTAAAGAATGTGATATCAGAGTGCAGAGCCATTAAATGGTTTAGAGAGATAGAAGTTTGAGGCCATATACAAGATTCATAATGCAAAAAATAAATGAATGGATAATTAAAAGCTACAGCCTACCAGAACTAAGAGGCAATGTTGGGGAAATCTTACATTCTTTATTACGAATTTTTGTTGTTCCTTTTCCAGAATGTAAAGTGTGGAGAAATCCGTTAAATTTATTCAGAGGAGCAGAATATAACCGGTAAGTGTATAATTATACAGCAAAAGCCTCAAATTCAAGTCAAATAGCATGGAAATAATATCCTGACACCTGGCTTTTTTTTTTACAGCTTTCCAATTTGGGAACTTGTGAAATGTCAAATTCTGACCTCTTCCTGGTGTGATTGCTTTCAGGTACACATGGGTAACGGGAAGAGAGCCTCTCACATACTATGACATGAATCTTTCAGCGCAGGATCATCAAACGTTCTTTACGTGTGACACGGACCACTTAAGACCACCAGATGCTAGTAAGAACAAACACCTGAATGTGGCGTTGTTGCTGGTCAAGAAGGTTGCATATAATACAAACACACCCACCCACCCACCCACCCACCCCCACCCCACCCACACCCACACCCACACCCACACACCCCACCACACACCCCACACACACCCACCCACACCCCCCACACACCCCCACCCACACACCCCACACACCCCACACACCCACACACACACACCCACCCACACACCCACACACACACACACACACACACCACACACACACACACACCCACACACACACACACACACACACACACACACACACACACACACACACACACACACACACACACACACACACACACACACACACACACACACACACACACATACACACACACACACACACACACACACACACACACACACACACACACACACACACACACACACACACACACACACACACACACACCACACACACACACACACACACACACCACACACACACACCCACACACACACACACACCCACACACACACACACACACACACACACACACACACACACACACCCACACACACACACACACACCCACACACACACCCACACACCCACACACACACCACACACACACACACACACACACACACACACACACACACACACACACACACACACACACACACACACACCCACACACACACACACACACACACACACACACACACACACACACACACACACACACACACACACACACACACACATACACACACACACACACACACACACACACCCCCACACACACACACATACATACACAAATTCAAAGGAGCACAACCAATACAAACAAGTTAATCAAATTAGAAGAAACCACCTGCCAAAACAAATATACATCTCAGCTACATACAGTAGGCTTCAATGTTTTCTTTGAAGTCCTTTAAAGGTATCAAGACAGGAAGTTTCAGTTCTTCCTGAAGTTTATTCCAAGACGATGGAACTAAAAAACTGAATGGCTTTTTTTCCAAATTCCGTGTGCACCCAAGGAACTGAAAAACTTAGTCTGAGATCTAAGATTAGAAGTACTACTAAAGGTAGTTTAACAATTATTAAGATCATTCGGGGTTTTGCCAAAAGATAGCCTTATAAACAATTCTGTACCAGTCAGCGCTCCAGAGGTGTTTCACGCATTGAAAAAGTATGAATTGCATATGATATTTTGATTTATTGCATAATGAATACACATCGCAATTTAGCTGCACAGCTTGAGCTCACAAGTTATCAAGCTTCTTGTACTTCACTGGTTCCTGGCATCTCAATGTTCAGTTGTGAATATACTGCATGAGCTAGCTAGAGAAATTACAGGACAGCTAGTAGCTTGCCTGGGAATTGCCAGAAACAGGTGACCAATAACTCCAGCTTTTCAAGAAAAGCTGTTCTTTTTTTTTCTAAATTAAACGTATGGTTGAATCCACTCACTTGCAATGTGTGTTTGTGACTGGTGACTAAGCGACTGGATTCTTGATTTTGGATTCTGGGTTTCTCAACCTAACCTACCAATTTACCTATCTGTCAACTGAATTTTTGGAAGGTAAATTGATATAATAAATGCAATATTCTGTGTTTGGGGAGAGTTGGGATGCTTAATATAGCTATAGCAAGGTGATCAATCAGGAATCCAGTATTATCATTTCTTCAGAAATGTATAGTATGTCCATTCAGGCCTTTTGTTAAGTATATTCCATCTACAACGTTGGAATAAAAACAACAAAAACAAAAAGTTCTGTTTCTGTGTTTATTTGCTTCACAGACATATATTGTTTATGGTCAATAAAGCAATAATTATTGTTTTTTTTTTATTGCAAGACCAAGTTTTTGCCATAAGTTAAGTTAACATTAAAGTATGTACAGTATTTAGTAAAAGTACTCATGACTTCAAGGTAATGTAGCATTTTACCTAAATTGGAGAGAAATATTCAATGACCCAAAACCTTATCTGGAGTGCTGGTACCAGTAATATCTAGTGAAGTGCAAGGATTATAGGTTAGGATTAAGCAGCAGGAGACCGCCCTGTTAAAGAAATAGGACCCCACAGAAACACTGCGGTGGCATCTTGACGGGGTTCTGAAGAGCACTGCCTTTAGAATGCTGACCCTTTGCACTCCAGTGGTATGAGATTAAGCCTCAGTAAAGTTCCTGACCTCGTGAGAATGCAGACAATCTTGGTCTTGATCACACTGGTGATAACTGGGAGTGTGGTTGCTGATCCGTTTTTTATTTCAGTCACATAACTGGTTTAGGCTTGTGATAAGAAACGTTTTGACCAACAGAAAGGTTGTTCTGCTGTTTTCCAGTATATGATTTTAATGTGTTAGCTGATTTATTATTTTATGTTTACTATCCTGTAGGGAGTATTTCCAGATTATTGTATTGTACTCGCAGTTTATTCCACAGTTGAGACTGAAGCCATGTGTTTTTGATAACAGTAATGCAGAAAGCTTGGAGAGAGAGAAACCCACAGGCTCGGATCTCTGCAGCACACGAAGCCTTGGAGCTAAATGAGTGAGTAGAACTGCTGTTCAGATGGACTTGTAAAGCAACAAATATCGCTAAATATCCTCAGAAATCTTAAATACCTGCTCAAACGCAGTCACTGTGTCCATATCCTATTTGTCACGTCTGCATCTGGAAGATATTGTACACAATGCTTTTCCGCTTTTGCTCCTTTTTGTGCGGAATGGTTTTTCAAGTTTCTCAAAAGTCTGCTTGTTGTTGTCTCCCAGCTGTGCTACTGCATGCATTCTCCTGGCTGAAGAAGAAGCCACAACGATTGTGGAGGCTGAGAAACTATTTAAACAAGCACTGAAGGCAGGAGAGGGCTGTTACAGACGCAGTCAGCAGCTGCAGCACCATGGAGCCCAATACGAAGCACAGCACAGTGAGTAAATCATTAGCATTGGTGACACTGACCAAGGGCAAAAAGCAGAGAGATGCAACATGAACAGCACTTATACAGCAAGGAACTCTCCTACTAGAAAGTGTAAATCAAGCAAAATATTTAATAATGCATTGTATTGCAGTGTTTTCAAAACACACCTGGTGCAACGACATTTCGACAAGTGTTGTTATTCAAAATACAGTAACTTAAGTCTGAAGTCTACTCTGCTGAAAACACAGGGCCGCATTTTGGCCTACTGTAAATGGGTCTGTGATATTAAATTGGATGCAAAATGATGTTCAAAACCTTACGAAATAATGTGCAAATTAAGTAAGTCATTTGTTTCACTTAATAGGAAGGGACACAAATGTACTGGTTTACATTAAAAGAAGATTAGCAATGTGTGCAAGAAAACTTGGAAGAACAAGGGAAGCAGTGAAAATGTTGAGAGATGTAAGTAATCCTGATGCCTTTACATAAATACAATAATAATAACTGTAATACCCTGTCACAAAGATGGCTGCAGTGGGTGACGTCAGACCAGAAACAGGAAGTAACACACAGAGACTTGGGGTTTTGATGAAGCTGAGCGCGTGATCGCGCTCAGCATTTAATAATTAAACAGAACAGAAAATAAAAGGTTTGAACACAACACAGGACACGGCACTGGTAGCCAAACAAAGAGACAAACAAAACGGACTATACAGACAAACACGGCGAGTACAAACAACTATCAATTTACTTTACTTTCTCCTCTCCACACCCGTTCTCCACTCACAGAACACACCACCCCGAGTGAGTGAAAACATGCTGCTTTTATGCAGTTGTACCGAGACTCGATTGCTAGTCAATCATTGAATTGGAATCACGGTACAACTGCACGTGAATTAATTAAAGTGCACTTTCCTGTGTTCACATACTAATACTTTAAATGCACGTGATGTGATGTGCCATCCTCGTGCCTAAATACAAATATACAATTTAAATCACACGTGAAACACAGACCCGTTTATATCCCGTGTACCAATGCCTATACACCAACATTTACACACAACACGTAACATATAAACATAAACTACGCACAAGGGCGTGGCCACATTGCCACATACCCCCACACAGTAGAATAAATAACTATTGAAACGTCTACTTTCTGTTTTAATGTTCAATTCAATGCAGGCTGCTGTGTATTTCTAAGTTATCCAGAAATTTCTTATCTAATCAGCTGTTAATATAAAAATGTTTTTCAACTTTGCCAAAAGCTTTTACTTCTCAAAATAATCTCTAGATCTGTCAAAGCAACTTTCATTATATCTGAAAAACAGTAACATAAGTTGGTTGTTGTTGAACATGAACTAACATGACCTGTTCTATTTTAAGGAAATTAGACTTGGCCCATTCTGTGGTTTTACTGTCTACAATCACGATATTGTAAAATAGTTTTTTTTAATCATACACTGACTTATTCAAATGTATTTTTTTAAATGTATTAGTTGGTTCAGAGCCATTTGTATAACAGGCTGCTGTAGATCAAACAGGAGTTGTGATGCTTTAATACTGAGTTGAGCTCATCTTCTAAGGTTATACATGTAACAGCAGTTGTATGTTTTCCAGTTAATGAAGGAGTTCCCTCTCCTCAGCATGTTCAATATCCATGAAAATCTACTGGAGGCCTTACTGGAGCTGCAGGCCTATGCTGATGTACAAGCAGTATTAGCAAAATATGATGGTAAGTCTTTAAGTACAGTAGAAAGTACTGCAAACATCGGGTCTTTCAAATTGTGAGGATTGTGTCCCACTGTTACATGTAATAATACTATACTTTTTTTTCTTTTTTCTTTTTTTCTTTTTTACAGATATTAGTTTACCCAAATCAGCAACAATATGCTACACAGCAGCCCTCCTCAAAGCTAGGGCTGTCTCAGACAAGTAAGTACTGTATTCCCTGTGCTTCAGCAGCAAGTTTCAATAAAGGGATTGAACACTATACAATATAAACACCATATTAATAAAAGGAATTAGTGCTGACTCGAATGAGGGGTAACATTAAAAGGATCAATATAGTGACGTTTATGATTACTAAGTACATATATTATTTTCTTCTGATTTTCACTAATATAGGTTTGTAAAGGCTCCAGATTGACAAAGGATATATAAAATATGAGATGTCTGGTAATATCTGTTTTGTTGCTGTTGGTGAGCTAATCCAATCCAACCCCACTGTTCCAGATTCTCTCCAGAGGCTGCGTCCAGACGAGGCCTCAGTACTGCAGAGATGAATGCTGTGGAAGCCATACACAGAGCTGTGGAGTTTAACCCACACGTACCCAAAGTGAGTGCCTGACCACTGAACAAGTTTACTGAAACAAGAACTAACTGTCTTCATGACACTTTCATTTCAGATTTTAAATATGTTTGTGTACAGTACCTGTAATAATGTTCAGGATCATGTTCCCAGACAAATCTGTAAATGCAATCCACACACTTATTAATTGGAGTATGATCAGCCTGTGAAAATAAAGCTTCAAGGCTTTAATTTAGTTCTGGGAGCTGTTGTTATTATTATTATTATTATTATTATTATTATTATTATTATTATTATTATTATTATTATTATTATTATATGATTTACCAGGCTTCAAGGAAATGTCAAGCATTGGTTGTGATTCTAGAAACAGTTAATAATGTAAGTTTGTTTTCTCCCTTGCAGTACCTCTTAGAAATGAAAAGTTTAATACTGCCACCAGAACACATTTTGAAGAGAGGAGACAGTGAAGCGATAGCATATGCATTCTTTCACCTGCAACACTGGAAACGGGTGGAAGGGGCTTTGAATCTCTTGCACTGTACCTGGGAAGGAAGTAAGTATGCATTTTTTTATTTTTTTTATTTTATACACTGGAGATTTTTAAACAAAGGAAAATTGGGAGTTTTATTAGGTGTAGAGCTCTCATTCAGCATTAAGACTGCACCATTAATTCTCTGCAACAAATCAAGTTCATAAAATTGTAAGTTAATCAATTTGATAATGAAGATTCTACATAACATCAAACAAAACAAAAAATGACACTTAATATTGCAATTACAAATATTATCTTAAAAGTAGCCTACATATTTTTCACATTCCTATAAAGCCATTAAAAAAAAAAACAGTGGACATTGCCTTCCTCCATACTGAGGTGCTCAAAATGACAGAAACCCAATGCACAACATTGCTTAAAACTTGTATTAAGCCAATCGCCCCTTTACAACACCTAACTCTCAATTACTTCATAATCAAGAAGCAACCAATTACCCTATCAACAATTAAGAAACAGATTTCAATTAACGCCTCGGATTGAATTTAACAAGACAGTTCTAACTAATGCATCCTCTTCGAACCGGGTTTTACCTATATTTTGCACATTGTTTTTTTTTGAGGACTACACTTCCCCTGATCACCAGGTGGAGGGGCTGCTATTCTGATTAAGATTTGTTTTAAGCTGTCCTTTAAAATACTGTTATAAAGTTATGATCTAATCCCCAAACCATGCAGTTGATACATTTTGTAAGAGTTATTGTTCAGTATGTGTGTTGTAAGATACTGTGTGGTATGTTCCAACTACTGCAAAAATATGTTTTTGTTTCTTCCAACGTAGACGTAGTGTGGAAAGTTATTCATTCCTCTTAATATTTTCTTCAAGCTTTTCGAATGATTCCTTACCCTCTGGAAAAAGGGCACCTCTTCTACCCTTATCCAATTTGTACAGAGACAGCCGACAGAGAACTGCTACCCTGTAAGACGATTCTTTTATTTAAAACCAAAAAAACAGCACGCTATATATACTTTGGCATACAGACCTCACACTACTGCAGTTTTCTCAAACCTCTGATTATTATGTCGATGCTTACTTTGTGTTTTTTGTTTTTGTATGTAAATGCCAATAAGGCTTTTTGACATTTTAATCTTGTGTATCTACATTAATTGCACTTGCTTTGTCAGTAAGAATGAACAGTCTGTGCTGTGGTTCTCGAGTTGTTATGGGTGTTAAATCTATTTATCCGTACTTCAGTAACTTTTTTTCTTTCTCTCTCTCTCTCGTGTGTTCAGCGTTTCATGAAGTTTCAGTATACCCAAAGAAAGAACTGCCTTTCTTCATCCTGTTCACAGCAGGCTTGTGTTCCTTCACTGCAATGCTTGCACTCCTCACACACCAGTTCCCAGAACTAATGGGGGTCTTTGCTAAAGCTGTAAGTAATATAATTTCATTAACCATTCTGCCTTTGTATGTACTGGTTCCTAACCTACTTTATAAACCCAGATTACATCAGCTGAAATGCCACATGTACTTTGTGATGTTCTGCTTGTATCCAGTTTTACTTTTAAAGAACTTGAGGGTTAAGGGTTAAAAAAATATTTTAGTAAGTGATATTTTCTATGTTTGTCTCAAATGTAGAGTACCAGGTCCCTGGTTGCCTAAACAATTTGCAACAGGGATAACATTTTGCTTGCAAAAAATGAAATGCAAAAGATTCAGTATAAAGAAGTATACCTGGATTTCAAGTACGTAGGCCCCTATCCCTCACTGTAGATGTTACCATAATATGTCAAAGCATTGGGACTTTGTAGTGACAATAAAACCTGAAATGCCTGAATAACGTGCAGAACTCTTGTGTTTAGAGAAAAGAACGTCAGATGTTACAGAGCAGATATTGTCTTGAACACCAATACTGTCATTCAAGTTTTGAGAAAGGAGTAAAAAAACAGCCACGTAATGAAAGACACTTTGTCTGAAGATATGTGACCGGGATGCTACACACTGAAACACAATTGCAGTAGCACTGGGAATCTGTAGAAAATATTTTTACCACAAACTATTAAATACAGTGGGAGCAGTCATCTGGTAAACGCACTGATATATTGGTCAAGTGCTGTAGCCTGTTAGCCGGCCCTGTTTTTAATACTCTTTTCAGGTGATTATACTTGGTTGATTTATTATCAGTTGAAGGGCTGTCACTTCTGTCACCCTGCTCAAGATGTGAAGCGTTAAAACGTCAAAGTCCTGGGGCAAGCTGAAGTTGAAGAAAAATCATTTGTGTTCTAACCTTTCATTCTTGTGAGGGGTAAACACATGAAAATAACAGGTGTAAGGCTGACACTCAGTAATGTGTGCAAGGGCCATGCATACTCCTGTTCCTTGAATGAAATTCTAACCTTTTAAATGGGGGTCTACTGAAGCATAGTATGTCGATTTTAATTATACAGTAGCTAATGTGAATATATTCCCGTGACAGATGTATAATCCAGAGGAATAAATGACAGGAAGTTCTGGGTGTGAATTTATGATCACTGTCCTCCTTTGATAGCTTTGCGCAAATCAAGTTATACTTTAGTTCAACCCCATGGTAAAACTGGATGAAAGCTCTATGGTGCTTGCAAGATGTGACAATATGAATTCTTATACTACTAAATATGGTTAGAGCCCCTGACTTTACTGAAATGTATTACATTTATAACTTATTTGAAAATAAAAAAAACTTTTCAGTCAAGGGGTACAAAAAAAGGGATCTGCATGCTGCTTAACTAAGGGTAGGCATTGCCAGCATCTCAAAGTAGCATTGCCTACAGTTGTCGCTGTTTTTGCCAGCGTCTGAACCAACTGATACTGGTTTTGTGGGGGGAGAAAAAGGTAAACATTAAACCTAACTAAATACAAATACCATACTTTGAGTCACTGCATTAGGAAATAAACTAGAAATGGTGCAAGACACCACAGGTATTTTAGTTAAAGACTGGAGCTTTTGTACACCACTCACACATCTTTTGTGGATTTCTTGGCAGTTTCTCAGCACCCTGTTTGCACCATTAAACTTTGTAATGGAAAAGGTGGAGAGCATCCTACCCTCCAGCCTGTGGCACCAGCTGACAAGGATCTAGGACTTGAAGGGACTGCTGCCACACGACTGCCACGACGTTTGTGCCAAGATCATGCGTCTTGTGGACCACAAGAAACCATGATGGAGAAGGGGGTGGGTGGAGTAGTGACTGTCGGTTAAAGACTTTGTTTTGTTTGTTTTCATGTAAACCTGTTTTTGTTGTACAAAAAAGGTGATGTTAAGTTCTATTATATTTTGCCTTCAGAAAAAAATGCTCAAAAAGCTAAAAAAAAAAATTAAATAAAGATTTTTGTGTATTGGAGAAAGAAATGTGTGTGTCTTGTTCATTAACTGTTAACCAGGTCCTTAATTTAACCCTTGAAAAAACAAACACTTGAGAGAAAATCTTTTGTTTTATCAGAGAAAGTAAATCTGCATTGTTGGCTGCCAACAAGTACCAACAATTGGCATGCACATTTGGAAAAGCAGCCGGAGAATGCTCTCCCTGCTCTGTATGAAGGTCACATTTTGAAAAGTAGGGCTTGATCAAAGAAGAGACAGCGACTGTAGGGGATGGGAAAAGTAACACATTCAAACTCAACTTTTTTATTTTTTATTTTAGATGCTTTCTTTAATCACAAATGTCATTGTTTAATTAGTTATTTAGCAAAATATAATACGTGTCTATTGTTTGTGCTGTAAGATTCATAAAGATCTCAAAAGGTTTGCAAAGTATTCCAAGTACATTTTACAAAGTAGGAATGGATGTTAGAAAGCTGTATCAAGACATAAGCTAGCTACAACATGTTTTATGTTTACTAAAAACTATCAGATTATCAACAGCAGCCTTTGTGAGTACAGAAATGCATCAGAATACAAGATAACGATTATTATTGCAGTATTAATTATCTCTATAGTTTTACGTTCCAAAATCCCTGAATGCCATTAACATCAAAAGGCATATCTCATCCCGGAAAAGAGCTTTCATTCACTTGTCACCATCACAAGGCCAGTAGACCAAATATTTGTGTAAAGTGGTCTAGGTATGTGGTATGGATTCAAAGCACGGGTTATTTTTTCAAGTGAATGTAGAGCGACTTCTTTCAAGTGTTAATAACCTGCTGTGTGAACATGATGCTGATGGTACTGATGAAATGTTAATTGGTAACAAAGGATTTTTACATCCTTTAATGGTTTCATAAAAACTACCAATAAACCATAATCAGAAAACTGGCTGCGTTATCTGATCAGTGTTTTAAGATGTTATGAACACATCTACATCATTTTTTTTTATGTGCAATTAATCCGCTTACCTGTTCTCATATTTAATCCCCAAACTAGCCAGACCGAAGCTACAAAAGAAATAGTTTATCCAGGTATTCTATTTAGTATGTTTTGTTTGGCAATAAAATAAATGTACTGTACCTGTCAAAAGCCATAATTAAAGAGAACAAGTTCTCAAAGAAAAAGACCGCATGTTACAAAGACAAAATAAGAAAGGTATATATTATGTCTGTTTGCTTTACAAAGTGAAGGCCATCTTCTCAACATGTAGCAGCTGCACACTGACCTCACATTTGTATGATGGCTTGAGGATAGACATACCCTGTGTGGGTTGCAATGGTGTGCTTAAATTAGCAGATCCAGTTTGAGAAAACAAAGGTAACTGCACTTATGAACACTGCCTTCCTTTTTTTCATTTTCCTACAGTGGTTATAGTTTCAAAGTTTATATAAACAGTGTTTCTAATATTTATTTTAAGTTATGCAGCAAGTATATTTACATTTTAGAATATAGTTTAAAGATACCCTACTCCGATTTGAGCAAGATTATAGGTTTAAATAAATAGTCCCGTGACATTAGGAAGTTCAGGAAAGTTTCAAAATATATATACATTTTTTCCTGTTGATGGTATAACAAAAAAAATCAAAAAATTGTATTTATATGCAATAATAATATCATTTCCATATGGCTAAATACCTTCTTTATATCTTCTTTACTGTATGCAGTCTACATGGTGCAAAATGTCTAATGTTCTACTCTCCCGTCATGTTTGATCCAGCCAATCAGTATTCTTTAGAGCTTTGCAAGTCTGCACATCAACAACCTCATGGCAGTCTTTGCAATGGACTGCACAGCACCAGTGAAATTTGCACTCGCACTGTGTCATCCTCGAGACGCTGGCGGTGTCGTATCCTCTTCCACAGCACATCACTTCACAACTGTCCACTCCACGGGATGTAAGGTTACAGATCCGGCCAGCAGTGCCCAGAGATCCTAAAGGAAAATACAGAGACTTTAAATTCAGCACCATCTTAATACTGCATAGCTCTTAAGAAACACATTTCTGGTGTGATTAAACCCCCCCACTTAAAGGTTGATTTAAAAAAAAAAAAAATGTAAAGATGGGGCATCATTATAAAGCAAACATAGAATGACATTTTTAAATTGGAAGGTTTATACAAAATAGACTTTAAATTCTTGCAATCGTAGTTGTCAATGTTCAGCCATTACCATAAACACAGTCTGAAGAGAAACGGAAGCTCTGACTCGCACTTGCGCAGACGTATAATTTAGAACGGAGTTGTTTGGGGTTTAAAATTGTGATTCTAAAATGCCTAAACTGCGCATAGCAATTAAACAACGATGCAAAGAATTTCTCCTGACTTCTTTTGGCCAACTGTTTAATCCACTGGAGATAGCCACTCGGGCATCAGTGGATACAAATATGTTGTAGGAATGTACTGTGAACGTGCCACTGCTGATGGAAGTGGAAATAAATTATTTTGTGATGTGGTACATGAAACTAAGCGACAGTGAAAGATGCAGTTAAGAATAATTGATGGTTCTGTAGATATTATTGGCATGCTCTTTATGAACACGTGTAAAATATTCAAGTGTTCTTTCAGTAACCTGCTTTTTGAGTTCATGCTGAATTGTACAACATTCTGAAATAAGACATTTTTTGTGTTTGTTTATTTAATATCCTTCATTCTGATTTGAGTTCCACTGTGCAGTAATAAAAGTATTTTTTGTATTATCTTATTGTATTTTTATAGAGGGCATGGGCAGTATTGACTGTAAACAGGCAGTTAATTAAAAAAGTGGGGGACGTCACATGCGTCACCGTTACTGCCATTAATGAGAAATTATGGTAACTAAATTATTTTTCTGTGATAGGTCTGTTTATGTCAAAATAATTTAAAAATGGACAATGTTTAATAAAAAAAATATGTATATAGTTAAAACATGATGTATACTTTGTTTGTATTTATATACATCTATTTGAGTTATTTTAATAACGTGTACCTGTAATAAAATGAAATAAAACAACATTTTTTCTGGATAAAACTAAATTTCAAGGGGCTATATAAGCAATAAAGAACTGTTATTTTTCTAAATTACTGTTTTAAATGCAGGAATCCAGTGGTTTGGTGTAAGTGTATGATTTAAACAATGAATTGTGACAAGAACCGCTTCATGTATGACCATCCTCCTAAGGTTTCACTTACCTTAATTATCACTCATCTTGGACAACCTAATGTTACCTTAGGTAAGACAGATACAGATTACTGTTACTCAGGGTCTATGAAACACCACCAAATACAAAGACACCATTTTAAATTAGATCTTTCCAAATGCTATAGCTAGGCAAACCAAGATTGTAGCTTGATGGACGTGTACCACTGGGAATACAACAATTCCTATCATCAGCCGTGACCTTCCCACCAAAATATTCCTGCCTTGTGATGGACTTTCAAGATAAATTATGCTATGACCTTAATATACATTTCATATACTGTCCAAAGGGCTCATTTATAACGACCATGATTCAGATCATGTTTCATCACCTCCTGTTATGCTACAGGTTGGCATTCTATGTGTAATTTGTGTGAAACACTCAGACATTCGATAGTTGATATTATATCTTACCATGCAGCTGTTGGACGCTTCGTTCTTTTTTAACTCAAGCATTGGTAATAAAGCTATTCATGTGTGCCTATTGGAAGTGAACTATAATCATGTTTCTTGCTGTAATAATAATCATCTTTATTTTTATATAGCGCCTTTCATAGTGGACCACCATCACAAAGCGCTTTACAAGATATGAGACTTGGGTGTGTGAACTACGCATCAGCTGCAGAGTCACTTACAACAACGTCTCACCCGAAAGACGGAGCACAAGGACGATAAGCGACTTGCTCAGGGTCACACAATGAGTGAGTGGCTGAGCTGGGATTTGAACCGGGGACATCCTGGTTACAAGCCCACATAATATTGTTGTTAGGTATTTGAAAAGCTAATAGAAATGTTAATATTGTATTCTCTGAAGAGAATCAAGATAAAACCATATAAAAGTTAGGTCATGGTCATCGCGCTCCCAATGCGACAACAGCGTGTTTTGGTCATTTGGATGTCACATGAAATCTCTTTATTCATGGGCCTGTGTATGCTGCTGTCGAGTGTTCTAGGAACATACTGTCCAGGATAATGACACAGAAATCCACCTATAGGGGCAGTCTGAGTCTACAGTGCAGATGTTATCCCCTTAAGGAGGTAATAATGACAATAAGGATAACCGGTTAATTTGCTTTTGTTCTCATTGTATTTAGCATCAGTGTTAATAGACTGAATGTTACAGTTTGAATTAGAGGTCAGCATGGGTACCTGCCGTGAAAAATACCCAGATCTTTTTCAGGTAATGATTAAAAAAAATAAAATCACATATTAATTTTTTAAGTGTGTGATATACATTTAAATACTATATAGTGCCCATACATTTAGTCCCTTCAGATCTGTAGACTTGTGTAACTTTTTTCAGTACTGGAAACATCGAAATAATAATAATAATCTCCATTTAAATACAGTTATTAATGTTAAATGCTCTTCATGCTGCGAGATTCTTTGTGACATATAGTGACCATATTCCCCTGCTGTTGTTGTTGTTGTTGTTGTTGTTGTTGTTAACATGGCTGTTATGTTCAGTTTTAAAACTAATGCAGTAGTACAGCACCGCAATTATGTTATGGACTGTCGCAATAGCTACTGAAAATTGAGCCAGCTGGGTTTTGACGGCAATCGCAAAAGAGTTAGCGGGACATGTGCGTCTGTTTGGTTGTAACAATAAAGTGCCGTTCCTGATCACTAAATTCTGTCCTGTGAATACAAAACAATGGCATCCAAGCAAGGTGTGTGGAATTTCTTTACCAAAAAGGAGAAAAATGAATTTGCAAACTCTGCCAAGGAAATATTTCATTAAAAGGAGGAAGCACACTTACTTAATGTGCGCCACATTATTTTATTTACATTTTATTATTTATTTATTTATTTATTTATTTATTTTTAATAAAGGCTACTTATTTTATCTTTTTTGGTAAGAAACTATATCTGCGCAATAACAGTAGATGAAGCATTCCGTATTGGAAGCCACGCGGTTGTTATTAACGGATCACACGGTTATCACGGATATAAACCCAACAGGATGTTATTTTGTTTTCTTTCCGATTTAGTTCCCAAGAAGAATAGTGGACGCTCGCTGTGTTATTGTTTTCTGTAAAACATTGATATCCTGTCAGTTAAGAAAAGGCTTAATCATGCAAAGCTTGTTACGTTGTCTTTATTACAATGGCCAGACACCAGCGCTTACAACTGTATTGTCATATTTTCTACATTTTCTTTAAATTCTCAAATTAATAAATTGATACCCGGGTAGTAAATAGAGATCAGGGAAGGGTCGGGTAATTTAAAACCCAACGGGTACCCGGGTTTTTGGGTACCCGTGCCGACCTCTAGTTTGAATGGTACAAAATTAAACAGTACTTAAACATATTATTATATATATATATATATATATATATATATATAGCATGCAAAGACGTAACATTCCATTTGAAAGCTAGTTCTACATTATCAGTTATTCAACACTAGCTTGTCTTTTTCGATTAAGTGACTTCTACACATGCATATTTTCCATATGCTGTGTTAAATATCACAAATACTTTTGCAGAACTAAAAAACATGTTTCTAAGACTCACCTGCTTCATGGTCCCTGATGCAATAATCTGGCGAGTTCTCAAAATAAACCAGATCATTTTTAGTTGGCTTCTTAAACTTCTTGTAGGCAACCGTGCCATACTGATTCATGATAACCTGGATGGCTCCGTTGTACTTTCTCCATAAGTAATCTCCGGTCTTCCGGAAATCTGCCATTGCCAGCCAACAAGTCCTAACTGTACAAGATCCACTTACACCGTGACACTTGCATTCTAGTTTCAGAAAGCGTTTCACTGCCTGCCAAAGGTGAAGAGCTAAAGTTACTGCATGGCCACAACACAGATGCAATTAAACCCAGAAACACATAGTGCATAGTAGATATTTCACCTACTTTCATGTTAACCTTTTCTCCTTTCACATAGAGACCCCACAGTAAAAACAATAATAATAATAATATTGCAGAGATCCTAGAAGTAAAAAAGATATTCAGTCAGAGTTTTTCACTTTACAAAATGTTGACTTTAGGTACTTGCAGGCACCGATAGCTTCAACTGTAAGATAAAATTGGGAAATTCCGAATTCTGACAATGCAGTCACCTTCAGCGGTATTCTTGGTTCCATAGCTGATAATGTCAAACTCCTCTTCATGACCAGATCTTTATTACATCTTTCTTTAAGATTATAAATATCTAAATAAATGTTACATCACAAGGCTGAGTATATACCACCCTAAATAAAACCCCTCAAACATACCTTTCTCCCAGCTCTATTGTTGTGGAGATTCATCAGGGCCCTGGCATCCCTCTCTTTTCTCTCCCTGGCGTCTACAAAGGCTTGTGCAAACTGGATGCCGTAGTCTATGTTGTCGCTGCAGCCTCCCCAGTCGAAGGTACCCTTGCTGTCTCTGGAGGAGCCTTTCTTCTTGGGATCACAGGAGCAGGATTCCAGTTCCCCCTGACTGCAGGCTCGGGTTAGCGAATACACCACACCAGCGGAGGAGATGGCATAGACAAACGCAGCTTCACGACTGCCTTGAATAGGGAAGAAATACAAAATCATTTTATTAGACCATTATGACACATGAAGAAAATCTTCTGCAGCACAGAATAAAAGTCTTGGGTTTGCCTGTAGTCTGATATTGATGACTTGTCCAATTAAACAAAAATTACATTTTCACGGAATGGCCTTTTATTTTATATTTCACTAATCCTTTATGTAAGTTTATTGTCAACAAAACAATGTGCATTGTTATCATAGAAATCAAACAATGTAATTGATCATAAATGCTGAGATCATAATACAGATGTGCATTGTTTTGGTCTAGAAATCCTAGTTTTAAACTTAAACATACATTTCTTCACAGGTAACACATTTACATTTTGAGTTACATATTGAAAACTGGGAGCTTCCATTTTGCAGGGCTTTAAATATGAATCTTTACCTTTCTAAAGTCACCATGTGCTGTAAAGTCTGTTAAATACCTTTCTATTACTGTGCCTATTATTTTTAACCCTGCATGTGATACAGTAAAATATTAGAGGATAGCACCCTGTGCTTTCATCAGAATGCCCAAGCAGCAAGGCTTTTATGAAAACCCAATTAAATGATTCTGTCGAATATCAACAAACAGATAAGCCTTGTCTAAAATAAACAAAAAAGAAAAGGAAAGATCAAAGATATGGGTGTAAGTATACTAGTTGCTGGGATCTCAGGATTCCAAAGATTCAAATCTTCACTTGAGGAAGAATATTTAGAGCTTCAGTGAATCCACTTTGATGGTCTTTATCTTGAGCAATAACACTTGTTTTCTGGAAACGATTGCGGCAAGTGTGACAAGATTAAAGCCCAGTATCACATACACTAGGTTTACAGGTTCCTGTAAAAAGAAGCATCATTCTTGTTCTTTATACAACTCAAAACCATAAATGAAAACACCCATCCTGGTGCACTTGCTATAGGCTTGCCATTAATCTCCTGCAATTGCTTTAAATTAGTGTACTGACATTGACAATAAGTACATTCTCATGGTATTGTGGAGTAATGCTGGCAGTCACATCTCTGTTATAAACCCCTTTAAAAGGGCTTGTCACTACGGGAGGGCTTAATACTTTGTAAAGAAGATTTTATATATATAATATATAGGTAGGTTTTAGTAGACTAATACCAGTACTAGAGACTGTGCTGTGATTCAGACCTATTCCTGTAAATACAATCACAAAATACTTGCCCAGTTTTTGGTAAAACATAATGACATCACCACATTCCAAATGGGTAATATCTGTCCACATGCCGCTGTGAAGTGCAAGGTTTCCTACAGCAGAGAAACATTGGTGTGTTGTCCTGGCCTATATGTTCACTTTATTGAGAATGCATGGGGTGCATTAGCCAAAGATGACCTCAAAAACAAGCAGATCTGGCAGATGTATTGCTTTAGGAGAGGAATAACATCAGACAAATATTGATTTCCATGAGGTGAATTTACATTTAAGGGATAATTGATAGTTAATTTATATAAAATGATTTGTTGTGAAATGTATGCATCAGGTGACTAAATATAGTGATACAATAACTGTAATTCTGTCTAAAGCTATATATTTTAAAGTGTTTTTTTTGTTGATTTGTTTTAATTATACAGAGTTGTTGAAATAAGTGTCTTTAGTGTTGGTTCTGTTTTACTTAACAATAAAATGTCTGCACTTACTCCTGAGCAGAACCCTGCCAAAGAGGGTGTGGTCTCGAGCCATCGTGTTACAGTTCCAGCGGTGATGTTGGAATTGATGCTGACATTCTCTAATCCATTCAGTAATCCCAATTCCAATCGACTGCATCATATTGGGGTGCTGGTGACACAGCTGCCGCTGCTTGTTCACTAATCCGGGAATGTTATCGCACATCACTTGAGAACCCAGGGTAGTCCTACCCATGTACCTGCATACAAAGTAAACGTCTGCATTTACTGTATGTATCACACAATTGTGGCTCAAGTAGCTAAAGAAATGTAAATTATTAATACAAATTGTTATGTACTGCTAAGTACAGCATATTTATATCAATACTCATCACAAGTGATTTGTTTTATTTTATACAATAAATAATTTAGTGCACCAATCTTTGTAATCTTCTTTATCAAATAATATACGATAATGTTGGAAATTACTTGGTATTTATAATGACTGAATGTTTATAACTAACTTACAACTAAATATTACAGGTGCATCGCTACATGGTCATCGTTTATTTACCAAAAACAAGTTTTATATATATATATATATATATATATATATATATATATATATATATATATATATATATATATATATATATATATATATATATATTTTTATTAGGTTTGATCTGTATGAAGTAAATTAATTTGTGATTTCAGATGACTTTAAATGCAGAATAGTTACATACCATGTTCTCTCTTCCATGGTGTTACAAATAAAATGCACAATAATGCAATACATTTATGTTATTCTTACATGTTGAAGTTAATTGGGCTGTGTGTCATTATTACAGAATAACTATTAGATTTAATTTAGTGCAAAATAAAAAATAAAAAAAAAGTTGTAATATAGTTGAGATAATAATGAACGTGTGAAATGACCATATCTTTGCATTTTAAATAAACCTGAAACTACTCACCACCAAGACGAGCCGACTCTGGATGTGAACCAGCAGATGAATAAAGACAAAACGAACGAGATTCCGCTCGGCAGGAAGTTCATATTATATCGCTTGTACCTGGATCTGCATTCGATCACACTCTTGTAATTAATTCCATTGTTCGAAAAATATATCTCATTAAGATACCATTAAAGCATCTCCCGCCTACCTTCTGAGATCCAGTTGTGTGTATTTCAGAGATAACTTGATATTGTCATTAATTCAAATTATTGAATGACCTGTTCTATTAGCTATTAAATAATAAATAGATTGATTAAATATACGGATGTAACACCCAAGTAATTTCAAGTGATTTTACAGTTCGAGTGCTATGATTGTTTGATGTCCCCCTCATTTCTAAACGCAAGATCTGAAGACTGGTACCAACGACCTGGTATCAGATATAAACTGCTTACACAGGGGGTGGACCCAGTCTTCACCCTGGGTGGAATGAAGTGAAAAAATTAGACGTCTATTAGTATCTGTTTAGGCTAGTTTGACACAGGAAAGTTTGGACGATTTCCAGGCAAACCCATTTTTAATTGAGGTCCCGTCTAGCGTACCATAGACCCCCTCACCGTTTTAAAAAACAAAACAAAAACAACTACAAAAGTATACTGCATTATAACTGTAGCATGGTATTATTTTACTAATAATCCAAACAAGTAAACATTTGTAATGTAATTAATAATATAGTATCATATTATGCACAATGTTATATTTCGTTACAATAACCCAAGATGTTTAAACATCCTATTATAATCCCAAACATTACATTTTTTTAAACAAAGAACACTGCATTTTGCATGAAGAGTAGTCTTTACACATTGTGTGACGTGCACTTGAATGAGATTATCACATCCTTTTGAACTTTTTCCACCATCTCTAGAATTGTCACGTTGTATTTCCATAATCTTTGATCTCCCGTTATGCAACCGATTTAATTTTGATTTATTCTTTGATTTGGGGGGTCTTGTCTGTAGAAAGGATGAAGATTAGCTGCCATCAGATTGTAATCAGCCGTTCTTGTCTCCTACAAAGATGAAAACGCCATGTCATCTGGAATAAAGAAAATGATGCCTATATCTCATTGTGTGTTAATATCATATTCTGACGCTTACGTTATTTTATATATTTCTTAAAACATACACAAGTACATACAACATAAAACATTTCTACATGTGCTGTTTGTCAGTTCTTATATATTAACACAAACATATTTAATTTTTTTTTCTATCAGGACTATTATAAATCGCTTAAATAATGTATATTTTCATTATAAATGTATATTTCAAGTATAAAACAAATGTAACCCCCTATTTGCACCCCGTGTATGCGTGCACATAATATATTGTAGCGATCTTGGTTCCCGCAGGCAGGCGCATCACACACAGGCGGAGAGCGGGCACGAACCCCGGACCTCTCGCACTAAAGCATAGCGCCGATACAGCCATATGAAAGAACCGGTAATGGCCTACATCGGGTTTATGCCTTTGTGTGTGATTACGTCACCTACCAGCCCTGCTGCTGCCGTCCCCCTTGCACGCTACAATATATAGGCCTATATTATAGGAATATATTCTGTGTTGCCAGGGGAAAAAGCACATTATAATTGCATGTTATAATCTTTATGTACATACAGTGCAAAAATATATTCCTATATTAGTGTTAAAAAAGGTCATAATATAGTTGAAATAAGGCAGGTGAAAGACCAGTTCACTGGTGCTGCAGAAGGTCATTAGTGGTTGAGACATGAAGTGGGATATGTAGGCATGATCCTGTGAATACTAGGAAAGTAGTTGTGTAGGGGTACCTTGCCCCACAACATTATACCCTCTTACAGATGCAAGGGTGGAACCGAGGTGCAGAGCTGGCACGGCCTTTGAGAAATAGAAACCAGCTACCTGTCAGAGACAGAAATGAAGAATCTGTAATTGGAACCACGTAACACAGGAACAAACCTCTAGGTAAGCTAAATATGTAAAACCGTTTCTAAAAAATCAGTTTAATTTAATACTACTGCTAAAATGTAGTGTAACATAGTCTGACTTATTGTCTAAATAATGGAATTCAGTGTATTTATTTACACAAAATGTGAGCACTATTTCAGAAACATTTGCATTGTATATACAGTGCCTTGCGAAAGTATTCGGCCCCCTTGAACTTTGCGACCTTTTGCCACATTTCAGGCTTCAAACATAAAGATATGAAACTGTAATTTTTGTGAAGAATCAACAACAAGTGGGACACAATCATGAAGTGGAACGAAATTTATTGGATATTTCAAACTTTTTAACAAATAAAAACTGAAAAATTGGGCGTGCAAAATTATTCAGCCCTTTACTTTCAGTGCAGCAAACTCTCTCCAGAAGTTCAGTGAGGATCTCTGAATGATCCAATGTTGACCTAAATGACTAATGATGATAAATAGAATCCACCTGTGTGTAATCAAGTCTCCGTATAAATGCACCTGCACTGTGATAGTCTCAGAGGTCCGTTTAAAGCGCAGAGAGCATCATGAAGAACAAGGAACACACCAGGCAGGTCTGAGATACTGTTGTGGAGAAGTTTAAAGCCGGATTTGGATACAAAAGATTTCCCAAGCTTTAAACATCCCAAGGAGCACTGTGCAGCGATAATATTGAAATGGAAGGAGTATCAGACCACTGCAAATCTACCAAGACCTGGCCGTCCCTCTAAACTTTCAGCTCATACAAGGAGAAGACTGATCAGAGATGCAGCCAAGAGGCCCATGATCACTCTGGATGAACTGCAGAGATCTACAGCTGAGGTGGGAGACTCTGTCCATAGGACAACAATCAGTCGATACTGCACAAATCTGGCCTTTATGGAAGAGTGGCAAGAAGAAAGCCATTTCTTAAAGATATCCATAAAAGTGTCGTTTACAGTTTGCCACAAGCCACCTGGGAGACACACCAAACATGTGGAAGAAGGTGCTCTGGTCAGATGAAACCAAAATCGAACTTTTGGCAACAATGCAAAACGTTATGTTTGGCGTAAAAGCAACACAGCTCATCACCCTGAACACACCATCCCCACTGTCAAACATGGTGGTGGCAGCATCATGGTTTGGGCCTGCTTTTCTTCAGCAGGGACAGGGAAGATGGTTAAAATTGATGGGAAGATGGATGGAGCCAAATACAGGACCATTCTGGAAGAAAACCTGATGGAGTCTGCAAAAGACCTGAGACTGGGACGGAGATTTGTCTTCCAACAAGACAATGATCCAAAACATAAAGCAAAATCTACAATGGAATGGTTCACAAATAAACATATCCAGGTGTTAGAATGGCCAAGTCAAAGTCCAGACCTGAATCCAATCGAGAATCTGTGGAAAGAACTGAAAACTGCTGTTCACAAATGCTCTCCATCCAACCTCACTGAGCTCGAGCTGTTTTGCAAGGAGGAATGGGCAAAAATTTCAGTCTCTCGATGTGCAAAACTGATAGAGACATACCCCAAGCGACTTACAGCTGTAATCGCAGCAAAAGGTGGCGCTACAAAGTATTAACTTAAGGGGCTGAATAATTTTGCGCCCAATTTTTCAGTTTTTTATTTGTTAAAAAGTTTGAAATATCCAATAAATTTCGTTCCACTTCATGATTGTGTCCCACTTGTTGTTGATTCTTCACAAAAAATTACAGTTTCATATCTTTATGTTTGAAGCCTGAAATGTGGCAAAAGGTCGCAAAGTTCAAGGGGGCCGAATACTTTCGCAAGGCACTGTAAAACAGGTTACTTATATTTATATAGCAGATAATACATTGCCTAAATATGTAGAACATTATTACCATTAACATAGCACAGACACCACCTATTCTAAGCTAGTCTTATCCAAATTATGAATTAGCTATAAGTCCCTTTGGCTGAATAATACTGCTCAATATTAACATTCAATGCTTAAAACAAATGTTAAACTTAGTGTCTCAAATAAAGGTTGAAGTTCAACATTAGCCTTCTTTTCAAACTGTGAAGTACAATCACAGAACACCTATGAGAGGACACGAAGTGCTGTTCTGCAAATTATTATTATTATTATTATTATAATTAATTTCTTAAATCAGAAAAAATCTTGCGCAACAAGTTATTCACAAGAGAACTAGTTTACAATGTACAATTTGTAGGAATCACCAAATGAACAATCAATACATACCTTCTAAGGTGGGGTTATCTAAATGTGGAAAATAACTTGACAGGGTCACTATAATGCCCCCTTTAGTTTAACTCTGTAAAGTGGCTTCAAAAGTACAGTGCCAATGACAGTTGAAAATGAAACCTGCTCTCATTTCACCTCTGACGCACAACATGAAAAAGCATGTTGTTCAAAAGAACAAACTCTGCTACTATTTTTTTTATTTTCACTTTGAAACTAGATCTGTAGACTATGGAAGCCCATTTTCGCCACTAAAATAATAATAATTAAAAAAAAAACACGACTTACTATCTCATAATTTCGACTTGCTGTCTCGTAATTTCAATTTACTATCTCGTAATTTCAATTTAGTATAGTGAATTGAAATTACGAGATAGTAAGTCATAATTCTGAGATAGTACGTCATAATTATGAGATAATAAGTCAACGTTGTATTTTTTATTTTATTGTATTTTTTAGTGGCAGAAATGAGCTTCCATAATAGACCTTGTTGTTTCAGATATATCTGAAAAAAAAAAAAAACAGTCAGGATTATAGGTAACACTTTAGTTTAGGGATCCGATAAGTGATTATAAACAATCTATAAAAATGTTATTAATGATGCTATTAACAATTATAGACTGAATATAAATAATAAGAGTATTATTACACACATTTGCCATTGTTTTTTGTGCTGTTGTTTATAATCGCTTATAACGGATATAGTCTGTCTTTTCAGGTCGGTTTGTCTTTCTATGCCTGTGTGTCTGTCTGTCTGTCTGTCTGTCTGTCTGTCTGTCTTTATAGGTCTGTCTCACCAATTGTATGGGGTTGCTTTGTTTTTGCAATACAGTTATACACTTTTTGTGTGTGCTATTGTTTATAACCACTTATAATTATCTAAGCTTTAAAATCAATCCATCTGAAGCTTGTAGTTAAAAAAAAAAAAATCTATAAATATAAAATTGAAATTTAAAAAAATATATAATTTAATACATAAAAAGCAACAAATATTTTAGCACAATCAAATGGGGAGGTAGATAAGGTTGCTAAATAAGAAGATAATTTATTTTAAGGCCATAGTTTTAGCCCAGGCTAAAGTGGTGTCTTGGACCATTGATTAACCTACCAAGTGCAGCTGAAACCAAAGGAGTAGGAAAAAAAGTGTTGGCAAGAACTCATCTATCAGGTGAAATCTGCCATTTATTAGCACTGACTGCAAAAGGAACCTAGGCAACAAAACATTAGAAGAACCAAACTAGCAACATGAACTTCACTGCAGTATGAATTCAAGTAGACAGCCTTAGCTTTATACTGAAAGGACCATATTATGTTACTTTCTATATTGTTATCTCAATAAAACAAAATTATAGCTTTTTTTAAATATAATTGTTTGGCTCATTGTACCAAAAGCTTAAGTTTCATTCTCTTTCATTCTTTATTACTTCAAGTTTAATTCACATAATCTCTATACAACATCAGAACCTCAAACTGTTTGCAACAAAACTGGTATAAAAATAAAAGAAATATAAAAGAAATAAAAGCATATATGCCTGAAAATTAAGACTTTATGCAAGTCTTTTACAAACACAAAGAAAACTGCAACAAACAACACATGGGAAGAATCAACATTTTCAGCCCAGCTTAAGCTTTCTTTAAAGCATAAAAAAAGAGCAATCCAATTCCAAACAAGCCCCCTGCTATTTTCAGAACTCTTCTGGTCTGATCAGCACAAGCTGCAGTAGATGGCACTCTGCAGGGGTCGTCTCTCTGATTCATCTTAAAAAACAACAACAAAAAAACAAAGAAATAAAGAAAGAAAGATGTGTAGACACCAGTGAGTACAAATACAATGGCAACATGGATAGCACAGAAAAGTTAGGGTTGGGGTGTCTTAGCTTGAATCCCCATTTGGGTTCAAACAAATATTACAGGGCATATAGACCACCATAGGTAAGCGAATTGCAATTATTAAATTTTGGCCCCAGTATCTACATTCAATTTGTTGTTACAAATTTGCCTGTCCCATTGTCCCAGCTGAAAAGGTTTTCCCTAGTAATCCAACATACAACATGTTTTTTGAGAATCATAACCATCATTATAAGTAAATTTTAGTTCCAGCAAAATGAAGCAAAACTATGAACCAAGATACATGTAGCATTCTGCTTCTCAAAGTCCTTGCTGCTGTTATTGGTTGAAAAGCTAGTAAACCTGTACAACTGCATTTTCTTATGTGGCTTTACTTCAGGGCTTCTCAAACTTGGTCCTATGTCTGCCTTGGTCCCTGTGTCAGCTGGTTTTCATTCCAACCGACTCTCAATTACTTAACTAGACCCTTAATTGAACTGATTATTTGCTTAATTAAACCTTTTTACTTGTTTTCAGCTCTTGAACAGTTGCATATTTCAAGTTAGCTGGATGAACTGCAACTGTTTAAGAGCTGAAAACAAGTAAAAATGTTTAATTAAGCAAATTATTAGTTCAATTAAGGGTCTAGTTAAGTAATTGAGAGCTCGGATGGAATGAAAACTAGCAGACACAGGGGGTCCCCAGGACTGAGTTTGAGAACCCCTGCTTTACTTGCTATTGTCTGTGGGCATCTATTGTACTGCTATTTAGTTCTATGAACAAATACAGTACAATATGTTTTTTTTTTTATTTTGTTTTTTAGATTTAAGTGTGTCCAATTATAAATTTGTCCCCGATTTTCTCCCAATGCCCAATCCATTTTCTCCCCACCGCAGTAATTCCCCACATGGCTCAGGAGACCCGAAGATTCAGTGGGCGTCCTCCGATCCCACGACCAATGCCAGCTTCCTTTTTTTCCACCCAGGAACTCGAGAGCGGATGTCATCGAGCTACCAACCTCTGGAGGACAAAGGCCAGCCCTGCAGCTGTCCGCCCTCAGCACACTGGGCACCTGGCCAGCAGGGTTCGCTGTAGAGCAATGAGGAGAAACAGTCCCTGCTGGTTTTACCTCCCTAACCCACGGGAGTGCCTGGGCAAATGCGACGCTCCCTTCGATGTCCCCAACGAAGACCGGCCTACTTCACACAGCCAGGACGCGAACCTGCGCTGTACGACTCACCCTGCGCATCATGCGGCTGCGCATCTACCAGCCCACTAACAGGGCTACCAAGTTCCACATGGCTGCATTCACCAACAGATTCCTTGTTGACACTGATGCTCTCTTTGCTAAATCCTAGCCCCACCATCCCTTCTCTAGTGAATTATTTTAAAAGAGACACTTTCTGACAGGAGCATGTCACTCTGTTTTTAGTTTCTATCTGAAATATGTGCTGCTAACATACTTAATTGTCAGGTATTTTACACTGTCTGCAAAACACATTCAGAAGAGTTTAACCATCTCCCAGTACTAGCAACGGTGTCACGTCAATTTACGCTACCCATCAAATGTTCCTAATTTATGCATCATGCATGACCAGACTATTTTTACACTGCACTGCGGTATGCCCAGATTTTTATTCCCCCTTAAAACCGAGGATGCTCATCAAAAATTGCTAACTATTTTTTTTTGGATAAGAAATGAGAAAATACGTGTTTTGTAAAGTTACATTTTACTCCACATGTAATAATGAGTTTTATATTAAAAAGACAGACAGCTGGTGTTAATGAATGGTAAAGTGTACTACAGAGCTAGGTACATTTTTCTAAATAAAAAAGGCAAAAAATAAAAAGGCAACTATACACTCACTGCACATTTTTTACTTTGAAGCTTTTTCTTGACGCTATAAGTAAACCCCTTAAGCATACCTTTGAAAAACTGTTTTGCAAATATATTTAGTAGTATTATTATTATTATTATTATTATTATTATTATTATTACTAGTATTGACATTTCCTGGTGAAATTCCAATCATGTTGCTGATATTAGTTTAAAAATAAGTAATGTTAATTATATTACATTATTTTAGTTCTGCTATATATTTTTTCGAATCTTTTCAAACTACTCTCTATATTACCACGAAGATTAATTGTTGGATTGTTTTAACTTTACCAAAAGCAAATAACGTTTATGGCTACAGATGAAATTTTGGTACATGTAGCAGATTTTGACAAGGTAGCAAAATATGACGGGCGGCTGTGTGGTCCAGTGGTTAAAGAAAAGGGCTTGTAACCAGGAGGTCCCAGGTTCAAATCCCACCTCAGCCACTGACTCATTGTGTGACCCTGAGCAAGTCACTTAACCTCCCTGTGCTCCGTCTTTCGGGTGAGACGTAATTGTAAGTGACTCTGCAGCTGATGCATAGTTCACACACCCTTGTCTCTGTAAGTCGCCTTGGATAAAGGCGTCTGCTAAATAAACAAATAATAATAATGACGCTTATACATGTCATATGTTACCGGTAGCAAATTTAGACGAAGTAGCAAAAATTGACGTTACACCGGTTGTGTATTTGTAAGATTAAAGTGAATCTCACTGTCACAATACTTACCTCGGTTAAGAGAGGTAGTAGGTACCTATTCACCTTACCTTGTTCAGCAAGTTACTTAAGCAAGTCGCCTCTTTGTGCAGGTCCCCAATTTGCTCAACCAACTCATCACAAATGGACTGTGATTGCATTTTAGGATCCCAATCCAGTACCAGCTAGCAAAAGGAATACACATTTTGGTTATTGTTGTTTTACTGCATAGAAACTGATCAAATAAAATACAATGCACTTAGCCCACATCGAAACTTAAATTAAAAAATACATTTACAGTTACTAAATATTGATTTAAAATCTGCATTTCCTTTCAAAGTCCATGAAAGAGAATTCCTGAAGCTTCTGGAAATGCACACTGGACTAACCTGCTGTAATTATAATTACCTCGCATGCACTCCTTGGCAGCTTGTTTATCACATCCTGAACAGTCTCTGTCAAGTAACTGCATTGCTGCCTTAGGCTGATCAGGAAATTGTAAAGTTCTTCACTGCTACAATACAAGACAACACATAAAAACCATCATGATTTCAAAACTATTAATGAAAATATGACTTAGCAAACATCTGCAAGCGCTTTATTTTTCAGGCAGCCCTGAGAATTGATGGGTTAAAATTTATGAAAAAATGTTTAATTTATAGATTTTTTTTTTTTTGGATGAAGGATCTGTACTATCTGTAATAATTGGAGATTTTGCTTATTGTCCTTATCGGTCATTATACTGTATATACAGATTGCTTTTGAATGAACCTGACACACAGCCCCTTTCTTCCAAAGGAACTACTGTAAAACAGAGAAGTGTGTATGTGTTAGAGGTACCATCTGTTTACAGCTGCCCTCAGAATCTCTCTCAGCAGCCTTCTAATGAATGTAAAAATGTATTACTTTGAATTTAAAAGTATGATTGCTCCTAAAGGGATTTGGGAGTTTGTTTATTGGGGAGAAAAGTCAGAACATGCAAGACTTGTGCAAAATCAACCTGGTTATACCATGGGACCTGGCTGGACCATAAACTTACTTTTTAATGTCACATTGTTAAAAAAAAAAAAGTTCACTCCAAGGTTATGATTTTTAGTTGTACTCAAGGAACAAATGCTTTACAAATCCTGTTACCAACTAATTATTTTGGCATGGCTTATGATTGGTAATAAAACGATGCGTAATTTGACAAGGCATAATGTTGCATAAAACATATGTTTGTTCTTTGCAGCAGTACAAAATTACTTTGGACAGGAACCTTACTTAAATGTGTGGGTTTTATCCTAGAGTAAATGCAACCTCTTTTCGCATCATTTGAAATGATTTAACGCAGATGTATTTGAAGGTTTCTTCCCAGTTTGACTGAAAAAAACATCTACATTTTCAAATGCTGAAAGCCAGGCTCAAAGCTATCTGTCATTTTTCATTTTTGCCTAGGTTATACCTTGCTCTTTTGGGATGGAAACTACTGTCTAAATTCAGGTTTGAGGTAAAGCATTTGAACATCATCATTCAGTCTCTCAAGGAGGATAAGGGTTTAATGCTGTTCTTGCAGTTGATTTAAATGTTTCATTGTGAACAACATAATAATATATTGCAATAGAGACAGCCAAGCATGATAACATATTCATATTTTGATAAAGTTTTGATAAGAAGATGAAAACACACTTTCATTGCTTTAGTTTATGACACAAACGGCTAATTTAACAGTATGACTCCTGGATAAATAGCAAGCTTGCCAGTACTGTAAACGTGTCTTAAGATCAGATTGTAGGGCTGCATTCCTGGAATACATAGCAAGATGTTTTCTTTTTTTATTTCAGTATTTTTTTTAAATAATGCATTTTTACTGCATAACAATGGGACTTACTTATATTGCAACAAGAATGCTAAAAAATGGCATCACAAAGCACAAGCATTTTCCTACTGTGCTTTTTGTATTAGCTTTAAAACTACTTTAAAACCTGACATTTTCTTAAAATGTTAAAGTGCAATTTAAGAGGTAGAAATTACACAAGGTGTTACACGCCCCGGTTATCTTATAATCTATTATCTCTGATAAGTGGGTGACCTGTGAAAACTTTAGTAAACGTCACCCAACTATCACCAATTGTTTATTTTCGGATGCTTTCACTAAGAATTTGCCTGTCAAAATATTTCTTTAAGAGGTCTAAATAAACAACCTTTTCATACTCTGCAGGTTTCCTGAGCATTAAGAAGAATATGTGCAACTGACTAAAAACAAATGAAAAATTCTGCCAACTTAATTTCATGTAACTGGTAGCAAAAACTGAATCTGATCAATTGTAAACATGAAATTCAAAGTAAAAAATAAACAATTACTTCCCGTTAAGCAACTTGTCTTATATGTACACAATATCAGCAAACGCAAACATCAGACCTGTGTCTTACTAGTCTGCCATTATAGTAATGTTGCTTATTGTGACAGTGTACATAAGTCACTTCTCAATGGACAAACCAAGACTAGTTTAATTGTTTTCATTGACAGTTTATTTACCTGTGATCAAAGTTTCCTAGTTCTGTGAACTGGTCTAGTTCTGCCTTATCCAATTGCATGTCCTTAATCGCAGTCAAAACCGTTTTCTGGTCTTCTGGATTTGTGATGCCAATCTGTTAAGATAAGAGTTTTTAAGGTCAAGTCTGCATCCTCTTCCATCTAAAGTTTGTAGATACAAGTATGTAATAACTGACAAATCAAAGCTGATCTGTAGTCTGCTTGACCCATTACAAGATGCACATCACAGGCATACATTTTTTTTAATAATCTACTATAATGACATGTCACTGTCACCCAAATGTATACCCAAAACAGTGTTTACAAATTCTTTATTGCTGGTGTATGTGTTTTTAAGTTGATGTGTATTGCATTTTACAATCCTATAATTTGGCATTGAACAGGTTTACAAAAGGAAACCTGTACATTTCCACAGTGAAATGTCTACAATGTACTGTGCAGTACACATATACAGTACTGTGCAAAAGTTTTAGGCAGGTGTGAAAAAATGCTGTAAAGTAAGAATGCTTTCAAAAATAGACATGTTAATAGATTATATTTATCAATTAACTAAATGCAAAGTGAGTGAACAGAAGAAAAATCTAAATCAAATCCATATTTGGTGTGACCACCCTTTGCCTTCAAAACAGCATCAAGCATCAATTCTTCTAGGTACACTTGCACACAGTTTTTGAAGGAACTCGGCAGGTAGGTTGGCCCAAACATCTTGGAGAACTAACCACAGTTCTTCTGTGGATTTAGGCAGCCTCAGTTGCTTCTCTCTCTTCATGTAATCCCAGACAGACTCAATGATGTTGAGATCAGGGCTCTGTGGGGGCCATACCATCACTTCCAGGATTCCTTGTTCTTCTTTACGCTGAAGATAGTTCTTAATGACTTTCGCTGTATGTTTGGGGTCGTTGTCATGCTGCAGAATAAATTTAGCCAATCAGATGCCTCCCTGATGGTATTGCATTATGGATAAGTATCTGCCTGTACTTCTCAGCATTGAAGAGACCATTAATTCTGACCAAATCTCCAACTCCATTTGCAGAAATGCAGCCCCAAACTTGCAAGGAACCTCCACCATGCTTCACTGTTGCCTGCAGACACTCATTTGTGTACGCTGTCCAGCCCTTCGGCGAACAAACTGCCTTCTGCTACAGCCAAATATTTCAAATTTTGACTCATCAGTCCAGAGCACCTGCTGCCATTTTTCTGCACCCCAGTTCCTGTGTTTTCGTGCATAGTTGAGTCGCTTGGCCTTGTTTCCACGCCGGAGGTATGGCTTTTGACTGCAAGTCTTCCATGAAGGCCACTTCTGACCAGACTTCTCCGGACAGTAGATGGGTGTACCAGGGTCCCACTGTTTTCTGCCAGTTCTGAGCTGATGGCACTGCTGGACATCTTCCGATTGCAAAGGGAAGTAAGCATGATGTGTCTTTCATCTGCTGCAGTACGTTTCCTTGGCCGACCACTGCGTCTACAGTCCTCAACGTTGCCCGTTTCTTTGTGCTTCTTCAAAAGAGCATGGACAGCACATCTGGAAACCCCTGTCTGCCTTGAAATTTCTGCCTGGGAGAGACCTTGCTGATGCAGTATAACTACCTTGTGTCTTGCTGCTGTGCTCAGTCTTGCCATGGTGTATGACTTTTGACAATAAACTGTCTTCAGCAACCTTACCTTGTTAGCTGAGTTTGGCTGTTCCTCACCCAGTTTTATTCCTCCTACACAGCTTTTTCTGTTTCAGTTAATGATTGTGTTTCAACCTACATATTGAATTGATGATCATTAGCACCTGTTTGGTATAATTGTTTCATCATACACCTGACAATATGCCTACAAAATCCCTGACTTTGTGCAAGTGTACCTAGAAGAATTAATGCTGTTTTGAAGGCAAAGGGTGGTCACACCAAATATGGATTTGATTTAGAATTTTGTTCTGTTCACTCACTTTGCATTTAGTTAATTGATAAATATAATCTATTAACATGTCTATTTTTGAAAGCATTCTTACTTTACAGCATTTTTTCACACCTGCCTAAAACTTTTGCACAGTACTGTATATACTGTACATTATTTTGTCTAAGAATAGCACTGTTTTCTTTTTCAGTAAGTTACCTGTTAAAAACCAAACAGCCTAATCAAACTTTTAAAAAGCAATAGACAGGCATGAGTAAACGTGTATTATGGAATGATTCCTTCCAATAGGGATTAAGCTATCAGTGTGTTATTGTGGCTTATCTTTGTGTGTTGACTAATGACATCAAACTACACAAACCTTCCAAATATTTGACGAGTTAACAACGTAAACCCACACAACAGGAGAGGACTTGTTTATATAGACAAACCAGTGATTAACTATCTAGGGGTCTCAAAGATACATTCGGGGGTTATAATAATATCATGAATGAGTTCAGCAGAACCTTACTACTACTCAGGGTGACTCATCTGTGATTAGACCATTCTGGCAGGCAAACAGAATTTGACATTGGTGAGTAAATTAAATAACACCACCCAGAGACTTTTATTGGTATATAAAACAGTAACACTAGGATGGAGAATTATGTGCAATTAAATATTCTGTTTCTGCCAACACATTGCTTCACTTGTTACACAAGCAAACCAACTGGCTAAGTGGAACAATTTGAATTCAACTTTTATGCCCAATTACTACATTGAATATAACAGAAACTGTTCTGCAGTTTAAAGCTAGATTTAGTGCCTGCAAGATTTTCAATGCAATGTCCAACAATGTGTCTTTAGTACCTAACCTTTTCTAGGTCTTCTTTCTCCATCACCAGTAGGTTGCTCCAGGATATGTCATTTTCCTGATTTAAAAAAAAAAAAAAAAGTGTACTATGAGCATGTACTGTGCAACTGGATACCTAAAGATACAGGTACAGTTAGTGTTAATAGCATGGGAGGGGGATTCTTAATCAGGAGTATTATAGGGTTAGGTTGAACAGACTCAAAAGGTAAGGGTGGGTTAATACTTTAATACTTGGGAATAAAGACAGGTCTCCACACAGGTTTTCAGCCAAGTCATATTATGCATATGAAAAATGGTCTGATAAGTCAAGTACAGTAGACTAATCCGAGCCCCGTTAGTCCCAACTGACCTAATCCAAATCAACCTGTTATAATGAAATAAGATAATGATAAGAACAGAAACACAACTTTAATATCATAATTCTGTGATCAGTGTTATTACAAAGGATAGACAAAGGCTAATCTGTATGGCACAGATTAACTGCACTAAATCTAAACTGGTTCCAGTCACAAAATGGTTTGGATTAGCAAGGCTCTACTGTAGTCAACAACATTGTGGTTCAGCTCTTGTAAGGTTGAAATCAATAAGAAACATCCCATCTTCTACATTCACACAAAGCTGCCCCCTACCAACACTTACTTTATTACGAAAAAAATATTCAAGTTTCATCAATTTTACTACACTGGCAGAACGATAAAACAGTCAGTAAAAAAGTAACCTTAGTGTTGCAATCTCTCATGTTACTGACTCAATCTAGTCTTGCGGGTTTAAATTTAACTTGGGTAATGTGAAACTTTGTGACGGGATGCCTTCCCCTTGTGGATATTTATGTATTATTATTATTATTATTATTATTATTATTATTATTATTATTATTATTATTATTACTGTATGTATGTGTGCGGATGGACGAAAGCCGTCCAACATTATTATTTATTATTTGAGACCAGTGAAAAGCCGGTCTCAAAGTGTGGTTGGCATGGATGGGGTCCTGAGTATGGGGTCCTTGTTTAATAGGTAATTAAGGCTCCAGCCACAGTATAAAAGACCCACTCTGGGCTCAAGCAGAGAGGAGAGTTAAGGAGAGTAAAGAATGAGAGTGAATGCTACCAGGAAGCAAACACAGGTACTTGTTTTATAAAGATAAATATTTGTTAGTGTTTATTTTGTTTTGGCCAGTGTGCCCTTTATTTTGTGTTTCGTTCAACTGTTTATACGCACTGAGTGCAGCCATAGTGCCTCAGTTTCACCCCATACATTCTGTGTTTATGTTTCATTTCCCTGGTCTGACGTCACCCCTGCAGCCCTCACTGCCACAAACCTCCATCAGGGTACCTTAATCAAATCAAGCATGGAGCTGAGGGCATACTCCACTTGGTTGGCTTGTAGAGTGTATTATTGCTCTACAACCTGCATTCTTTATTTTTGTTTTCACTTGAGTACATATAATCTAATAGGGCCAAAGAAACGTCCAATGCTTTTCTTCATTGGCAGGCGTTGGAAATGTTGAATACTCACCAACATTGTTTCTGTAAGGTGCTCTAACTTGAGGCCATGTAAAAGCAGCTCCATGTCACCAACAAATTTACAGCAACTGAAAACAACAGATTCTTTCATCGTGAAGGTTAGGGTTAATATATACTAGGTTGGTATACAGTACATAGTGGAAAACAATTAGGACTGGGTATCTGGACACTTAAAGGTTTAATTTATTCTCATTAATCATGACAATTACATAAGTAACAGTGGAAGCAAGGAGGCTTTAAAATGGCACACATCAACTGGTCATCTTCTAATACCCAGGATGTAAGAAAAAACAAACAACCACAACCACAACCATAACCACACATCAGACTACATACCAAAAGGTTAAGGGCATTTTTATTGTATACAAATACAATGAGCCAAATTTACCAAGAATTTACCCCAGTGCAAAGTGTTAATAATTTTGTAAGTAAAAAACAACCCAGTTCACAGAAATGTCAAGGAACCAATTCTAGCCCAAATCTATGAAGTTGGGTGTACTACGGCACAAACTGCTGGTGTTGTGGGTGTGTAGTGTGGTCTGTCACATACCTCAATCAATCAATCAATGATACTCTTTAACATTATAGAGCAACAAGGATGTTTATTGCATAGACATGGTGTAAGTATGTGGAGAGAGGAGATCCTCCAGTTTATAATAACAAAACATTTGTGGATTCCCCGAGTGCAAAGTGACACATTCTGGCATCAAACTTGAATTTATAATTACCTTTATAAAAAGCATTTAAAAAAAATAAAAATAAATAACTATTATTTTCAAAAACATAATGCAAAAAACAAATTAAAAACAAACAAACAAAAAACAACAACATGCTTCATTTAAACACCACTAGATGGGGCCCAAAGCTAGATTTAAGATTACACAACAAAAAAATATACTAAAAAGTAGAAGTCAGTAACCACATACAATCAAGACAGAATAGGAAATACAGTAGAACCAATCATATCCGATCCTCTATTAACTGGTGGACATCTGGCACGTGTTATTTACATAAGCTGTCACCAAATGAACGGTACGAATGGAAACTATCAACGCACATTATTACGGATCTAAAACAGTACATTCAGGTCTTCGTAGGACAGAATGGATTCAGTTGGAAATAATTAAAAAAAGGGGAATATTTGGGAATAGTTTGACTTTTTACACGCTGTCCCTTCTCGTAAAACAAACTGCCCAGTTTAACCATGTTCAATAATATAATTACTGTGCTGTTAAAAAGCTGAAACCAACCTCCAAAGCCAATGTGTGTGCACATTTTTTTATTGTTTTTTTTTTAAACACCATTTCTGTCTTGGGTTAATACGCACTCAACGGTGCAAAAAAAAAAAAAAAGAAAGAAAGCATGGTAAGAAATGCTTTCTGGAATGTTATTTTGTAAATTGCCAAATACTGTATTACAGTGCTTTGTTTTGCAATAACTTTCACTCATTTTCTTTGTATAGTATATACGTGCAGTACCATGCTTTGGTGTTATAGACACACTGATATATCAGACGTTGTTAATTTATAACACCCTGAGTTAAAGCAACTACTGTACAATGTAGTATAATGGTTCCCTGGACCCCTGGAACCAATTAAATCAGATATGACAGCTTCTACTGTACAAACACAAACAAAATAAAATACGACTTAATTAGTTAAGAATGGAAAGAATGAAAAATCTACCTTTCACTTGGGTCTGGTGTTGGCTCAGGATCTCTTTTAAAAAACTTAAAGAGAGTCTCCTCCTTGGGTTCAGGCTTTCCACTGTGATTTTGTGGTGAAGCAAGAATTGCTGAAATCTGATAAAGGACAACAATTAACATTTGTTCATAATTAGCTACAGAGCAATGGTATGGTCACTAAGACAGTTAACATGCAGGTTTATAGCATCTTAGGTCAGGTCAAAGTGAAGGGTGGCTTTAGTTTTTGCTTAAAGTTTCCATGACATTGAAGGTTGCAAGATGAAAATGGTATATGTGATTTTAGCAGTTGTAGTGGTGGTGTATTAGCAAACACGTTCAAGCTTTCCTCACAGGGATGCTTCATTAAGTTTCACTGTACCTGAGAATGCCTGTACATTTTAGCAATATCAGCTGCCATCATCCCTTCTTTAGTTTTAGTCGTTATGCCAGCTCCGAGTTCAATCAACTTTAAAACTGCACCTTCTCGTCCGTACTGAACTGCATACATGAGTGCCTATAAATATATATTTAAAAAAAAAACCACACAGAAACAAATAATGTCCATTGCTTTCACTTAACAGTGTTCAGGGGATAAGACCAAGCTAAAGACAAATGTGGGCAAGTAAGAATAGTAATTTGCCCAAAGTAAATCTTACTGTATCTCCCAAACTTTGGAACAGTGCTTTAGGGGGACCGGTATTATAGATCAACACATACACTACTTCAAAAAATGAAACACGCAATATTTTAAACTTTCATTTATTCAAAAAATGTATTTTAAATGAGATGCATCTGAACACGAGACCCATGCTCAGCTTTTTTGACTGCATGTTCATATTGTTATTATTTCCATGTATAATGTTTGGTCCTTTCATTGTTTGGATTACTGTATGTATTTATATATTATATATATATATATTATATATATATATATATATATATATATATATATATATATATATATATATATATATATATACACACACACACACACACACACACACACACTGTTTTGCAAAAGGACGTGTTGCATTTTTCTACTCTTATGCACTATGAGCATCAACAATTTACTCAAAGCCTCCACTAGTGTTTTCTACTATTATAACAACCTTGACTTGCATAAAGAAGGAAAAACATCGAGTGAAATAACTCGCATCACTTGATTTTCAAGGTGTGGAATCCGAAGCATAAGCAACAAGCACAGAGAAACAGCATCTGTAATTGACAAACCCAGGACTGGAAGACCCAAAAAGCTGTCTAACAAGGATGAGCAATACTTGAAGATAATGTCCTTAAGGAATAGAAAGAAGACAAGCGTTGAATTGACAACAGAACTGGCAGAAGGCACAGGCGTCGTTGTCCATCCATCAACAATTCAAAGCAGCTTTGACCATTGTTCCATAGTCCAATTTCTGTGTTCTTGTTCCCTTTTCTTAAGAGGTATTCTTACTGCAATACATCCTTTAAGTCCTGATTTCAAGAGTGACCTTCGTACTGTTGATTTGAGTAAATTGTTGATGCTCATAATGCATCAATGTCTAAGACTTTTGCACAGTAGTGTGTGTGAGATATAATATATATATATATATATTATCTATATATATATATATATATATATATATATATATATATATATATATATATATATATATATAAAAACAAATTCCTTGAAATTAACAAGTTGTCCCTTTGCCAAACCTGGCCCTACATGTATACTTACTGTATAACCATTTCTATCCTGGCTATTTAATTCTGCTCCGTGGGAAACTAGTAGCGTTATGACATGTTTGTGCCCATCTCTAGCAGCAAACATTAGTGGAGTCATATGGGAACTGTAAAAAGAAGCAAATATTTAGTAGACACACAGTCAAGACAATTAAAGGATGTTTTTGGTATGGTATGACTATGTGCATATAGAGTACATGTGCTGTACATACACACATAATTGTCCTCTAAAATAAGATTACTGTGCATTCAACCTACACTATATATATATATATATATATATATATATATATATATATATATATATATATATATATACACACACACACAGTAGTTTGTGAAAAGTTTAAATACATTTACACAAAGTATTATGAGTTTACACAAATGATACATCTGTTTTTTACTGCTCTGCTGTCTTTTGTCTCCTTTGCTAATTGTTTGATTTGTTTCTTGGCAAATCGCTGGCAGTTGATTTCCTGATACTGTAATTCCAAGCTACACTGCTAAGTATGATACCACTGTCAAGATTTAAAAATATTTTTAAATGTTTTGTTTCAATTGAAAGTGTAACACGTTTGCTTTTCCCGGTTCTTAACATTTCAGTAAGTTAACCTTGCGTTTTTTAAAACTGGACTCTTCTTGCACTGTAGGCATGGTTGAGTGATTGCATACTTCTAGCTAAAAGTGGACTGATAAATTTGTAAGCTTGGTGTTCGTAACAGTTTCTACTGTACTTGCACATCTTAGCAATGAAAACAATAAATCCTTTGACATGAAGCTTTGATAGCTAAATGTAACATTACACAGTTATCCAATAGAGGGTAGCAGAGACTACTGCAAGCATACTGTTTGGACCATCGATTTTGATAGTCTGTCAAAGGTAATTTCTTAGAAAGCAGGTGTGTCCCCATATACACAGAAAATACACCTGGATGTTTTTGTGAACAGAATTAGCACCCTGGTGTCATAAGTCAAATGGATTGGTGGATATTATCAATACTCATGGGACGGAGACAATCCTAGGTCACAACTATTTACTAAATTTGAAGACCAGAGGGAAAAAAACAAATATATTCTTGCAAAATCATTTTACTAGATGTTTTAAATGAAAAAAATAAAAAATGACAGATGACAGAAATTCAGCATCTGTTATTTTGGGTAAGGATTTTAAGTATGGGTAAATATTGCATGCAAATGGAAATCTGTGTTTAGCTTGCTTTAACATTGTAGACAAGTTTACATCCCTACTTTAAATAGTTACATTTCTTGTAGGGGTTCAAATGGCTCTTTAATTGATTGTGTACCTGTGGAACACTAATGTTAGACGCTCCTGAATGGCTAGAAGTTGCCAACGCTTTTTTGGGCATTTTTATTGAGTAGATACCTAAGATAAAGAACAACGCTTAACACCTATTTTGAACAGAACATGAAACTCCCTTTAGTCTGCATATTTCCTAATTATGGGATACGAGTTTTTAAAAAAAGAAGCAGAGATTTTAGATATGCCCATATAATATTTAGTAGACCCTGATATTGATGGTCACCTCAAATGTTTCTATCACATGGAAATTACATCACATTAAAATGAGCTATACCTCACTTGTTATTCACTGTCTTCGAACCTGGATTCAATTTCAAAGGCACTTTGGTCTGCCATCACTTTCAATGTCTGCACCAACCAAAGCCAATCATTTCCACCCTCCCTTCGAAGATAAGCCCTTTAACATCTGGTATCATAATGGGGCTAGTGGGCTCAAAGACCTATACATTGAAGGTACTTTGCTTCATCTGATTAACTTTCTCAAACATGTAATTTACCCCCAAATCATTTGTCAATAAAAACCGGATGGGAGCAGGATATAGGCCTTGAGCTCCCAGATGAAACGTGGGAATTCATTCTTTACTTTTATTCATTTTCCAATTTTCTCCCAATTTTGGAATGTCCAATTATTATTCAACCTGGCTCGCTGTTGCAACCCTGGAACTAGCTCGGGAGAGATGAAGACGAGCACTCGTGTTCTCTGAAACGAGTGCCGCCATCCGTCTGCTTTTTTTCTCTCTGCAAGCCCGCCATGCAGCCATATGCAAAACTTAGTGTCGGAGGACCATGCAGTTATGAATTGCGTACAGACCAGCCTGCAGGCGCCCGGCCAGCCACAGGGGTCGCTGGTGTGCGGTGAGCCAAGGTCTCCCCAGCCGACCTAACCCCTACCCAGCCGAGGCAGCGCTTGGCCAATCATGCACCGCAACCCTGGGAACTCCCGTCCACGGTTGGCAGTGACATAGCTTGGATTCGAACTGGCGATCTCCAAGCTATAGGGCGCAGAGTGCCTTTACAGGATGTGCCACTCGGGAGCCCCTTGTGAATCCATTCTTGGTAGAATACACTCCTCATCAATTTACGCCCGACATGGGCTAACATCATTCAAAATCATATACCGGTTACATCCGTCGAAAGTCAGATTGGCTAAATTCTGCCCGACAGATGTATCAATGTCTCTGTTATATTCTATCTTTCTGAAAAATGGAATACTCAAACAATGTTTGGAAAAAAAAATAGCTATTCTGTTGAATTATTCTTTGTTAATTTTAAATTATATATATAAAAAATATATAGTAGAGGGTGCTGTGTAACATGCAAGCTGATTTTCACCCACTCAATGTCAGAGCGGCCAGTGAGCCCATCTGGTGGCAGCTGCCTTGACCTCTGGTGCAGTGGATATCAGCTTGTACAGCACAGCACTGTACACAATATTCTTCTATATTTACTGTATTTTCTCAATGACCTAGAATAATTCTTCTGTCAAGATAGTCGTGCTGTTGAAGGAGGATATGCAAGCTTAACCAAAAGGACATAAAAAGCATAGATATAAATCAGCTAAGAAACCACCACACAGGTTCAAGCCTAAAAAGCTGAAACTGACCAAGTGGAATATGGGGGATCTAGGCAGCTGTCTGTTTGCTATGGTACTGTAATCTAGCCCTGACAGATACTGTAAACTGTTTTGTGAGGTTTGCCTTTGCATCTAGTTTTTACAATAAGCAAAACAAAATGCCCAAAGACATGAAAGGCTTTTGGTACACTGAATACAAAAGAACAATGACCATCTTATGTCAACACTGCAGAACAGACAGTCCGTTCACTTGGCATGAAATGAGTAATCAAAGGAAATGTTAAATGACCTTGGAGAAGAAACAAGAATATGGATGTAATGCTGTCTAGGGTGGAAAAATGTTTGTGAGGACCCAATTACAAGTTACAAGAGTGTTCAAGTTAGGAACTGTCATAGACAAACATACTTTTTAAACAATTACTATAAACTGGTAATTCACGACAGGGATAAAAGACGCATTGCTGCCGTTTGACTAATTTTGCTTCATGAAGTCGAACGATACCTGCTGAATAATGTTACGTTAACATATTAAATTACCATATACTTACTGAAAAATGAACAAAAATGTAATTTTGAAATCTAACATTAAATACTGTACTACTATTATGGCTTCCGGTAGACTTTTGCAATATCATTTTGTAGTTTCTTTGATTATCTGATGTTAAATAAAATATCAAAATTTTGTTTTTTTTAAAATCTTAGTTAGCTGTTAGTAATGTAATTTACCAAACAAATGACGTATAGAATTGGGTCCTGCAGCACACGCAAGTGTATGCTGTCAGGGAGTTAACTTCAATATGCTGTGTAAATGACACCCAAGTATAAATTTCAGACAGAGTACAAAAAAATTAAAATAAATAAATAAATAAATAAATAAATAAAACAGTATTGTGGGGAATCCAAAGTAAACATGACGTTGAAATGTAACAAAATAGCAAAAGGTTTGTATTACCACCGATGCTGCACACTGTCTGTATTACTGCGGTCACCTGTTTGCAAGCACATGATATGCAGGGTAAAAAATGACATCATGCTTTATGTTATCTTGTTCCTGTAAATACACCCGAAACAGACCAGAGCATGACAAAGTGAAAAGTACATTTGTTTTTGAGTGACAATGTGTCCAGACTAACAATGAGCGAAGAGAACAGAAATGTCAAAGCATGTGGTCCTTATCACTGATATGGCCAGAAGTAAAGCAATACAGCAGTAACAAAATCAAAGAACACAGGTACATACCAATAAGACAACAACTTGGTGTACTGTCTCTACACATCTGTAGCTTCAGAAGTCACATGACCTCAATATGGCAGCCATAATCTTTCTTGTATGACAGCCATGATCAAATTTGACCTAACAAATCAGAAAATACACATGTACACAGAGCCAATATTTTCAAAGTGTTTATCATCCACAAACCAAAAAGTCACATGGCCACCGCCTTAGGTCATAGGTCAAAGTGAAGAGTGCCATTAGATTTTGCCCAGTGTTTCCACAACACTGTAAATATGAGGTTGGCACTTTATAGTTTGAGATGTTAGCAGGAGTAGGTGAGGAGATGACAGGTTTGCAAACTCATACAAGCTCCCCTCACAGGGACGCTTAATTAGAAAATCCTCTATTTTGCTAATTTTGTGTCAAACTGTGTCCATTCAGCAACAATCATAGGAAAGCAGATCTCCTTGACTTGACTCAGTATACAACACCTCCAAGGACAGTGGTGAGAATTCAACACACACAGATACTGAAAGTATATTGGCACAGTGTGGATTCCATAAGAAACTACTGATAATAGTTGTACAGTACATCCTTTACTCCATGTCACCTAAACACACAGTACCCCACCTGTAATAGTCAGAGGGATAATGTGAGAATGGCCAGCAGGTTATTTAACAAAATGTCTACATAAGTATCATGGTAGAACTATCCCTACGACCACCAACTTCCCATTTAGATATACATACTGTACAACAAAGCAGAAAAATTAGGAAAAATAATGCATTGTGTTTTAAACCCTACAGCCTGTTCAGCAACATTATGTGTAGCACGCAGATGCCGGTGTGACAGATATGAAACTACCACTAGAGTGTTGCAAGCCAATCAGAGTGGTCCCTCAAACCACACAGTTGCATATATATATATATATATATATATATATATATATATATATATATATATATATATATATACACACATGCTAAAGCTGTCTGAATGCATCGTGGGTCAACATTCACCACATGTTTTACAGATGCAAAAAGGAACACGCTCCAAATTATTGTCTAGCACAAAGAGCAGTCACTAGTCACTTGTAGTCTAAAGAGGAAAAATGGTAGATACTTGGGAGCACTGGTAAATAATATTTCTTAATAAATAAATGGATAAAACCTTCACAGCCCTCTTAAATGGTTAAACTTGTTCCAGCCTACTGTAATGACAATTACAATAACAATATAAAAAAAAGGAAACAAACATATTTGTCAAAGCCAGCTCTAAATGAACTGGCATTTTCTTTTCAAATGACGCAGACAGCCCCTACTATGCCATAATTCACCAATGAAAAACAAGGTTTTTATTGTTTACATTTTTTTTTCATGGGCAAGGGTCCGTTTCCTTTTTTCAGGGCCACCCAGAACACATATGAGTTGCAAAGGTAATGTTGCAATTACAGTGACAGAACAATATGCCACAGGTAAACTGGAATTATTTTGCAACATTCTGTTCCCTTGTGAAGTTTCTACAAAATCCTTTTTCTTTGCGACATATTTACAAAGATGAGAAATTCTGGGTCTTTATTAAAACGCAACAATTTTCCCAGGTTGTCATTCACTTAAGTAAACAGTCACTATTTACACCAATGTGAGGGTAAAAGGATCAGACCCTGACAGGTTATAAGTAGGGGTCTACTTAAATCGCGGTAAATTTACGTATTTTTCACGGGTATGTTGCGGAATAAAATTAGGATTTCGCGGAAATTTCGCGGACATGTTTAAACATTAAATAAACCTAAGTAGACAGTATTTCAGAACACCATAAAGCCTAAAAATAGTGGCACTTGCTTCCTTACTAAAATAGAGTGCTGGTATTTGTTAAAGGCGAGTATGCAGCATCCCCCTGCAGTTGACTTGCCCATACATTGAGACTGCACGTCCGCATCCACTGAATTGGTTGGAAGTTAAAGCAAAGCTTTGCCAAGTTATACAGATGTGGAAATCGATTAGAAACAGCCCAAAAACTCGGTTACACAAGGGCATCTGGCATACTTTAATGAAGTCAATGTATGCAGCACGTTCGTTGTCATGTTATTTGTCCCATCCAATAATTTATTTTATTAGTACCGAGTCAAAACAAAGAAAACGTGGCTATTCAAGTCTAAAATTCCAACTGTAAGCAGCAGGTTGAAGCGAGGTGGCTGTGCTGGATCGTTTTAGTACTGATTTAACTTGCAGACAGGAATACTTTTTGTCTGGGCTGACTTTCCAGTTTGGTTTCTGAAAGACGTTTATTTTACGTTCTGATCAGCAGCCTCTGTGGTAGCCTTTCGTTTAATGTGTGATTCTGAAGCTAAATAGCGATCGATTGTATTTTCTCCAAATACACATTAAGATATGGAAAACAATTACCTCAGTCTGCATGTAGTTTATTTGGGAAATATCTTGAAACAATCATCAGCCGAAATATAGTTTGCTTTCTTTGTCGTCCATTTCTACTATTTTACCTCCAATGCTGAAAACTAGATTTTAGCAACCTAAATCAAAACAACAATGCAGCACCAACTTTGTCCCGCCCCTCCTGCACAGTACAGGTCACATAAAAGCAGTAAAGACGCATTGATAGGCTGATTAAAACTTTGTCATTTGAATAGTAAACAAGAACGTTAACAGCTCTGGAGAAATTCTTTTGTAAATGTTACTTGTGGACATTTTTGTTTGTTTTTGCTTAAGTGCAATGCACACAGGACGGTGAAGGAATAAGAATGGGCTATCTATGCGTTGTGCAGTAGTTCATTTAAACGCGGTTTCTTTTTTTCTTTCCTCTCCGTACTTGTTTGTATGCATTGGCCCCTAAGAGGTGAATTTCGCGGTGACCCCTCAATTTCACGATTTCATGAAATCATGAAATTGAATTAGGTAGGTCCCTAGTTATAAGGCCATTCACATGCTAAAGATAAATTGCATTTATCTTATCAAGTAACAAAGTCATAAATCTATCATGGACTGAATAAGGGGGTCATTGATTTAACGTCAACAGAAAGAACTTTTAAGGAAAGTGTTTGAACAAGATATGAATAAAAAACAAGATATTTCAAAGCTTATAAATCCATGGCCAGTTCTTTTTAGCCTAAATAATAAACATAAAAATCTTCAGCATAAAACAGCAGCACAAAGGCTGGTAGAAATGGCGTCCGGATTTAAAATAAATACATTTAAAAAAAGTACTTATGAGGAGGAAGAATACGTGTACTCAAATTCAAGAATATGCTGCAGCAATGAAAAAAAAATGAAATAATGGAAATGTTATGTGATAAACTAGGAGAAATTCATCAAACCTTTTAGATTTAGAAAAAAATAAAATACCCTATTTACCCTAATTACATCTTGGCTTTTTGACAGCCTTGATAAATGACTCAAGCCAGCACGATTGTGATTTAGTAAGGCACTAAAAATATTGAAGGAATTATAGACTTATGTGGCAGGCTGGCTTGCAGTGGTGACGTCACGGACCAGGAAGTAACTGAAACCACAACAATGGATGGGCGGGCGAAACTGAACGCAACGGCGTTCAGTTAATTTTATTAATCAAAATAAACAAAACAAAAGATTTAAACAAAACAGAAAACAAAAAGGCGTTGGCCAAACAAATAAACAGACAAACAAGTAAGTGGCGTGCTGGCTAAACCAGCACGTTTTAGCAATTGTTTTCTTGTACCTCTCTATCTCCCGTACTTCCTCTCTGCATCCAACACTCAACACCGCAGCACAGACAGCTGTCGGTTCTTATACTCTGGCCGAGGGTTAACTAGCTGTTTATCTTATTACCCCTCGGCCACAGTCTGCAGCGTTTGGTAAGGATGCATGACTGTCAGCTAGTTAAATAATCAGTAGCTGATCAGTCATGCATCCTCACGGGTTTTAAATATAAATATAAAAAGGCGGCGCTTTTACCCAGCGCCGCAAAACAAAAATACAAATAATAATACATAGAGGCGGGACACTCCGCCACACATGCCCCTTGCGCAGCACACATGGCCTTTCGGCCACCTCCCCCTTATTCCCTAAAGTCCCGGCTAGCAGTCCGGCGCAGGAACAGGGGCAGCAACGGGCCAAAGGTGGCGGCCACGGTGGGATGTCCTCCTCCCACCCAAACAGCCGTAGCGTTCCAATGGCCAGCGCACAGGCGGCTCCTTTGGCCAAAAATTTTTGGGGGTGGTCTCCAGACCTGCCCCCTTCTTCATGGCCGGCAGCTCCCCTCCGTGGGGCTCCGGCCACCCTCTCCTGCAGCGAAATTGCTGCGGGGAGCTGGTCTCCTGACCTCCCCCTTCTTCATGGCTGGCAGCTGCCCTTCATGGGGCTCCAGCCACAGTATTTCCTGCCGCGAAAGTGCGGCTGGGGAGCTGGTCTTCTGACCTCCCCCTTCTTCGTGGCGGCAGCTGCCCTTCATGGGGCTCCAGCCACAATATTTCCTGCAGCGAAAGTGCGGCTGGGGAGCTGGTCTCCTGACCTCCCCCCTTTTCCGTGGCGGCAGCTCCCCTTCATGGGGCTCCAGCCACAGTATTTCCTGCCGCGAAAGTGCGGCTGGGGAGCTGGTCTCCTGACCTCCCCCTTTTCCGTGGCCGGCAGCTCCCGTTCATGGGGCTCCAGCCACAGTATTTCCTGCCGTATGGCAGGACTGGTAGCGACCCCAAGCAAAACAGGACCCTCGGGAGGCGATGGCAGCAGCAGCGGACCCTCGGGAGGCGGCGGCAGCAGCAGCGGACCCCGGGAGGCGGCGGCAGCAGCAGCAGTAGCGGACCCTCGGGCGAACTTCGGGAGGGAGCCCCTGGCCATGGAGGCGGCAGCGGGAGCTCCACTTCTCCCTCGTACCCTATAACTGGTGGCTCTCCAGGCGTCGCGGAGCAACAGGCAGCCCCAGGCGTGCGGGGCAACAGGCAGCCCCAGGCGTCGCGGAGCAACAGGCAGCCCAGGCGTCGCGGAGCAACAGGCAGCCCAGGCGTGCGAGACAGGCCTTCTTGGGCGGCGAGGCAGGCATCCTTGGGCGAAGTGAGGCAGGCATCCTTGGGCGGCGAGGCAGGCATCCTTGGGCGAAGTGAGGCAGGCATCCTTGGGCGAAGTGAGGCAGGCATCCTTGGTAGGTGCGAAGCAACAGGCATCCTTGGGCGGTGCGAGGCAGGGCAGGAGCAGTTCTTCCCATGATGGTGGATGTGGAACCAGCAGGTATTCACCCTCTGCTGGTGGAGGTGGAGATGGAACCAGCAGGTATTCACCCTCTGCTGGTGGAGGTGGGAGGGGCAAGCAGTCCTCCCACGGGGGTTGGCGGAACCAGCAGGTATTCACCCTCTGCTGGTGGAGCTGGGAGCGGCAAGCAGTCCTCCCACGGCGGTTGGGCGGAACCAGCAGGCATTCACCCTCTGCTGGTGGAGCTGGGAGCGGCAAGCTGTTCTCCCACGGCGGTTGAGGCGGAACCAGCAGGTATTCACCCTCTGCTGGTGGAGGTGGGAGGGTCAAGCAATCCTCCCACAGCGGTTGAGGCGGAACCAGCAGGAATTCACCCTCTGCTGGTGGAGGTGGGAGGGGCAAGCAGTCCTCCCACGGCGGTTGAGGCAGAACCAGCAGGCATTCACCCTCTGCTGGTGGAGGTGGCGGAGACAGAGGCAGCTCTTGCTGCTCTGCACCTGGCGGTGGTGGAGACAGAAGCAGCTCCTGCTGCTCTGCTCCTGGCGGTGGTGGAGACAGAGGCAGCTCCTGCTGCTCTGCTCCTGGTGGTGGTGGAGACAGAGGCAGCTCCTGCTGCTCTGCTCCTGGTGGTGGTGGAGACAGAGGCAGCTCCTGCTGCTCTGCTCCTGGTGGTGGTGGAGACAGAGGCAGCTCCTGCTGCTCTGCTCCTGGTGGAGACAGAGGCGAGGGCTCCTCACCCTCTAGCGCTGGAGGCGGCAGCGATGGCTCCTCTCCCTCTGGCGTTGGAGGCGACAGCGGCGACTCCTCTCCCTCTGGCTGGAGAAGGCAGCGGCGACTCCTCTCCCTCTGGCTGGAGAAGGCAGCGGCGACTCCTCTCCCTCTGGCTGGAGAAGGCAGCGGCGACTCCTCTCCCTCTGGCTGGAGAAGGCAGCGGCGACTCCTCTCCCTCTGGCTGGAGAAGGCAGCGGCGACTCCTCTCCCTCTGGCTGGAGAAGGCAGCGGCGACTCCTCTCCCTCTGGCTGGAGAAGGCAGCGGCGACTCCTCTCCCTCTGGCTGGAGAAGGCAGCGGCGACTCCTCTCCCTCTGGCTGGAGAAGGCAGCGATGACTCCTCTCCCTCTGGCTGGAGATGGCAGCGGCTGGGCTTTTCCCGATGGAGCTGGAGATAGCGGTAGCCCTGCCATATCTGCAGCCAGGTAGTGGATTACCATGTCCGCAACCTCCGCGAGGGACACTGGGCAGTGTTGCTTTTCCCAGGCTTCCCATCGCTCTCCATCTCTGGCCCACAGGAGGTTGATCACATCGGGGAGGGCCTCTTCAGCATTCCTCCCAGGCTCCACCAGCCAGCCCCAGATTCCCTCAGAGGAGAGTGAACTTCGTCTTAGCCAGCGGGCCCTCTCCCCTGGCGCCGGACGCTCAGGCTCCTCCATCTTATGCCATGCGTGGCTCTGGCTGAGTGGAAGATACCTTACCTCGCCACACAGGAAGCACCACCCTTCCTCATCCAGACAGGCAAGGCAAACATCCGGCGTAGTAGAGGCGCGGCGGGACCTGTGACCGGGCCAGCGCTGCTCTTGATGCACCACCTGCTGCTGTTGCTGCTTTCTTGGCCGCTTCTTCCCATTTTTTTTTTTTTTTTTTTTTCAAACACAAAAACACTTTTCGAAAAAATAAAAAGCGCCTTTGTATTCCTGGTCCGGCTGTTGGGCGTTGTTTGTCCCACGCAGGACACCATATGTGGCAGGCTGGCTTGCAGTGGTGGCGTCACGGACCAGGAAGTAACTGAAACCACAACAATGGATGGGCGGGCGAAACTGAGCATAGCGGCGTTCAGTTAATTTTATTAATCAAAATAAACAAAACAAAAGATTTAAACAAAACAGAAAACAAAAAGGCGTTGGCCAAACAAATAAACAGACAAACAAGTAAGTGGCGTGCTGGCTAAACCAGCACGTTTTAGCAAGTGTTTTCTTGTACCTCTCTATCTCCCGTACTTCCTCTCTGCATCCAACACTCAACACCGCAGCACAGACAGCTGTCGGTTCTTATACTCTGGCCGAGGGTTAACTAGCTGTTTATCTTATTACCCCTCGGCCACAGTCTGCAGCGTTTGGTAAGGATGCATGACTGTCAGCTAGTTAAATAATCAGTAGCTGATCAGTCATGCATCCTCACGGGATTTTAAATATAAATATAAAAAGACGCGGCGCTTTTACCCGCGCCGCAAACAAAAATACAAATAATAATACATAAGGGCGGGACACTCCGCCACAACTTATTATGTACATTTGGCTGTACATTATTAATTATATTATGACTTATTTATTTTTATTATAATAGGGACATACAAACTTATTAACAAATGTATTGGTGTTTACTAAAGTATACCCTGCTCGCATTGATGAAAATTAATTTATTACAGCTTCTGCTAATCCTATTACTCTTATCTAAATTTGAGGGAAACAATTCCTACAAATGTGCATAGCTATTAAAACAATCTTTATCATAACTCTGGGCAACATGCTATAAAGTTATAAGCAACAAAAAAAATGTTGAAGAGTAACACAGCTTACCATGAGAAACGTCTACAGATGATGAAATTCTAAATTATTCCAGACACCTTGATTTTTGCAACCGATTTCCGTTTTTCTTGTAGCTGCCAATCCATCTGGGCTGTGTTACAGCACAGGAGTAGCATACTTTTGTTTGTTTATCAAGTTAGCAAGTTTTGCTTATTTTTTGTCTGTCTGAAAGGAAAAGACAATCTAGGTATAGAAATACCAGACTATTTTTTAATGCCTTGAAGAAAAGAACAGATAGCATCCGACATTCTGTGGGAAGTGTTTTCCATTCGAAAAGCACACGCAACTTAAATTTAATAATTTGTTAATACAGGCAAGGCCAAGAAATGATTATATTTCATGTCTGAAGGACCCTGATTGTATGCCCTATAAATAAGTAACATTTTCTTTGGAATACTTTAAGAAATTGCCACGCAACCTGACAAAATGTGTATGTAAAGATTATGGTTAAATTGAAAGGACCCACTCTGTCTTACTTGTTAGAAACATTAGGATCCGCATTCCTAGACAACAGCAGTTCTACACACTTGGCAATTTTCTCTTCGGGTGCTGAAGCTGTGCATGCAGCCATCAAGACTGTATACTGATCTGCAAAAAGTATTGAAGAAATATTTAAGAAAATATACAAAATATATATTTCAATTCCAGAGCTGATTTTGTTAAGAGTGCACACCTGTATATAAAACTGTACACCTGCTAAAATTGCATATTAACCACTTAGTATGATTATACCAGAATCTTTTAACACAACATAATATATGGATCATGTACCTGTGCTGCTAAAGTACAGTCGGTGCCGTCTAATCAGGATACTGATAAATCAGGAGTTGTGCTTAAACGGGATACAACTGTGGGAGACAGTTCCAATGCTATATCGTGTCATTTAATTGAGACGTCACTTTGTTTAATTGGAATACAGTATTTTTACATGATAAACAGAGATCACGTTTCAAAGCAAGATAGGTTCGCCTAGCACAGTGCAGGGAGTATGTGGTACGTGATTACGCTGTGACTTGGCGTAAACCACGTTGAACTCTTGAAGGACCTGGAGTCTCCTGTAGTTTCTCAGGCTGCTGTTGCAAAGAAAGCTGGCGTGTCAACATCGCAGGTGATAAGATGTGATTTCATTAATTTTTCATTTCATGTAGAATTTAAAAAAATAAAAAAAACAGTGATTAATTTTGTTTAGGAATAAAAAAAAAACAATTGACTCTTATTTAAAAAAAATGTATTTAACATTTAATCATAATGTGATGTGATTTCATTGTTTCTTTTCATTTAGAAAGAAAAAAGTGTGACTAAGGTTGTCTCAAATGCCTCTTGTTTAATTGGGACAGCCGCTTATTCGTGATATCCCGAGGCATCCCGATAAAGATGCGCCGACTGTATCTGTAACCTTCCCTGGAAATATGCAATTTCATAAACATCAGTACTAAACCATAAAAGCTATTTTGTTAGTTCAAAAATGCATATTTTTTCACCTAGTCTTTAGAATTTAATAAACCATGACAGTGAAAAATGTTTTTTCTTTTTACACAAAAATGAAAATTCCATTATTCAATTCAAGTTGTAAAGTTCAATCACACCAACAGTGCTTTAGTAAATGCCTGTAGACATGTTAAATAGTAAAATATATATTTTTTGTATGGTAGCGTGGCTCAAATATTCTATTTGAGTTTCAGGCCTATGTGAAGGAGTAGATAATTGAAGTCTTCCTTGTACTGCATTTTGAAAACAGACTGTTTAAAAATCTGTGAACGCATAAAGGCTGGGAGCCATTGGAAATGCATGTATACAGTCAAAATAAGAACATAAACAGTCTCTGTTTAATGTTGACAATATGACGATATAAACCCCAGTTTGTGTACTTGTTCTATCAATCATCGCCACATTCTTTTCTCGCAGAACAGAAATTAGGAAGTTGCATTTCTGTATTTTGCTTTTAATTATTTCCTTTTGAAGCCTCAAGCTCTGGTTGCCCTCTTGTAACCATCTGTGCAGGACATGTAATTGTCTTCATTATTTCACTCACTGTAAGCCAACTAACTTAATGTCTCTGTACAGTTCATTGAGGCCAACAGATGTGGTACTTTTTTTTTTTAAGAAACAGGAATTGACTTGTAAACTGAAAACATACTGAATCGAAGGATGTTTCTAATACTTATTCATTTGCGTCATACCCATTAAACAAGCGGGAATCATTACAACTCTAAATTGTATCCCTGGGTTAGTACATTTTTTTAATTAAAATAAATATACTGAGGAAATGCTCATTATGATTTTTTTTCAAATATATTTTTTAAAAAACATTAAATGCAACTGAGAAGTTGCTCCCAGGGGCTTTATCTAAGCGACATGATGAAATAAAATAGTTTGTAAAGATGCAGTAAAATGAGTGTCCAAAAAGATCTGTCTTGTTGGATATGTCCAGAGGCTAAAACAGTGGCAGTGAAATGGTTAATTTCTACTGGACACTATCTGTAATGTAACTTTATTGAAAGTATCATAGAATATACCAGTGTACCAACTTTAACGACTCTGTCTGAAACCCAGTGGTCTGTATCAAGTCTACTTTTTCACTGAAAATCAGACTGACCCTAAAAGGTATACATGTGGCAGCACAACTAGCACCAACACAAATCAGCTTTCATTTCTAGAGTATTAAATGTGACATGCTTTGCTGCATTAAAAACATGTTAGAAATGCAAGAAAAAAAATTCTAAACCTAATGGTACAAATGGCTTAATTTACCAGAAAATAAACATTAGGAATATCTTACCCTTGCTGAAGTTTGCACTTGCTCCTCTGTCACAAAGGACCTGTGCTAGCTCAAAATGGGCAGCATTAGCTGCACACATCAGTGGGGTCCATCCAAACCCAAAGCGAGCTTCTACATCCATCCCTAAGTAGAGTACAAAATATCAGGATTTTGTTTTAGCTTTCATAACATATGCTACACGTCAGAATACAATGATGTCAACAGCCTCAACCATAAGATTAAACACTATAATGCACATTGTATTTCAACTGTCAAAAGAGCAGTGCAGTAGAAGACATCTAATAATTAAATGTAATATTTAAATTGTACCTAAAATCAGGTTGCTTTCTGAACTGTGGCAGAACAGACCTTAACATACTATTGATGGAAAAAACTTTACTTAGGGCATAAAAATATCTAATCCTTTAACAGAACATATCCCCAGATAAATAATGTAAACACATACAAATACGGTAGCGTTAACACCTGCACTACACTAGCGTACAGTACTATCAATATCAAATCAGTGTTGCACACTACCCAAATCAACAAGTGTGGCAAGTCTATTTTGTACAAACAGGTCAATTTTATTTTGTAGCTAGGTTTTAGCTCCTGAAAGTAACCCGAGAGTGACGTATAATGGGTGGTACAGAGGTGGATTTCATTTTTGCAAAAGTCCTTTACCCCCTAGAAGAATAGTGCTGAGGCTCTGTTCCGATAATAATGTAAACCATACCAGAGTTCAATAGATTTTCAACCAGTTGAATATCTCCTGAAGTTATAGCTCCCTTAAAAACTGCTACCTTATCTTCAGGTAAGGTGGTGCTTGGTGGCTATAAAAAAAGTACAAACCAGACACATTCAGATGATTATTGCATATTATAGACAAAATTACATACAGTGAAAAGAGATTTACATTTGAGTTTAATAATTTAGGGATGAACAAGTGAATACATTCATTAATTTATACTGTGATCATGGGACTAATCTTTGACTGAAGCAAATGACTGGAATGTTTTATGGAAAAAAAAAAAAAAAAAAAATTAAACTATCTTCCATACCAGTCTCACCCCCTCTGCTGGTCAACAAACTGAATCACCATTAAATAACTATATACTGCAGTACTGTACTGTATATGCAAAATACTTAGAGCATTGTATTGAATTTGGGGGATTACCCTGCTTTGCATCAACCCCCTATAGTTATCCTAGAATTATCATTAAAAATAAGGGAAATCCTCAGTTCTGTAAAATGCTCTAGTAAAATCCAGAGATGACATCCTGGGGGTTTATATGTTGATAAAATAAGTTTCACTCAAGCACATAACCTGGTATAGCTATCCACCCCCTTTCTACTTTGAGGTACTTGCTGCTCCAGACAGTACTACAGTATATCACCACCATTCTGTTTGGTTTGCAGAAAATGGCAATACGCCACTATTTGACAATGGCAACTATGGTTGCAAGTGTTTGTGGCTGCCCTGCTCGCTGGCATGAACTTTACTATTGGGAAAAATATAATGTCTGGTCAGATGGGTGTAGTTCCGAATTCTGTTCCCTATAGAATTCAGTGTCCCTTGCTCATTGTGCAGAGGTATTTTTTACCAGCCACTACACATGCTCTGCTGATTCTGTCAAAGCGGGTTCACGGCAATTCAACACCTCCCTAGATAAACCCACAGCGAACTCCATACGTTTTAAATAACGCACCAAAAATACACAACGTAGCATTGAAAGAGTAAGTTGAAAAGCACAGAAGTTGTAAAATTACAGCATAAAATCGACATGGCAGCAATGAAAATGATTATATATACACACATATATATTATATACACATATATACACTACCGTTCAAAAGTTTGGGGTCACTTAGACATTTCCTTGTTTTCCATGAAAACATACATGAAATGAGTTTGAATAGGAAATATAGCAAAATGAATAGGAAATATAATCATTGACAAGGTTAGAAATAATGATTTTTAATTGAAATAATAATTGTGTCCTTCAAACTTTGCTTTCGTCAAAGAATCCTCCATTTGCAGCAATTACAGCCTTGCAGACCTTTGGCATTCTAGTTGTCAATTTGTTGAGGTAATCTGAAAAGATTTCACCCCATGCTTCCTGAAGCACCTCCCACAAGTTGGATTGGCTTGATTGGCACTTCTTACGTACCATACGGTCAAGCTGCTCCCACAACAGCTCAATAGGGTTGAGATCCGGTGACTGTGCTGGCAACTCCATTATAGACAGAATACCAGCTGACTGCTTCGTCCCTAAATAGTTCTTGCATAGTTTGGAGCTGTGCTTTGGGTCATTGTCCTGTTGTAGGAGGAAATTGGCTCCAATCAAGCGCCGTCCACAGGGTATGGCATGGCGTTGCAAAATGGAGTGATAGCCTTCCTTCTTCAAGATCCCTTTTACCCTGTACCTCCCACTTTACCACCACCAAAGCACCCCCAGACCATCACATTGCCTCCACCATGCTTGACAGATGGCGTCAAGCACTCCTCCAGCATCTTTTCATTTGGTCTGCGTCTCACGAATGTTCTTCTTTGTGATCCGAACACCTCAAACTTAGATTCGTCTGTCCATAACACTTTTTTCCAATCTTCCTCTGTCCAGTGTCTATGTTCTTTTGCCCATCTTAATCTTTTCTTTTATTGGCCAGTCTGAGATATGGCTTTTCTTTGCAACTCTGCCTAGAAGGCCAGCATCCCGGAGTCGCCTCTTCACTGTTGACGTTGAGACTGGTGTTTTGAGGGTACTATTTAATGAAGCTGCCAGTTGAGGACCTGTGAGGCATCTGTTTCTCAAACTAGACACTCTAATGTATTTGCCCTCTTGCTCAGTTGTGCACCGGGGCCTCCCACTCCTCTTTCTATTCTGGTTAGAGCCACTTTGCACTGTTCTGTGAAGGGAGTAGTACACAGCGTTGTGCGAGATCTTCAGTTTCTTGGCAATTTTTCGCATGGAATAGCCTTCATTTCTCAGAACAAGAATAGACTGACGAGTTTCAGAAGAAAGTTCTTTGTTTCTGGCCATTTTGAGCCTGTAATCGAACCCACAATTGCTGATGCTCCAGATACTCAACTAGTCTAAAGAAGGCCAGTTGTATTGCTTCTTTAATCAACACAACAGTTTTCAGCTGTGCTAACATAATTGCAAAAGGGTTTTCTAATGATCAATTAGCCTTTTAAAATGATAAACTTGGATTAGCAAACACAACGTGCCATTGGAACACAGGACTGATGGTTGCTGATAATGGGCCTCTGTACGCCTATGTAGATATTCCATTACAAATCAGCCGTTTCCAGCTACAATAGTCATTTACAACATTAACAATGTCTACACTGTATTTCTGATCAATTTGATGTTATTTTAATGGACAAAAAATTTGTTTTTCTTTCGAAAACAAGGAAATTTCTAGTGACCCCAAACTTTTGAACGGTAGTGTATATATTTATATATATATATATATATATACACACACACACACACACATACAGTACCTTGCAAAAGTATTCAGACCCCTGACCAATTCTCTCATATTACTGAATTACAAATGGTACATTGAAATTGCGTTCTGTTTGATATTTTCAGTTTTTTATTTTTCTTAAAAATATTTCCCAACATAAAACCAATGTCACCTTACAATAATTGATTTTGAGTTTCAGTGTTTTAAAATAAAATATCAAACAGAACGAAATTTCAATGTACCATTTGTAATTCAGTAATATGAGAGAATACTTTTGCAAGGCACTGTATATGTATATATATATATATATATATATATATATATATTTAAAATTGTAATATTAACGCTGGCAAGCCTATAAAACACATGCTTCTATAAACACGTTGTCTTTCATGACCAGTACACATATCTTTGTAAATTAGCCATGTTAGTAATTATGTATTTGATTGAATATACAGCATACCCAGCCGTGAAAAACGGTTTCCCCATGGTTTCTGAATACAAAAGTCACATTATAGGCTATCCAGTGTTTATAAATGCCTGCTGGAAATACATATACACAAACATGTTTGTCTTTCACGAAATGTCATACCATGACATACAAATATAAGTGATTTCAAACATTGTACGCAGTGTGATGGCAAATGTACAAAAATATGTGTACCCATCATGAAAGAGCCCGTATTTATATAAGCTAGGCTTGTCAGCTCTGGGAGTTTATTTAGAAAGCGCAGATATTGCAATATATATATATATATATATATATATATATATATATATATATATATATATATATATATATATATATATATATGTTTATAATTTCCTGCTGGAAGTACATAAACGTTTCGGCCAGTTTTGCCTTCATCAGAGAATACAAGCAACTGATGAAAAAAATACCTTAAATAACAACAATTCAAATATCAAGCATGCCCGCTCCTGGGCGTTCCTTTAGAAAGCGGCAGATATTACAATAAATAAATAATATAATAATTTGCATCGCTGCCTTGTCGATTTAATGCTACAACTTTTTAACTGCCGTGCTTTTCAACTTACTCTTTCAATGTTACGTTGTGTATTTTTGGTGCATTATTAAAAATGTATATAGCTGGTTGCGCGTTTATCTTAGGAGCTGCTGCTGCTGCTGATCAATGGCATTTGCTACGCGTTACCACAGTAGCTGCTGAATCCCCGTGAACCCGCTTTGACAAAATCAGCAGAGCACGTGTAGTGACTGAAAAAAAGATAGCTTTGCACATGCGCACAATGAGCAGGAGCACTGAATTCTACGGGGATCATATACTACACGTCAGCCATATATTTTACAAAATCCAAGCAAAACAATGTAATCATACTGAGTATACAGATTTGTTTTTTCTTTCTACGACACAAAAGTGAAATGTGAACGGAAATTGTACTTAAAGGTGCACGGAAATGTATGTCATTTTGTTATCAGCGATTTTAGAACAAAATAGCTCAGTTGTACTTGTAGTATGAAATTAGAAAATCGCAATGTAATAATAATAATAATATTAAATGCGTCATTTTACCGCGTGTGTGCGTTTTTCAGAACCTCCTATATCCCAGGCATCGTCGCTTTCATCACTTTCTTCCCCAGCTGGAAACGCCGCTTCGTGAATTTCACTCGACATGCTGACACAAAGGAGTCTTCGTTGTTAACAGCGTTACGCCAGAAAGTTGGAAGTGTCTCTAAACGGCGCAATTGGAGAACGCATGCGCGTTCACCCTTGTTGCCTGACAGTCAATTAGCCACGGACGTCTATTTAAATTTACTGGAGGTAAATACAAAAAAATAGTCTTGTTGTTTTTGTTATTACAGTTTTAATTTAAAATTAAATATTTAAACAATACGGCACGGGGTTGTGCCGGATTTTGTCACTTAGTAGTGCGTTTGTTAGACACGAGAAACGGTCTTCTACCGATTTATAAACGTTTGATAAAAATAGGACAAATGTAAAAATAGTTTGTAAAGATTTATTAACATTTTGAGGTGTATCTTTCCACGACCGAAAACAAATGTCATTTGTTATTGCTTTTGTTTAAATGCAATTCTTTTTTTTGTTTAATTAGAAAACTCGCTTGTTGGACATTTTCGATTTTATAATATATATTTAAATACAGTACATAATGTTAACGCCACTAAAAGAAAACACGGTACTTTGTTTACTGCGTTTTTTTTCTCTACCAATTTAAAAAAAGTTTTATTAACTAATATGTTTTTCTTTCATGCTTTGCTAGGAATTGACAGTTGATACGTAATTAATGTAAGGTCATGGTTGTTGATCAAGCACATGACATAGCGACTTTTATGAAAAGTGTGCAGACGTCAAAGATAAGTCTTGTGCAGCGAACTGAGACCGGTAACCTACAGTTTGTATGCATGCATTGACCACAAACATTTATTATGTGTATATTTTAGCACTTGTATACAAAGACCATGTACGGAATTAAAATGAATGGGCATAGAATAGTCGTTTTTTGTAACAATTTAATTGGTTTAAAAGCAAACAAATGGGTCGCTCTAAATCAAATAAACAATCTGTATAAATGCAACTATTCTAATATACGTTTTGAAAACATCACCATTTCACCTGCAAAACATTGTGGTTGATGTAGCAAAAACGCTGAAATACGTTATGTAAGTACCGTTTCAGAGCCTAGTGAAAACGTTACCATGATAACGTTTTTGCTGTGAGATCAGGTTGTCGTGGTCTACGAGCTTCAGCAGCTCCGCATGTGTCCCTACGATCGATACGAACAAAATTGCGAGAACTAAGCGCAGGTCATATCAAATATTATGGTACGCTCCTCTCTCCTCACAATTTGGATCCACTCCCTTGTCCACACGACTCTGTTCCTGAACATTTATAACTGCAATTATACGTTTTAGTGCAATTTTCATTGCAGCACCACCCAGTGCAATAAGGATGTCCTTCAATTTTGGAGCGTGTAGCAGGAAGGATCTGCTTGAACAAGTTTCCCCACAATGTTTCGTGGCAATTTTTAAAGAAACTTCAATTGTTTCAGGGCTTGCCGTAATGCTTGACTCGATACTCAAGGTCTAGGAAATCCATTGTACTAACAAAGATTTATGTAGCCAGTGTGCGCAAGTTCAGTTCTGTTTATTTTATTTAGTATCTCCAGTACATGAACTGTTGATCAAGGGCTAAACATTTGAAAATACATTCCTGTCTTCTAGAGAATTTTAAAGAAAACCATTCATTTAATTTGAACACATTTTAATTTATCTTAATTTTAGATGTAAAAAAAAGTTATATATTTTTAATGAGAAATGTACAAGACAGTTCAACCTAATTAAATATCGCATTCAGTGAATCAATGCCACTTAGAGGTGATGGAGTGAAATACATCCCCATTTCAAAATGGGATGCATGGCAAGAATAGGTCATTGTAAATACTTTAAATGTCGAGATAGTATCTACCATAGTAATACACGAACAGTAGTTATGCAATTACTCCATGATTTGATACAGTGTGTGCTTTTGAGGTGAAGGACAGTTCATGAGGCGTGCAAAGAGACAAGAAAAATATTTTTTATTTTTGAACAGCACGTAAAAAATAGAATTATACTGCAGCATTTTGACCCTCTAAATTATTCAGAGTATTTTTTTTTTCTAATACCCTGGTCACTATATTATGGAGCCAAAATAAAACTATACTGAGTTTTACAGTACAAGTCATTAATAATGTAAGCATAATGTAATGACAGTCGATGCCTAATATGTGCACCATTAGTTTGGACAATGGCTTTCATCCATAGGATGTCTTGGCCTTCCATGGGTAGGATCACATGACTAACCACAGGGCAAGTCCCTCATATCCAGCTGTTGATTTTTAAGAACTTCCAATATATCACAGTACAAGGTTGGGTATAGGTAGTGCACTGAATAGGTAGTGCAGTGATTACCTTATACCGTTTAATTTAAAGGCAAGTAATACAAGAGACACAATATAATGAAATATGATTGTTGGGTTTTCCTACAGGGGTGTTCTTTGTTATAGGATTCTAGGAAAGAGATTGTGAACTTTTTATTTTATTTTAATGTGTCAGTATAAGGATTTCAGAGAATTATAGAGGGTATCAGTAAACTATTGGGTGATTAAGGGGAAATTGAAGTGTTAGCTAAATTATTTTACCTTTTTTTATTTTTACTAACGACTTACGCTTTTATCATGAAGATAAAAATTTGCAAAGCCAAACTCCTACAAAATTGTTTGTTCAATTAGTATTTATTCATTTTTTTAAGTACTCCTATACTGAAATATTAATGGAATGAAGAATGAACAGCTCTCTAGCTCACTGCGAGAGTATCCGAGGAAGCTCATTGTACTTCCTTGTGCAACTCTGCTTTGCAGATATTAGGACTTTAGGAGTCAGTGCAGCCAACATTTCAATAAAACCTGCTATTATTTATGGCAGTTTGTGGGGAGTATTTTCAAACAGACAATTTTCGAGCCTATTACTGTGTTCATTTTAACATATAGAATTACAGTGAGATGTCAATTACTGGTTTATTAACACAATGTTCACATTGTGCTTGTGTTGAACAGAAATACATATTCCGACAGCAGTGTGGAGTAGTGGTTAGGGCTTTGGACTGTTGACCAGAGGGTTGTGGGTTCAATCCCAGGTGGAGGACACTGCTGCTGTACTCTTGAGCAAAGTACTTTACCTAGATTGTGCCAGTCAAAAAAAAAAAAAAAGGGAGATCTTATAACAATTATAAGTCGTCCTGGATAAGGGCGTTTGCTAAGAAATAAATAATATAATGTGAAGAATATGAGTAACAGCATAGTGTGCTACTAATGTTTATTTGGCACGACAAAATTGGAGTTATTAATCCAATGCTACTATAAGTATAATTAGAAACATATTTGTTTTCTTGGTATACACATAATATTACAAAATAAATGTTGATTTAAAAAAAAAAGTTTATAATCCCTTTGATCCTAAAACAATTTTTTTCTCGGGAAGGAATGTTAACATGTTCTTGTTATCTTTCTTTTGTTAATCGAAAATTGCAGGCTACTCTAAAGACACATCTTCAAAGGATTGTGCAATAACACATGTCCAGATTTTTTTTTCTTTCTTATTGTTTGTATACTGTTTCAAAATTAAATTTCCAAAGTGCAACTTGCCATCCGTCTGGCATATGCGTAATACTGTAGCTCTTGAGAGGCTTTGATATACGCGGAGGAGAAAACGAGCTGTTGCTGCAATACGGTAAGAGTTTACTATGAAGTGGTGAATGCGGGTAGATTTGCAACTGTTTAAAGGTCTGGATTTGTCCTTTGCACTGTGCACTGACTGAAACCTGAGTGAGCCAATTAAACGAGTGACATCATGATGCACATAGAGTAAGGTGGAGAATAAACAAGTGGCCAGATTCAATATAGAGAGTTAACAGACATGCCAGCAACACAACTCAGTTGGAAAAAAAATAAGCCAGCGCGTTACAATAATGCAGAGATCACCTCTAGAAAATGCCAACTTCTTCTCCAAACTTTTATTCTGGTAAGAAAAACTTTGTTTAAGTTTTGGGGAGGTGGTTCAGCACCTGTAATGATACACTCAATTATTTAAAAGCAACCATTTATTTTGAAGAATTACAACATTTTTAGAGTGCACCATTGCTATGTTGCTAATTGGCTACAGTACTGGGACATATACTTATATAATATTTAATAACTTTCTCATACCCCTAAATTGAAAGTGCAAGTCAGGGAGGGTGTACTAGCTAACATTTTTGAGCAATTATCATAGAATAATGCATTCGATAAAAAATAATTAATGATTGAGCCTGTGGATGATATATATATATATATATGTAAATCATACATGTTTAAAAGACCAATGTGCGAGTTTCTTATCAATTTAGGTATGCAATTATTATTAGAAAATCAATATTACTGATTTTTACCGTGCTTGCTGCTACTCTGACTGAAAGCTCCTGAAAAGTTTTACTTCGTTTTCTGCTGAGAAATAGACAACTGTTCGTGGACTTCGCTGGTTCATCTGTCTCATCTATCAAATCCTGTAATGTGCAACATTTAATTGAATATGTAATTTGTAACTATACGGTAATAGTAATCGGCAGTAGTAAATGTACAGTATAATGCATTTACTTTGTAATGCTTTCCATAGGAACCGCACGTGTTTGTTTACTGCATTACTGTCTCTAGGTTTAATATTATGCCATTTCATTATACCCTCAAGAACCCAATGACTATTTAAATGAGCACATCGCTTACAAGTCACATGACATATAAAACAAAAATGAATTGGTCACTTTCAAGTTCTTAGGTAAGATATCCCTCTTAGGACCAGCTCTCAATTAAGACAATTTTACTCAGAACATAGATATTGACGGGATTGAATGGACTGCACATCAGTCAATGGTACATCTTTTCACATGCATTGGATAGTAGGTTACATTTTACTTGATGATGATGATTATTATTATTATTATTGTAAAAGTAAAATGAAACTGGTGTCCATTAAAAAAATGTGAGAAACGACTTGGAAGGATCATTTAAGAACTTAGGTTCACCTTGTTTACTGTTTGTAATACCAGTGGTGTGTTTTCACAACAAATAGTTTGGCTGAGACAGGATTCCATTTAATGTACTGTAGTAGTCAGTATAAAACCAAAATGTCTAAAAAAAAATAACTACAGTACACAGGACACAGAGTTTTTACATTGTATCTGGTTTCATAAAGCCACCTACATTATATTAGCGCCCCAATAATTGTCAATGACATTTGAGATATGAATAAATGTTATATATAATCCAAAGGTTTCAGGGATGGAATTAATACTCTCGTTGCCTAACAGTTTTAACCATTTCCGGACATTAATTTTTGTTTATTGTTGTGGTATTATTTATTTAAAATATGTCAACAACTGGTAGCATGAATTGGCACATGTCAATTAAGCAATAAAAAATATAATTGTCTAACATAAAATTTTGTTTGCATTTGTACTGTATATTTTTTTGTTTACAGCTGGCCATCAGCAATTTTAAGAAAGGGATACAGGCAGAGATTAGAAATATCAGACATATACAAGGTCTCGTCTTGTGATTCTGCAGACACTCTGTCAGAGAAATTAGAAAGGTATGTACAGATCTACTTTTGCATATGTCTGATTGTTTGCATTCCAACTCTGGCAGTGCACTGTGCTTAACAAAATATAATAATGAGGTATGCTTTGGGTTTAAGCTCCTTAAGACAGATGTTTGTGTCCTCGTAACTGTTTTGTTGTTCTTTTGTGTATTGTTACTGTAACTGAATATGCCCATACAAATGTAGTTATTTCACTTTGTATATGTGTGTTTCCAGACTAAAAACCAAGCACATTTTCCTTTCTAAACATGTTGTTACCAGTGAAAGGCAGCAAGTTACTCCATTAGTAATGGGTACCACCAAATGCGGCAGATATTTGACAGAGAAATTGATAGACAGTTTTACACAGTGTGCTAACAAATATATAAATTGCCTTTTGTACCCCATGTAGTCTTTAGAGTTGCACAACTGATAATTTATGTGCATGCCCATAAATATATTGCCTTTATGTTTAATTAACAGCATAAAAAATGAAGTTTAACATTTAAATCCCGGCCCATATCAAATGCCACTGCTGCACCCCTTAAAAAACAAATGCTGCCTAAAAGATCTATCTTTGCCCTTGTTTTGTCCTGTCAATGATTGGAGGATCTCCAAACCCTTATTTGCCTATTATTTGTGTGTTTCTCTCCGGATCACAGCAGTTCTTTAAACAAGCATAGCGCATGACCTTTTAAATACAGCCCCCTACAGGGTGATATATGGATGGCCATTTTTAATCTGCCAAAAATGTGGTCTGGTGGGAATTTGAACTTCTATTCAATTAACAAGTTTGTTAAGGTTGGGTTTTCAAGGTCTCTATGTACTTTACTGTCTAATAAGTTACCTTTGCCAAATCTCCTGGGTTATACGTGAGTGAATCTAAAAATGTCAGAAAGTCATGTAATCACTTTACACACCATTACATAGGTTTTAATGGTCTTGTTTTGGTCTTTGGCAGAGAATGGGACAGAGAGCTTGCAACATCAAAGAAAAACCCCAGTCTCTTCAAAGCAATCCGGCGATGCTTTTTCTGGCAGTTTGTCTTTTATGGAATCCTCCTGTACCTTGGGGTGAGCTTTGATTATGAGTTACCGGTACTTTAGAAATTGAGTGATTTTTGAGCCATGGGAAATTGTTACACAGATTAAACACCTATTATTGCTTTGTATATTAATTCATGCTGCAATAATTGAAAAATGGTTCCAATGTAGAATGAATTTACATATATATGAATTTAAATATATACAGTATAAACCCACAGTGCAGAAGTAAAAGCTGACAAAATAGCTAAAATTGTTGCCACTGTGATCCTTTTTTGTTGTTGTTCTTTATTTAAACATGTTTGTTATGGCAGGGTGTGTGTGTATACCTACAGTATGACTTGAACAGGGTTATGTGCTGTTCTAACATCTAAAGAGGCTGTGTGGTCCAGTGGTTAAAGAAAAGGGCTTATAACCAGGAGGTCCCCGGTTCAAATCCCACCTCAGCCACTGACTCATTGTGTGACCCTGAGCAAGTCACTTAACCTCCTTGTGCTCTGTCTTTTGGGTGAGACGTAGTTGTAAGTGACTCTGCAGCTGATGCATAGTTCACACACCCTAGTCTCTGTAAGTCGCCTTAGATAAAGGCATCTGCTAATTAAACAAATAATAATAATAATAATAATAAAGGGACCATGATGTGTAACTGTGTTGCTGTTTGTTTGTTTGTTGCACTAACAGGAAGCATCAAAATCTGTACAGCCCCAGCTCCTGGGAAGAATAATAGCTTCTTACGATCCAGCTCATGAAGAGGAACGGCAGATGGGATTCTACCTGGCCCTTGGCCTCTCCTTACTTTTCATTGCAAGGATGTTCCTACTGCATCCTGCCATCTTTGGTCTTCATCATCTGGGAATGCAGATCAGAATAGCTTTGTTTAGCTTAATTTACAAAAAGGTAATGCTTCCCTGGATGCTAAAAAAAAGGCACTTTGGCTGATCTAGCCTATTTATATATGTCTATGGCAGACAACTTGAACTGTACAGTCACCTTTTAAGCACCTCAACAAAGACTGAAGAAATACAATATTTGAGGAAGAACCACTCTTAATAATTGTAATTATCAAAAAAATGTAGTTTTTATTTGAAGCTACTTGCTTAAATACCAGTAATTACCCTAGGTCAGCAGTGGTGTAGGTTCACAACAAGCTGAAGAACCATTTTTTTATATCAAAAAGCTGACTTCTTCCCATTTTTCCAGCTTTCTCATAATGTAAATATAATCTTTTAATACGTTACATATATTGTTAATTTAACTATTAACTACAATACCTGGCTTCAGAATTGTGTTTGTCCTTACAGACTCTAAAGCTGTCCAGTAGAGTCCTAGATACAATTAGCACCGGTCAGCTAATTAGCCTGATGTCGAACAATCTCAACAAGTTTGATGAGGTATGTTGTTTATTTTATATTTTATATTGTAGGATGGCAGACATCTGTGTATGGCAGAAGTGAAAACACTGCGATTGTCGATATAACCTTTACACAAACATTCACGTCCTATAACTATATTATAGGCCTGCTTTATTGTTAATACACAATTTAAAAATCCAGCTAGATTTGTTTTCTATTCATTACCAACCTTTATCTAGTCCAGGGTATTCAACCCTGGTCCTGGAGGGCTGCTGTCCCCCCTGGTTTTTGTTCCAGTTGTAACCTAATTCACTTAACTGGACCAAATAAGTGCTTATTAGAAGCTTAATTGGTTCAATGAATTAGTTTAGTGTACAGTTAGAACAAAAACCAGGAGGGAGAGCGGCCCTTCAGGACCAGGGTTGAGTAGCCCTGATAGTCCATTGTCAATTTCATTGAAAAAAGGGAAAAGGTTGATTAAGAGAATGCCGTTGTGTGGCTGAGGTACGCAGCAGTTTGCAGTTGAATGGAATTCTGAGAGTTGCCTCTGGTATGATTTTTTTAAAGCAGGTGACATCAATCATGCTGATACGGAGAATACAGCATGAACAGGGTTTTTCAGAGCTACTCAGTGAAAGAACCAATTTAATGGCATGCACAGTTCTGCTCCCCCGAGCAGCTTGGAGCGCTTCAAAGCAGATTTCATTAGGGATCCGAGTGAGCGAAAAACTACTCGCTCTGAGCCGCTCAGTTACGTAATGCACCCAGAGAAGGAGAACATGCGCTCTGATTGGCTGAAAGATCCTGAGCAGTCTATAATCATGTTTATAAAATCATGGTAAGAATTTTGCAGCTGAAAAAACAAATACTGTAGCAGGTTACAGGTTGAACGTTTTTTGTATACACACACACACACATGCTGTCCTGCCAATAATGTTTCAATTTTACCTCAGGTATTGAGGACTATTCAGCAAAATGCAAATGCTCATGATACAGAGATGTAGTTTATTTCCTTTAATTAGTTGAATTGAGATTCTTGTGCAATTGTAATGCACCTATGGGTAAGGAGTCTGTATTTGACAGCGCTGTTTCTTAATCTGAGAGCACACACACTCATAAACTCCCAGTTGCTACAGATATCCAGTCTGAATCTTTTTTTACTGCGTGTGTTCTCTTAGACTATATTAACAATGTATTGTTAATATAATATAAGAGGATACCTTTCTCTACAAATTTCCAATTGTAGTTCAACCTCCACAATCCAAACATATCGCAAGCGGTATGAAAAATATAGAGCTTGTGAAGTGAAAGCTGAACTTTGTATTTCTCCAAAAGTGGAGTTCACATGCTGAATGTTGATACACATTGCAATTGCCACAAAGTAATTATCACTTAGATTACACAAGTGCTCGTACACCCTGGATCCCTTCACTGATATTTGCTCTGCGTAATGGTTTCTGCATTATTTGTTACATCAGTGACAGATAGGTTGTATGGCCCTAGTGCTTTATTGATGTGAAGTATATTACTGTGTGCAGTTAATGTTTTTTGGTGTTGTTCAATTTGAAGGGTCTTGCACTAGCACACTTTGTCTGGATTGCACCACTGCAGTGTATTTTGCTGATGGGATTGACCTGGGAGCTGATCGGCCCCTCTGCATTTTGTGGACTGGCAGCTCTGACACTACTTGCCATTATCCAAGCCTGTCTTGCCCAGAGGATTGAGCACTACAGGTAATAGATGTTTAAATAATTCTAAACAGGAATTTTATTGTCATTCCTATTTAGGCAATACCTTAATTGACATACATGTGATTGTTTGGACTTACATTCACAAGAGCCTGTGCAAACAAATTCACGTGCAAAGTTTGTCAAATTCAGGATTGGTTCCCAAGATATATACAGTATAGTTCAATCCTTACAAGTGCCTTCACTACTTCCCTACATTGGGGAATAATTATTGTGTGTCCTTAGATTTGCTGTGAAACCTTTGTTGGTAGCATACTAGTAAGGCATCCACAGTATACATTGAATGGGACACTTTGTTAGGAAACTTGATTTTATCTTAATTTGTTAACAGACTTATTTTTATTCTTTTCTGAAGAACACAGAGGGCAGGAAAAATCAGTGAAAGGCTGGTAATTACATCAGAAGTTATTGAAAACCTCCATTCAGTAAAAGCTTATGGCTGGGAGGAGGCTATGGAAAAAATCATTGATGCCATCAGACAGTAAGTTTAATAACTGTGTGTAACCTTTGTTGTTCTTAGTACATTTCCCCCCAGGTGATGACTTCAAATTTGTTTCAAACGCATGTAATTGAAATTTAGTTGTCATGAGCGGAGAAACCTAAGGGAATTACAGAAAAGAAGGTGTTGGCTGTATTATTATTGATACCCATTTTTTTGAGAAATGTCTTTACTGAATGTTAACACAAGGGTAAAATCATTTTCTTTATATTACCTTTATATTATATTGTAACAATTGTAAGTCGCCCTGGATAAGGGTGTCTGCTAAGAAATAATAATAATAATAATAATAATAATAATAATAATAATAATAATAATAATAATAATAATAGTATTACCTGAGCAGTAACAAATGGCAAATGCAAGAAATAAACTTCAGTAAGATTTCTATGATTCCTAGTCCTGTGAGGCAAAAGTACTTAAGTCCTTAAGTCCTTTATTAAGAACATGAAGATAATACCTTTTGTTTCCAAACCATATGACCACAAGTCTGTGTTGACTACAGGAAGTACAAAGACAAAGGTGGTGCAGTAGTATGACATGTAGCGTATTTGTTTTTACCTTGTAACAGGGCTGAGGTGAAGCTCACCAGAAAGACTGCTTACCTCAGATACTTCAACAGTGCAGCCTTTTTCTTCTCTGCCTTCCTCACAGTCATTGTGTCTGTGGTGCCCTTTGCTCTCAGTCATGGAATAATCCTTCGCAGAATATTCACCACCTTGTCCTACTGCATGGTCCTCCGAATGACTATCACCAGGCAGTTTCCTGGGTCTGTGCAAATGTGGTACGATTCCCTGAGAGTTATCCAGAGGATTGAGGTATATCATGGAATGTTCTAATATACTGTAAAGAAGGCTGAGTTTTAGCAAATCAATTTTTGATTTGAGAAAATGGATGACCCAATATGAAGCATGTTTTAGCATGTTGGAGAAATCCACATCTCAAAGCTTGATGTGTTGCTACAACGGTTTAAATAATGTACCTGTAACAGGGCGAGGAGCCCTGTACGTATTATTTGTTTATTTATTTTTAGAACGGGGTCTCCCCCTCCGCCCCTGTGCAGTTTATTATTTTGTATTATGATTTATTTATATGACGGCATAGCCGTGTGTTTTTGTTATTATATTGTTTAGTAGCGTGGATGGGTAGCCCCATCCACAGTAATTAAAAAAAACTTGTGCAGATTGTGGCCGAGGGGTAATAGAATAATTGCCAGCTTGTTAAACCCCTCAGCCACTGTATAAAAAGCCTGCAGCTCTCCATGTTCAGGGTGGGTGTTAGGAGCGAGAACAAGAGCAGAGAGAGCGAGGAGCAAGAGAGTAATTTATTTAAAAGTATACAGGAACAGTGACAGCGATTGCCCAGCCTGACCTGTATTGTTTTGTGTTCATGACTTGTTTTGTTTGAACTTTTATTTTGCTCTGTGAGAACTGGGTTTGTGTTTGAATATTTATTTTATTTTTGGTCATTTAAATAAACAGCGCGCAGCGTCTTTTTGCACTGCAGTACGTGCCTGGTGTCAGTGTTTTGGTTCCTGCTTCTGGCCTGACGTCACCACTCGTCCACCCTGTCAAAGTACCTGTAATTTTTTTTTTTTCATTGTTAACATCCTGACAACTTTTTAAACTTACATACATTTTTTTAAATGGATGCTCAAGTGCACTGGGGTTTGAGATCTGCCCTCTAAATCACTTCAGGAAGAGCGATTTATAGAAAACAAAACAAAAAAAAAACATAGCAAGTGCTCTGGCTTTTCTGTTCCATACCACATCATGGATTGTTATTGCTGTGTTACCTGTTTGACAATGTGGACAATAATCCTTACATTATCAGTGCACTAAGCAGCCATTTTGTAAAGAGCTTTGAAAAAAACTTTAAAGTTATAAGTGCACAAAGTTGTCAGGATGTTAACAATGAAAAGAAAAAATACAGGTATATTATTTAAACAGTGAGGATGTGTAACCACTGTAGTTTTCAGAACCCTGCCACTTACTCTTTAACCCTTTGTTTGTGGGAAAGGTGACCAGTCATTGCTTATTTATGTTTTGCACAGAAATATTATCATACAATACAGTGAGCAGTTCTGGCTTTAATAGGTCTAAAGGATAAACACAGTACCTGTGGCAATTACTTAAGAATAAAAAAAAATAGACCTGATAAGATTAAACATGAAAGGTGTTAAGATGCTTATTGTAAAAAAGTATGATGTATAACCTCTGTATAAAATATCTTGCAGGACTTCCTTAAAAAAGATGAATATAAAGCACTAGATTACAATCTTTCAGCAACAGAAGTTGAAATGGTGAATGTAACAGCATCTTGGGATGAGGTTAGTATGTGTAGCAATTAAATATCTTCTTGGGACCCTATATACCTTATAATGGTCTTTACTGTTTCCTAAATGTAGTTGATTTCTTTAGGTCTCAATTCCCAATAGTTCAAAGAGGGACATGTTAAAACCGCCAAGGCTGTCCTTTATCATCACTTCCTAGTACTTCCTGATTATCATACGCCCTTACAGATGTACTCTTCCCATTATTTATTATTCTCTGCTCTTGATCAGGCTATAGGAGAGCTGTTTGAAAAAGTAAAGCAACAAAGTGACATTCCCAATGGAGAGGGCGGCCTGTTCTTCAGCAACTACTCCCTGTACATAACACCTGTCCTGAGAAACATCAGCTTGCATTTGGAAAAGGGGAAGATGTTGGCAGTAGCTGGATCAACAGGCTCAGGCAAGGTAGTCCTCAGTTAACTCTACTGCTGACAAGTTTTGGTGTTACTGGTTGAACAGTCTCCGTACAGTGATTTACACTTGCATATGCTTTGCTTTTGACTTTGTGTAACACTGTCATGGCATTCCACTTCACCACTACTATTGCTACTGTATGTGCACTGCTTCCTGGGTGGCACAAAATGTGTAAGAAACGAGCTTATAATACATAGATCTCATTGAATTGTTTGCTGACTGCTTCAGTTCCCAAGAACCTGCTGTAATACTGCTATCTTCAGAGTGATTGATACAGGATTTTTGTCCAGAATTAATCTCAAACCAGTACTGTACTAAAAGTTAATGATAAACTTTAATACTATATGTAAGATAACTTAATGCATAACATAATTTTACAATATATGCTAATTTCCCTGCTACTTATTAACCACACAGTAGACTATTGAGTTTATATCAAGTGCAAATAATGTGCAAAAAACCAATTTATTTGTAACTTTGTGATGCTATATCAGCCGTTCAATAATTTATTACAGCCATTCTATATGCTATGGTCTTCTTTTACACGCTGAATAATCAGGTTACTTAGACAAGATCTTATTATGTGTAATTTAAAGTTATTTAAATATTCAGCTTAAATACTATCAAATGTCAATAAAGGTAGTGTGATGAGTGGTCCATAGTAAACAGCCTCAGTTTGCCTATAATACCTTCCCATAATTGTTCTTCTTCAGAGCTCTCTTCTGATGATGATCATGGGAGAACTGGAGCCGTCGGAGGGAATTATTAAGCACAGCGGCCGCATCTCCTTCTCCCCTCAGATGTCATGGATCACAGCTGGAACCATTAAAGAGAACATTATATTTGGTCTCTCTTATGATGAATACAGATATACCAGTGTTGTCAAGGCTTGCCAACTTGAAGAGGTAATTTGAAAATAATAATAATAATAATAATTTAGTGAGTTGTGTGTGCCTTTTATGTGTACAGTTTGGCCACACAGTATAAATAAATAGGGCTTGTTGGAGCTGTTCCAATTCAGCAGTAATCTGTGGAAACCTGTTGAAGACCTAAGACTGTATCATGCCACCCTCATCATGTCCATGTCTAGTTTAAATACATACTGTGCAGAATCCCTTGATGGTTCATATTGTTTGATATTGGTACCAGTGTATGGTGCTTGTACAGTAAATCTTGCTTGGTAATCTGCATGCTCTGTCTGCAATATTACATTTGCTCTGGCTGCCTCAAGTTCAACATAGCAGCCAGGTATTTTTTTACATGCATTTTTTTTCACACTAAAGTCCTGCATGTCAACCCCTATTTAATGTGGAGTGTTATAAGATTACAGAGATCGTCTAATCCTTCATGACCCCAGAGTCATCATCATAGCTCCCCTGTTATTTGCATATCATCATGAAAATTGACATGCTGGAAGGAAACTTTATTACTCTAAATTCTAAGGTATATGTAAACCATTTATTCATACTAAATGGGAATGTAAGCTGAAATTTAGCATTATGAAAGGGCATGGCAAAAGGATGTGAAATTCTCACTCTACATAAAAACCTTGCCATTGACTGACAGAAAAACAGATTTTAATTACTAAAACTCTCTTTTCAGAGCTCCTACAGTTATTGTGGGGTTGGTTCTTTCATATTTTGTCAACTTCTCCTTTTAATTAGGTAAAAGCAAAACTTAATGAGTTAGCGATTCAACTCCCACTATAACCAACATCAATATGTTGCTCAGTTTTGATGTTTGCAGGGATAGGCTTAGGTAAGAAATGACCAGAGAGACTTGCATTTTGCTAAATTCCCACAGAAATTTAAAAAATCTAATGGAATATAAAATAAAATAAATGTATAGTGACCTTCAGGAAGGAAACCTGGCAAAAACAAATGAATTATTTCAGAAATAGTGGAAACAAGTTTGATTTCACAACGGACTGCTTGGAAGTAACTTAAAAAGTCATGGAACATAATGGTTTAGGGGGAGTTTTCTTCTCTTTCTTATATGCTTCAATAAATATAAAGACATTGATTTCATCACGGGGCAGCAGGCAGCATGATAGATTTGTAGATATGAATGTTACAATGACAAACATGCTGAAACTGCATGTTTGGATGGTTAAGTTTAAGTTCTTTAGAAAGGCTGTTTTTTATTTATTACTGAATAATCAGTACACTTTGTATTGGTTTGTTTCTTCACAGGAAGGTGAGCTAGATTAGTAACTTAGTTGCTGATAGCGCTTGTGATTAGTCATCGTTGGTTACCTTTCAATTCACGTTACATTCTGAGAATGTAACTATGATAGTGTGTCTTATTTAACTTTGAGGTTGTATTGTACATGAGAAAATTCCAAATAAAACATTCCATTGCAAATATTTTGAAAGGTCATTGGCTGATTTTTGACCAGAATATTGCTATTGCTGAGCCACTAAGCTACAATTGATAATCACAACAGTTGGCAATAATATTAATTTGGATTAATTTACTATTGCTATACGAAAGAGCAAAACCAACTGAAGGGATGTTTGCTTTTACCCTATTAAATAAATAACATCATGGCAATTGACTTGTGAGCCTGTAAAAAATGCAAGATAAAGGGACTAACACAAAGGAGCATTTATATTTTCGTGTCAAATCAAACACTAAGCAATTCCGCAAGCCAATATTTAACACAGTGTAAATATCAGAGGCCATGAAAGACAAGAGGTTAAACAATAAAAAGGTGGAATAAACTTCCCTAAAAATGAGCAGCTTGGAAATGGTACGCTGTTCATTATATGGTGACATGAGGTTTAATTTTTGTTTGGGGGTGTGTATTTTTACAGGACCTTGCGCTGCTCCCAGTGAAAGATGGTACGGTGCTCGGAGACGACGGGGTCACATTAAGTGGTGGACAGCGTGCCAGGATCTCCTTGGCCAGGTTAAATTGTTTTCCTTATTTAATTTTTTTTAAAGATTTTCATGATTTAAAGGTAACGTTTTATCCACAGTGTGATTTTCTAAAGGAGGAGTTAGCTGTCTTGTACACCATTCTGAATGACATGTACAGCAGTGTATGTCCGTTTCATCTCTAGGTAGAATTCAATTCCATAACTTTTTGGCTGCATAAAAGTCACTTGCATGCCAATGCACCAGGAAAGATCAGCCACACTTTAGTGTTACATGGTAATTGATTTGCTGCTAACTGTGTTACATAATTCAACTGATTATTGATGTTAAACTAATGTTCATCAGGTATTGAACTAAGACATAAAAATATTATTTCACAAATGGCCCAGACTGTCTACTCCAAAGCATCTCCTCTTCTAAGGAAAAGAGGACTATCAAAAAATACTAAAAGAAACTTCAAAACTTCTTTGGAATTTCCATAGAAGTCTTTCTCAGTGTCTTCAAACTACAATGTAGATTGCTTGCTTGATAAAACAGGTTAGCTGCAGTGCCTCGGACAGTCATTAACAAACATCACTGTTTCTCTTCCATCTGTAGAGCCGTGTACAAAGATGCTGATCTATATCTATTGGATTCACCTTTTAGCCATCTGGACATCCTGACCGAAAAGGACATATTTGAAAGGTAATTTTTTGTTTTGTAACTATTTACATGTGTATTTCACCAGTCTTTATACACCTCGTCCCTGAATATTACAATCATATATATTGCATAGTAATATTGAAGTTCTACCGTACTTTTTCTATGGCCAATATTTACCATAGTGTCCCATGGTTTTCCAGTATTATTATTATTATTATTTATTTCTTAGCAGACGCCCTTATCCAGGGCGACTTACAATTGTTACAAGAGATCACATTATTTTTACATACAATTCCCCATTTATACAGTTGGGTTTTTTACTGGAGCAATCAAGGTAAAGTACCTTGCTCAAGGGTACAGCCGCAGTGTCCCCCCCACCTGGGATTGAACCCACGACCCTCCGGTCAAGAGTCCAGAGCCCTGACCACTACTCCACACTGCTGCCCTAAGTATACCTGGCTAAATCTCTCACTGCTTTACCGTGGCTTTACTATGCTTAACCACATTTTCTGATGCTTTAGGGCAGGTCAAGATATTCATATTTTACATCAACTTATCAAATAGGCAATACTTTTCAGCTATAACCATGTGTAGTGCAGTTAACAGGTAACTTAGTGTGGTTAACATGTAAAATACAGGCATGCAGAAACAACTGTTAAATTAATAAGTAGTGTAACACCTTGACAGTAAACCACATCATCCACTTTCATTGTGTTTTCAGATGCATTTGCACTCTGATGGCCAACAAAACCCGTATTCTGGTCACATCAAAGCTGGAACACCTAAAAAAGGCTGACAAGATCTTGCTGCTACACAATGGCCAGTGCTATTTCTATGGTACTTTCACTGAACTACAAAGCCAGAAGTCTGACTTAAGCTCGCTGCTCATGGGCTTGCAGGCTTACGACAATTTCAATGCAGAAAGAAGAACCTCCATCCTGACAGAAACCCTTCGCCGTTGCTCAGTGGACAGCGAAGCAGGCTTCCGCGCTGATCCTGTGAGACAGTCACTTAAACAATCAGGGCCAGAATTAAATGAGAAGAGGAAGACATCTCTGATTATTAATCCTCTTTCTGCTGGCAGGAAGTTCTCAAGTGTAGGAGAGGACACTTTGAGTGTGGCCGGGGAACGAAAGCTGTCTTTCGTCCCGGACTCTGAGCCGGGAGAAGGGGGGATACCATGGAGTAACTTATTAAACACGGATCCAACCATTCGTGGACAGAGGCGACAGTCAGTGCTGGCCTTTATGACTGGCGCTCAGAAACAAGGGCACCAAGTTCGGCGAAACTCTACATTTCAGCAAAGAATGTCCATTGCTCCGCAGAGCTCTCTTGCTACAGAGTTGGACATTTATGCAAGACGCTTATCTAAAGACAGCAGTTTTGATGTGAGCGAAGACATCAACGAAGAAGACTTAAAGGTATTTTATCCTTCTTTTTAGCAAGTCAGGGTTAATGAGGCAATACAAATCAATATAACAGTGTTCAGAAACATTTCTTTTTTCATAAAATAATTTAAAAACATTAAGTGAATGTTTGCCTTTTTTAGAATGCTATTTTATATAGAAGACTTTAAATATCTGCATTTTAGAAGAAATTGCCAACTGTTTAACTCCAGCACAAAGTAACTTTACAGATAGACTACCCTAAGGTAAGTAATTAAATCCTATTCATTTATTATTATCATGAAAAACAGACAAAATGGTGATATTATACTTTTTTATTATTTGTTTATTTAGCAGTCGCCTTTATCCAAGGCGACTTACAGAGACTAGGTTGTGTGAACTGTGCATCAGCTGCAGAGTCACTTACAATTACGTCTCACCCAAAAGACGGAGCACAAGGAGGTTAAGGGACTTGCTCAGGGTCACACAATGAGTCAGTGGCTGAAGTGGGATTTGAACCGGGGACCTCCTGGTTACAATCCCTTTTCTTTAACCACTGGACCACACAGCCTCCTTTTGAGTATATTAGTTTCATTTATCTGTCTACTGTTTTGAGTTATCTTTTCTGTACTACTTCAGCGGTATAAAGGTTTGAGTAAAGTTAATATATTACCAACATGGTGGTAATATATTACCTACATTTGGTGCTTTTTTCCTTTCTTTTCCAATTCTAGGAATGTTTTACTGAAGATCACGAAGGCCGCAATGAAAGGACAGAATGGAGCACTTACCTTCGATACGTCACATCTAATAGAAACCTTGTTTTGGTTCTTATCTTTATCCTGGTTGTATTTATAATTGAGGTAAGGGAGCAAACTCTCTTGATGTCTTAAATACAGGTCAGCTGATAATTGCCAGATACATAGCCTACTTTGAAATAATTCACGGGGCGCATAGAACATGATTTCCGGGGCCATAGATGAACCCATAGAGAGGCAGCCATGACTATGGGGTATAGTTCCAGCAAAGGTGATGATTTTTGATGCGGTAGGAGTGATTGAATCTCCTGTGGCCATGAGCCGAAGAACCATTGGGACCCAAAGAGACAGCCGAATCCTGTGTGTGAAGCATCTGTAACCAGGCTGAGGTCAGGAGCTGCTATGAGGTCGTCGTAAAATAGTGACAGACCGTTCCAGTTTCCAAGCAGTGTTATCCACATCTCTATGTCCTTCCTGGCTTCTGCAGGGACATGGATGGAGGCGTTGAGATTTTGCGTGGTTGTAGAGAGGGTTCGGAGACGTGATATGAAGGTCTTCTCTTGGGGGATGATGCGTATCACATAATTGAAGTGTCCGAGGAGAGAGAGGACTTCTCTCTCTTTGATTATTTTTGCTTTTTGGAAAGTTCTGATGAGCTGGCGCAGATGCTCCAATTTGTCAGGGGGGAGGCGAGCCATGAGCTTGATTGTGTCGAGGGTAATTCCAAGGAATTCGAGGCAGTTGGTGGGTCCAATGGTTTTTTTCTCTGAGAGTGGAACGCCCAGGGTGGAGAACAGCGTTTTTAGTTGTGAGATAGCTTGAGCTGGAGGTTGTGATACTGGAGGTATGAGGAGGAAATCATCCAGGAGGTCCAAGAGAAATTGTACGTGGTATTTGTTTAACAGGATCCAGCAGAGTGCTTCTGAAAGTGAATTGAATATTTTGGGGCTGCTGTGGCAGCCGAAGGTTAATTGTGTTGAAAAGTAATGTGCGCCTTGCTAGGAAATTCCGAATAGGTGTCTTAGAGAGGGATGGATGGGCATCACTTTAAATGCGTCTGTGATGTCGGCTTTTGCCATGCATTGCTATTTATATGAATTTAATGGCGTCTGATAGAGTGATGTATTGTAGTGATACTGTTCTTGGGGAATTAGTGCATTAATGTTGCAGGTGGATTGACCGTGAGGAGCTGACAGATCGATTATCAGGTGCTTCTTCCATGATATTTTTCGTGTAGCTATGCCAATTGGGTTGATTCTGTATTCCGGGAATGGTGGGGAGGGGAAGGGGCCAGCCATAAAGCCCTTTTCAATTTCTTTTTTTTTTTTTTTTTTATAAATTTAGTCATTGCCAATTAGTTTTTATTATTTTCTCCCCAATTTGAAATGCCCAATTATTTTTAGGCTCAGCTCACTGCTACCAGCTGACTCGGGAGGGGCAAAGATGAACACACGCTGTCCTCCGAAGCGTGTGCCGTCAGCCGCCCGCTTCTTTACACTCTGCAGACTCACTGTGCAGCCGCCTCAGAGCTACAGCGTCGGAGGACAACGCAGCTCTGGGCAGTTTACAGGCAAGCCCGCAGGCGCCCGGCCAGACTACAGGGGTCGCTGGTGCGCGGTGAGCCGAGGACACCCTGGCTGACCTAACCCTCCCGCCCGGGCGGCCTTTCGGCCTCGACCTACCCAATGGGCAGGCATATCCCATACATAATGTCATTGGTGGTCGTCTTCTCTTTCAGGGAACGTTCTCATTTGCTGGGCACAGGTATATAATCCAGTGAGTGAAGGTCAGCAGGCACTTTTCACACAGGGGGTTCCAGACTATTGAACTATTGTACTATATATACAGTGCCTTGCAAAAGTATTTACCCCCCTTTGACTTTTCCACATTTTGTAGTGTTACAACCTGGAATTAAAATGGATTTAATTGGGATTTTTTGTCACTGATCTACACAAAATAGTTCATAATGTCGAAGTGGGGAAAAAAATCTACATATTTTTCAAAATTATTTACAAATAAAAAACTGAAAAGTCACCCCTAAATAAGCTCTGGTGCAACCAATTGCCTTCAGAAGTCACATAATTAGTTGAATGGAGTCCACCTGTGTGCAATTAAAGTGTCACATGATCTCAGATTAAATACACCTGTTTCTGGAAGGCCCCAGAGTTTGTTAGAGAGCATATCTAAACTAACAGCATCATGAAGACCAAGGAGCTATCAAAACAAGTCCGGGATAAAGTTCTGGAGAAGCACCAATCAGGGTTGGGTTATAAAAAATATCCCAAACTTTGAATATCCCCTGGAGCACCGTTAAATCCATTATTAAAAAATGGAAAGAATATGGCACAACCGTGACTCTGCCTAGAGAAGGCCGTCCACCAAAACTCAGTGACCAGGTAAGGAGGGCATTAGTCAGAGAAGCAACCAAGAGGCAAATGGTAACTCTGAAGGAGCTGGAGAGATTCACAGCTGAGATGGGAGAAACCGTCCATGGGACAACTAAAACCCGGACGCTCCACAAAGCTGGGCTTTATGGAAGAGTGGCGAGAAGAAAGCCATTGCTGAAAAAACCCATATCAAATCCCATTTGGATTTTGCCAAAAGGCATGTGGGAGACACAGCAAACAGGTGGAAAAAGGTTCTCTGGTCTGATGAGACCAAAATTGAACTTTTTTGGCCTTAGCGCAAAATGCTACGTGTGGCGCAAAGCCAACACTGCTCATCATCCTGAGAACACCATCCCCACGGTGAAGCATGGTGGTGGCAGCATCATGTTATGGGGATGCTTTTCATCGGCAGGGACTGGGAAACTGGTCAGGATTGAGGGCAAGATGGATGGAGCCAAATACAGGGACATTCTAGAGGAAAACCTGTTTCAGTCTGCAAGAGACCGGGGACTGGGGCGGAGGTTCACCTTCCAGCAGGACAATGACTCTAAACACACAGCCAAAGCTACAATGGAGTGGTTTAAAAACAAGAACCTGAATGTCTTAGAATGGCCCAGTCAAAGCCCAGACCTCAATCCGATTGAGAATCTGGGGCAAGACTTGAAAACTGCTGTTCACCAACGGTCCCCATCCAACTTGACAGAGCTTGAGCAATTTTACCAAGAAGAATGGGCAAAAATTGCAGTATCCAGATGTGCAAAGCTGGTAGAGACTTACCCAAAAAGACTCACAGCTGTAATTGCTGCCAAATGTTCTTCTACCAAGTATTGACTCAGGGGGGTGAATACTTGTGCAACCAACAAATGTCTTTTTTTTATTTAATTAACTTTCAGTAGTTCGGGACAAACACCAATCATAAAATGTTTTAGTACAAATATTTATTGTAGAGAATGCGGAGTATGCGATTTTACAGAAAAGTAAGCCGTATATACAAATTCATTTGGCATCAAACCTAACTTGGTTTGAGGGTTCACTGCCTGGCTGACTGGACGAGGCTGAGACCCCCATTAATAAAACATAAAAATTGTTATTAAGAAAAGGTGGAGATGGGGAGGTGGTGGGTTACGATGAACTCAAAACGCAACTGAGAGATAAGTGAAGAAGGTATTTATAGTGCTAACAATTTAATTAGCTAATGTGTAAATTGAATGATTCAATTTGGTGACGCGGAGATTGGTGTCTGACCCTCCTCCCGAACTTTAATTATAAATTTCATTTTGTGTCACAATAAAAAATATTTTGTACCTTCAAAGTGTTAAGTATGTTGTGTAAATCAAAGGGTAAAAATCCCAGTTAAATCCATTTTAATTCCAGGTTGTAACACTACAAAATGTGGAAAAATCCCAAGGGGGGTGAATTTATATATACAGTGCTGCAAGGCACTGTATATATAAATTGATCATGATACCTCCATGTTTGGCCAGACTAGCATGTGAACAGTATGATGATCGGCTAACGCTTTACAAACTATTTAATCCTTTCTTTCTTTTTTTAGGTTGGAGGTTCCTTGATTGGAATATACATGGTCTCTGAGTAAGTCATTTGATAACTGTGGCCCGGTAAATCTTGGTTTGTCCCTGATAGATGACATACTAACTTATTTTATATCATCAAGTGTAATGCTTTGTTTTAACTCATTTATAATTGCTTACTAAGGCTTTATAAAGTGGTGTACAGTATATTTAGAGAACAGAAAATAACACACAATGGATTATGTATGTATTTGTTGCTTCTGCTCAGTGTCACATTTCTATTTCATTTCTCTACAGCGCTCAGGGTCACTTCAGTCTGAGCACATAAAGTCCTTCATTTATTATTCAGCAACATTACAAATGCAACCCAAACCTTATGTACCCTCAACCATGCAGATAAACTGCTAAATGTTTGCTGTAATTATAGCCATGCAATTATACTACGGCTGCAGTTCATTCCAAACACAGCACATCGCGGTTTTGTTACTGAATTCCATACCCACCACCTCTATCCTAGGATGGACCAGTCGCCACTGAGCTCACAACATGGGCACAGAAAGAAGGAACTTTCAGCTTTTAATATACAAAGCATTACTTAAATGAAATAATCAAGTAGCATCCCCTAGTAACCTCTGGAGTAACGTACTAGCACTGGTCGTGTGAATATTCCTGCTGCAGCTAATTTATTATTGTATATGTATAATTTGTACAGTTTATGTTTAATGATCCACCACCGTCCTAATATATATACAGTGCCGTGAAAAAGTATTTGCCCCCTGTCTGATTTTCTGCATTTGTGCATATTTTTGACACTGAATGTTATCAGATCTTCAACCAAAACCTACTATTAGATAAAAGGGACCCTGAGTGAACAAAATAACACAACAATTTGATACATATTTCATTTATCTATTAATGAAAGTTATGCAACACCCAATGCCCCCGTGTGAAAAAGTAATCGCCCCCTTAGACGCAATAACTGGTTACGCCACCTTTAGCAGCAATAACTGCTACAAAACACTTCCTGTAGTTATTGATTAGTCTCTCACAGCGCCGTGGAGGAATTTTGGCACACTCCTCCATGCAGAACTGCTTCAACTCAGTGACATTTGTGGGTTTTCGAGCATGAACTGCTCGTTTCAGGTCCTGCCACAACATCTCAATGGGGTTTATGTCTGGACTTTGACTTGGCCATTCCAAAACTTTAAATTTCTTGTTCTTCAACCATTCTGATGTAGACTTGCTTGTGTGTTTCGGATCATTGTCTTGCTGCATGACCCAGCTGCGCTTCAGCTTCAGCTCACGGACGGATGGCCTGACATTCTCCTCTAGAATTCTCTGATAGAGCTGAATTCATGGTTCCTTTAATGATGGAAAGGCATCCAGGTCCTGATGCAGCAAAGCATCCCCAAACCATGACACTACCTCCACCGTGCTTGACCGTTGGTATGAGGTTCTTACTGTGGAATGCAGTGTTTGGTTTTCGCCAGACATAACAGGGCCCATGTCGGCCAAAAGTTCCACTTTTGACTCATCTGTCCATAGAACATTGTTCCAGAACTCTTGAGGATCATCCAGGTGTTTTTTGGCAAACTTGAGATGAGCATTCATGTTCTTCTTAGTGAGCAATAGTTTCTGCCTTGCTACTCTGCCATGAATCCCATTTTTACCCAGTGTCTTTCTGATGGTCATGAACACTGACCTTAGCCGAGGCAAGAGAGGCCTGCAGATCCCTGGATGATGTTGTAGGGTTCTTTGTGACTTCCTGGACGATTTTACGCCTTGCTCTTGGAGAGATTTTGGCAGGACGGCCACTCCTGTTAAGATTCACTACTGTCCCAAACTTTCTCCATTTGGACAATATGGCTCTGACTGTGGTTCGGTGGAGCCCCAGAGCCTTAGAAATGGCTTTGTAACCATTTCCAGACTGATAGGCATCAACAACTTTTTTCCTGAGGTCTTCAGGAATTTCTTTTGTTCGTGGCATGATTTGCTTCTAGAACCTGTGTGCTGACAACTTCACTCTGATATGGTAAGGGCCAAAGTTAGTCAGATTTATATTGGGCAGGGCTGGCCCAAATCAGGCCTGGTTGTTAACCAAATTACTCAAACAGCTGACCCTAATTATCCCTTTAAATTGGTTGAGTTAACTATGGGGGCAAAAAGTTTTTCACACCTGAAGATTGCATGTTTGATTACCTTGCACACCAAACAAATGAAAGAAGCACCAAACTTTGGTGTCATTTTTTCTCTTAGACTCTCTCTATATACTACTACAACCCACAAAAAAATCTGACCAAATACAATGTGCAAAAATGCAGAAAATCAGACAGGGGGCAAATACTTTTTCACGGCACTAATATATATATATATATATATATATATATATATATATATATATATATATATATATATATACAGTACTGCAAAAAGTTTTAGGCACGTGTGAAAAAATGCTGTAAAGTAAGAATGCTTTCAAAAATAGACATGTTAATAGATTATATTTATCAATTAACTAAATGCAAAGTGAGTGAACAGAAGAAAAATCTAAATCAAATCCATATTTGGTGTGACCACCCTTTGTCTTCAAAACAGCATCAAGCATCAATTCTTCTAGGTACACTTGCACACAGTTTTTGAAGGAACTCGCAGGTAGGTTGGCCCAAACATCTTGGAGAACTAACCACAGTTCTTCTGTGGATTTAGGCAGCGTCAGTTGCTTCTCTCTCTTCATGTAATCCCAGACAGACTCGATGATGTTGAGATCAGGGCTCTGTGGGGGCCATACCATCACTTCCAGGACTCCTTGTTCTTTTACGCTGAAGATAGTTCTTAATGACTTTCGCTGTATGTTTGGGGTCGTTGTCATGCTGCAGAATAAATTTGGGGCCAATCAGATGCCTCCCTGATGGTATTGCATGATGGATAAGTATCTGCCTGTACTTCTCAGCATTGAGGAGACCATTAATTCTGACCAAATCCCCAACTCCATTTGCAGAAATGCAGCCCCAAACTTGCAAGGAACCTCCACCATGCTTCACTGTTGCCTGCAGACACTCATTCGTGTATGCTCTCCAGCCCTTCGGCTAACAAACTGCCTTCTGCTACAGCCAAATATTTCAAATTTTGACTCATCAGTCCAGAGCACCTGCTGCCATTTTTCTGCACCCCAGTTCCTGTTTTTCGCATAGTTGAGTCGCTTGGCCTTGTTTCCACGCCGGAGGTATGGCTTTTGGCCACAAGTCTTCCATGAAGGCCACTTCTGACCAGACTTCTCCGGACAGTAGATGGGTGTACCAGGGTCCCACTGTTTTCTGCCAATTTTGAGCTGATGGCACTACTGGACATCTTCCGATTGCAGGGAAGTAAGCATGATGTGTCTTTCATCTGCTGCAGTAAGTGTCCTTGGCCGACCACTGCGCTCACGGTCCTCAACGCTGCCCGTTTCTTTGTGCTTCTTCAAAAGAGCTTGGACAGCACATCTGGAAACCCCTGTCTGCCTTGAAATTTCTGCCTGGGAGAGACCTTTGCTGATGCAGTATAACTACCTTGTGTCTTGTTGCTGTGCTCAGTCTTGCCATGGTGTATGACTTTTGACAGTAAACTGTCTTCAGCAACCTCACCTTGTTAGCTGAGTTTGGCTGTTCCTCACCCAGTTTTATTCCTCCTACATAGCTGTTTCTGTTTCAGTTAATGATTGTGTTTCAACCTACATATTGAATTGATGATCATTAGCACCTGTTTGGTATAATTGTTTAATCATACACCTGACTATATGCCTACAAAATCCCTGACTTTGTGCAAGTGTACCTAGAAGAATTGATGCTGTTTTGAAGGCAAAGGGTTGTCACACCAAATATGGATTTGATTTAGATTTTTCTTCTGTTCACTCACTTTGCATTTAGTTAATTGATAAATATAATCTATTAACATGTCTATTTTTGAAAGCATTCTTACTTTACAGCATTTTTTCACACCTGCCTAAAACTTTTGCACAGTACTGTATATATATATATATTAATTAAAAAATATAGGCTAAATAAACTCGTCATTTTAAACTACTTTTGAACATTATCATAAGGGTCATTTTATATTATAACACACAGCTTTTTCTGCAGGGCTTGAAGGGCAGATAAGCAATTTTTTCAATATGTGTTTTACTTTTTTGTTTGTTTGTTTCTTTTAGATTTGTCCAGCGAAATGAAACTGTTGGTGGAAATGTATCTGCTCCAGTACACCAAGCAGTGATAGTTACCAGAACCAGCGCTTACTATATCATTTACATTTATGTGGCAACTGCTGAAAGCTTTCTGGCACTCGGATTCTTTAGAGGGCTTCCTTTGGTTCACACTCTGATAACCGTCTCGAAGAGTCTGCACAAGAAGATGCTTGAATCAGTTTTACGAGCTCAAATGTCTGTCTTAAATACAATGAAGACAGGTGAGTCCAGACGTATTCAAAAACATACGTTTATGAGAAAAGGCAATAAAACAGGCATTAAAAACAAGAAAATACTTTTTTTTTTTATCATCAAATTCGATATGGCCAAACATGTTAAAGAAGAATGTTCAGTTCAGTTGACTTTTATATTCTTGCTATTAGTAGCAAACTGGAAGACTAATCTGCTTTTTCAGTGTTTTTCAGAGTCAACCCCAGTAAAGTACTATAATAAGCTGACATGAACCTTCCAGGAAACAGCATGCTGTTTAATAGGTTGCTGTTTTACACACTGTTTCAACTTCCTTAGATAAGTCATGTTTTCCCTAGTGGTTCAAAACCATTTATAATCTGAGTGTGATAAAAAGAGACTTGTTCAGTTAACATGATTATAAATAAAGGTCACACAGAAAATATGGATTTAAACCCGATCCTACACAAATACATATCCTCGAGCAATGAACTATACCTGTGTTATTTAATAATCCAAAGTTTCCATTGAAAGTGTTTTCAGCTTGTTAGTTAATTTAGTTTGAGCAATAATTTTATTTAAATAAAAGTGGTTTAAATTGGAACATTTTTAGAAATACATATCTTTGTTCATTGGACCCATAATTCATTGCTGTTTTTGTTTGATTTCTTTGTTTTCTTATGTGTTTAGGTCGAATTATAAACAGGTTCACAAAAGATATTGCTATCATCGATGATATGCTGCCACTTGTTATATTCGACGTTGTGCAGGTTTGTAGCCATTTGTTATCATTTGTTATTCATCTAACAGTAAACATAGGAGGGTTTGTACTTATATCAAGAACCTGCACTTGTTGAGTCCAAGACTTTTAAGGCCAATTTTATTAAACTTTACCAGTAGAGAGAGAATTCTTTCTAAACATGAAGTACATTTTCAAAGATGACTAAAGGGTTTAGACAAGTGTAACTCATGCGTTTACTGTAAACATTTAGACTGTCCTGTAGTGTAAGAGCGATTTTCCAAAGTCTGTAGACATCTAAACATTTTAATATATGCATGAGTACTTCAGACATTATTAGCATAACCAAATGTGAGTTTTCAATGCATTTACTCGTCAGATCTTAGTAGTTTAGATGTCATGGGTTACACATGCTTCTACTTGGTGATTGAAAGACAGTTACAGTTAAAAACTTGAACTCTTTACTCCTTTAAATAAATAAATAATAATAAATACAAAAAACAATATTTCCTCAATTGAGACATTAACCCGGTTTGGAAAAGGGCAGAACTAGGATACTATCGCAAAGCCACGTCGGCAGTTTAGAAAAAAAAATATTATTCAGACGAGTACAGTAATTTAACAGAAATTGTGATCATTTAAATGAGGACTTTTACAGTAGAGAAGCCCAAAGTTGAACCCATTTTTTTTGTATTGATGCAAGCAAATTGCAGAGCACAATAAAGTTTGGATGATGTTAAAATACATGTTTCAAACATATCAAAGACTGCTCACGTAGCCACTGTGACACAGAAAAATGGCCAAAATATTTTATGACTGCAGACTTCTCTCATTTAAAAGTTTTAGTTTAAATACTCACTGGCAGCCTGTTCCTTTACAAATAGTTCAGACATGATTGAAAAATAAACACATAATACTGCTGATGAGCATTAAAACATTGTAATGAAAAGACACTTAATAGTGCAGGCAATCGCAAGAGGTGAGGTACTATTTGAAATGCATGTAATGAACTGTATATAGTGGCATAATGTAAGCTAAAAGACAGGATTACCCAAAATCTTCCAAAAGCACAAAAAGATGTGGATATTAATTGGTCAACCTGTTCTAATAAAAAGTGAACATGTCCAGTAACAACTGATGTTTATATGACCAATTAAAAAGCTAAAGTTTAGTTCTTTTACCAATATATGTTTAAAAGAAGGATAGTATGTTTGTTGTTTTCCTTTAAGTTGGTGCTGATTGTACTGGGAGCCATACTTGTGGTCTCGGTAATGGAACCCTACGTCTTCCTGGCTGCCATACCTGTTATTGTAGCTTTTGTCATGTTGCGGGCCTACTTTCTCCGTACATCACAGCAGCTGAAACAACTTGAATCTGAAGGTAAGAAAGACAGCTCAACTCCTTGTAATCAACAAAAATGGCAGCAGATACATAGCACATAAATTCTTCAGGGGCATAAGTAACTGTGACCGGCTAGCTGTAGTGATGACGTCAGACCAGAAAGGAGTACACAGACAGACAGTAGTGGTGAGTGAAACTGGGACGCTGCTGCGCTCAGTGCGTTTAATGATACACAGAAAATAAAAAGGTTGAACAAAACAGAAAACAGGACACGGCACTTGTTGCCAAAATAAACAGACAAACAAAACGAATAGACACTAACAAACAGGGTGGACGAACGCTAAACACAAAACAAGTACTGTGCTGGTTCTCCAGCACGTAGTAGCAGTTGTTTTGCTTACTTTTGTTTCCTCGTTCTTTCTTTCTCTCTCTCGCTCCCATTCTCCACTCTCGAACACACAACCCTGAGTGAATGAAACGTGCATCTATATATACAATTGTGCTGGGATTCAATTACCAATTAATTATTCACTTGAATCCCAGCACGTGAACTAATCTGTGAAAACCCCGTGCTCACATATTAAGTACTTTAAATCCACGTGAAGTGAAGTGCAATCCCTGTGCCTAAATACAATTATACATTTTAAACACTCGTGCTCATTACCCACATTATATCCCGTGTACCAACTACAATACACCAACATTAACACACGCAACATACAACATATAAATACACAAATACACACGGGTGGGGGACATTGCCACAGTAACCCTATTTATTTTCCATTCCAGCTCGTAGTCCAATTTTTTCCCATCTCATAACATCTCTAAAGGGACTCTGGTCGATCCGGGCTTTTGGAAGACAGGCTTATTTTGAAACCCTTTTCCACAAGGCCTTGAACGTTCATACTGCCAACTGGTTCCTCTACTTGTCCACACTGCGCTGGTTCCAGATGAGGATTGATATAATATTTGTCATCTTCTTTATTGTTGTTGCCTTCGTTTCTGTTGGAACAAACGGTAAATCACTTTGTAGTTTCTTGGCCAAACAGGCTTAAGGTTTTAATGCAAATGTTTTTTTTGTTTTAATCAAAGTAAACAAAAACAATTGTTTGGATACTGTCTGAATTATGATGATTTACTGATTCAGCACTGATACCTTTAAGATATTCATTAAGATATTCATTACTCTAGTCTTAATCTTTCCATAATTTGTTTAATTGTGTCTTTTAGTACGACATTAAATAAAACATATCAATAACGTTTTCTGTTTTAACTACAGGTAGTGGGGAAGGAAAAGTTGGAATAATTATAACATTAGCCATGAATATTATGAGTACCTTACAGTGGGCAGTGAACTCCAGCATTGCTATGGACAGTCTGGTAAGGCCAAAACAGTAATACGTTTAAAGAGGGATGTCTCATGGAAAAGGTTTTAAAATCACATTTCTTATGTCTTAATAGCATTAGCAAAGTTATAGCCAGTCTCATTTTCTTGAGATGAAGATTTTCCAAGTGCAGTGCTGTAAACCAAAACAAATGACCCTATTTCTACTTGGTATCTAATCAGTTCTTGTGGACTGATTGGAGATAGACCATTAGAGTGAAACTACAGCACAGAACGTAATTTGGCACCAGGACCTTTTACTCCAGTAGCTATATTGTTAAAATATATGCATATTTCATATTGAAGCAAAAGACCAAAATATTTTCAACAGAAGAAAGGGGGCCCAGAGGTTATATTGGTAGTGCTAACTGCTAGTGCTAAGAGGCAAGAAAATAGATTAAAATAAATGAAAACATAGGTGAGATCTTCTATAATGTAATTTAGAGCTGACTGTGTTCTGTTGTTCCAATATGGAATTATCCTCATTTTCTCTAAATCTCCTTTTATCCGACTTGGAGCTTTACTGGGTATCATTATTGTCATGTGACTTAAATGGAATGAGGACGACTGTTCAATGCAGGCACTTAGGATCCTCAGTGAAGCTCAAAACAAGCTCCTAACCAAGTAAATGAGATTTAGATTCAAGTAATAATAACCAGTACTGGAACAGAACCTACATCATAAAATATTAAGGAAAATGTTAAACAAAGAAAAGTTAAAATGGCATTTGAAGCTGCTTGCTCTACAGTGTTATTTGGAGGTTTTCTTAAGTGTGAAGACTTGAGACGTAACCAAACAAGCCCTGAGAACCGAAGTGCATACGTTGAGTTGAATTTGCTTTTCTGTATTCATTTTCTCTGTTAATTGTCTCTGTCATTTAAACCAGTTTAAGTATTAAGTTGGTGCCATTAGAATGACCTCAGCATCATCTCTTTCCAGATGCGCTCTGTGAGCAGGATATTCAAATTCATCGACTTGCCTCAAGAAGCACCTAAAATCTGTGACAAGCAGAAAAGCAGCATGCCTGAAAGCCTGGTTATTGAGAACCCACACACGGATCAGGAATGGCCATCTGCAGGCCAAATGACTGTCAGCAACCTAACAGCAAAGTACACAGAAGGAGGCCGAACTATCCTTGAAAACCTCTCATTTTCAGTAAACGCTGGACATAGGGTAAAGATTTACTCTAGTATATGAAATAACACATTGCCAGGATCTAGAACTAAAGTGGTCTTCTATATATATATTTACGTGTACCTAAACCCATATCCTCCTCTATCAGGTATTTGTGGTATATTTAAGAACCAAATATAATTGTTCTATCCACAGTAGTACAGTGTTGGTTAATACAGAGATACAGTATTTATATATATATATATATGACCCTATTTCTACCTGGTAGTGACTTAGGTATTGGTTGGTCAGAGTTTGTGCCCTGTGGTAACGCTAATAACTAAAGATTAATTCCCAGAGTGCATCTGAAACCCATTTCTAGGTATTTCTGTTTAAGGAAACTATATGCTACGTTTTTGTAAGCTCCCCACTGATTTTTTTTCAACGGCTCATAAACCATTTCAAATTTCCTCTTCATATTTTCTGTGTTATGGAAACTCCTCATGCAAAATCAAATAGCAATGTTCATGTGTTCCTGTGACCTAAAATGGTTGACATATTGGAGTTATGTTAATGATGTAACTGTACAATCACCTTTGTGATTACAGTGTCATAATAGAGGTAGCAATTCCTCTTCACAGAGTTAATAAAAATGCTACTAAACCCATATGTTCTTGAGGCAATGCAAAACTGTATTTAGCAGAAGTGTACAAGTTAGGCATTTTAACAACAAGCCTGAGCAGGGATGCTGTATTTTGAATTGCTGATAATGCCCATCTTAGTGCTCACACATTGTAACAGTAAAACCACCAAGTAACCTGGCTTCATACAACCGAGCAGATTTATCTGCAGTTAGCAGCCCAGATGTAGAAAATCCCCTCTGCTTTGCTGCAATGTTGAAATACTTATTTACACCAAGTTTGTTTATTTATTGAGAAAGCAGGAAAGGTCTTGAGAGGTTTTTGTTTTAAAGAGTGCCTTCTATGCTTACTATACCACTGAAGACCCAGCTGAAAAGAAATGTAGTTTTCGGGTGATTTAACGTCAAAGGCATAGCTAGTGAAACAAACAAGGAAAATACTAGAGCAATTTAGATTCAATTTGTAGGTTTCTGAAATGTACTCAGACATGACTTGTGTAATTAAGATGCCATATACTATACATCATGGTTTTCACAGTGTGGTGTTTTTAACAGTACATGTTCCTGTGCTGTGGTTCCAAGTATCACCCTGAGAGCCTGTGATTAGCATATTTTGGAATGTTCACTTTATAGACTCCCACTCAACGAGATAACTTGACATCCGCTTGAATTTAAGCTCTCTCTTATTTTTTATTTTTCAACTGCAAGTTTATGATTACTTGAGTTGTTAGTTGAGACTACTGTTGTCTTGTATTGTTAGCCTACAGTACATTTTAATATCAAGATTATGCATTTACAAACAACAGAGGTCAATTAACTGAATTTATAGTGTTTTGCCTATTCTACTGAATTGGACACTGGGGAAATCCACTGAAAACCTGACGATTTTAATTAATTTACTGTAAACCAAGTTGAGATGATTCTTCCAGTAAACCCTGGGAGTACATATTTGACAGAATGTTCTTTAACTCTCTACTTTCAGTTCCAAGCTGTCATGCCAAAAATGTAAACCCACGCAAGAGACCATGAAAAGGGGAAAATAGCGAGACAGCTTTGATAGCATATCATAAGTTGGCACATTTAAGGAACATTATGTTAGGGGTCATTTTAATATCTCTTGGGAACTTGCTCCAGGTGTCATAAAGGGTTTACAGTTATTACCTTTGGTGTCAAATGAAATAAAGCAATGCAGTAGTTTTGTACTGTAATTATTTAACTTGTTACTGATAATTTAATATATTTTTTTATCTTTCAATCTATATATTGGCTGTAGGTATATTTAGATTTAGAAAGGGATTGTTGGAGACCAGTAAAAAATGTAAAGCTTTAAACCTCCCCATTTGGACTGCTTTCCCATCATTGGACTGCTTTATTAAGCTGTTGTGCAGTTTGTGTCGTTTTCCAGTATAATGGTTTAATTTATTATTATTATTATTATTATTATTATTATTATTATTATTTAGCAGATGCCTTTATCCAAAGCAACTTACAGAAATTAAACAAAATATAAAAGTATATAAAATACAGGCAATGAAAATGCAAAACAAACACATATATACAATATAAACACAATAAATATAAATAACCCTTTGCATATTTTACATCCTTTTCATTTACAGTTAAACATTGTATCCCTACTTGCATTACCTACACAGATTGTGATTTCACTGAACTTTCTTTTGGTTTTTTTTCAGTTGGGCGTTTTGGGAAGAACTGGTTCAGGAAAGAGCACGTTGCTGTCCGCATTGTTACGGCTGGTGTCAACAAACGGGGACATCACGATTGATGGGGTCTCGTGGAATTCAGTCACTTTGCAGGAATGGAGAAAAGCATTTGGTGTTCTCCCACAGGTAACACTGCAATCATTCAAGAACATGATTAGTCTTACAGCTCTTGGTGTTACAGACAGCTGTTTCTCTACAACTATAGCATATTTTTCATTATTTCTCCCTTTTTAAAATAATGTTCTTGCAGACCTTGGCAATAAAGCAAGCTTCTAATCAAGATGAACTGCATAGCCTCTTTAGACCACTGTTCTACATTCAGCAAAATATTTCGTTATCCAAACTTCGGTTTTTGAGAGCATCATGCAGTATTGTGTGCCTTGGCTGATCCGTAGCCTTTTATTTCAGTTTACGTTAAAATTGTACAATAAAAATGTACAATATATATATATATATATATATATATATATATATATATATATATATATATATATATATATATATATATATATGGGAAATGCTGGATGGTAGTCTTCCCAATGTACAAGATTGACAGCTTGAATTTCTAATGGTTTAAAACAAACTGTAAACAAGGCTTTAGTCTATTTGTCCAACTTTCTCATTCCTCAGCATCCTATTATCCCAGTTTTTATTGTACTGCAGTATCAGTTTTGACTCTGTGTTTTTCTCATATGTTGACAAAGTATGTTTTGTGAAGGAATCCTCAGTTTCGAATTCATTTGAATCAAATGTGTTTGTTTATTTATTTATTTATTTATTTATTTATTTATTTTAATTCTTGCATCACACCAGAAAGTATTTATATTCTCCGGTACATTCCGTAAGAATCTGGACCCACATGGGAAATGGAGCGATGAAGAGCTATGGAGAGTTACTGAAGAGGTAAAAATAATATTAAACCTCTTATTACTTCATCTGCAGCACGGTGTAGCTGTGGAAGGAATCAGAAACCAAATTACTGTGAGTTCACTCGTAGCAACGGGTGGCAAACCCTACATATGCTTAGCCCTCCCACCGCCTCAACCAACCAACACTTGCACTGGTTTCCAGACACTCGCTGTATTCTCCATTGTAGGAGCGGAATGCAGGTGTTAAAAGTACAATATTAGTTATTTCATGGCCATCGATTGACTGAGCAGGAAGCCATTTGTCATGTTAAGTACTACAAATAAAGATTATTAATCAAAGCACAGTTGTTATTTTACTGCTAATTCTATGTTAATTTTGGCACATCACCATAGTTTTATGATTATTATTTTTAAATATGTTACAAATTAGGTAATTAACTTAGCGTGATTTGTAATCCATTTAAGCTGTAGCACTCTGATTATATGGCATTACCGTCTGGTAGTTGAATGAGTCAGGAAGGTAAGAGATAACGTACAGATAAGGAAGTTCAACTACCAAGCTTATGCCTAATTTTAAGTGCCCGGCAGCAGCGCTGTGGCTGAGCCCTCTAGACGAGGATGTGCTTCCCTCAGCAGCAGGTATAGCTTCCCCCGGCAGTTGCCCTGCTGACTGGAGCCGGGGGAAGCCCTCCCCTTTTGCCACTGGAGATGTCAGAGGCTCCTCCCCTTATGGCTTTGCAGATGCCAACAGCTCCTCCCCCTCTGGCACTTGGGCAGGCAGCACCTCCCTCTCTGGCACTTGGGCAGGCAGCACCTCCCTCTCTGGCACTTGGGCAGGCAGCACCTCCCCCTCTGGCACTTGGGCAGGCAGCACCTCCCCCTCTGGCACTTGGGCAGGCAGCACCTCCCCCTCTGGCACTTGGGCAGGCAGCACCTTCCTCTCGGGAACGGCCGCTCCTCCCCTTCTTTCGTTTTGGGGCAGGCAGTTCCGTTTTCTCCAGCCTTCAGGCAGGCAGGCAGCTCCTCTTCCTATTGGAGGGGGCAACACACCACCTTGTGCCCAAACTCCCTGCAGGCAAGACACCAACCTCGGTCCTCGAGGCCACCGAGGAGATCCTCCAGTCCGACATCCCACTGGGTTTGGGATGTGTCAGGGTTCCAGCAGATCCAATTATCCATTATTTATGTATTTATTTATTTATTTTAAACTGCAGTCCTGCTCTGGATCACAAGGGGCACGGTCTCACTTCCGACACCATATGTGACAGGGTAGCATCACGGCCCAGGGCAGCTTCTGGCAGCTTCCTTTTATACATGTAGCCACTCCCCAATTAACACTCAATTACCTAACTGGGGAATGGCCACACCTGTGATTGCTGGCAGGGACAGATTTAACCCCATCCTTACCAACCTTACATTCTCTCACACACACACACAATATATATTAAGGTCTTTCGCCCTGCCACAGGGAACAATACAATTACAGACGTGGGAATTACGAAAAAAACATATTTGTCGTGAGGAAATATTAAGTTTCATGGAAGGAAACTTGGTTTTTACAAAACCTCTCTTATTAGAACCTCTACCAAATGATCTAAGAATGATAACATTCAAGTCTGATTGTGGTCAGTGGTTTACTTCATATTCCAACAAACCCATTCCAGTCTGGCCATTTTTAAATCAATTATTATCCCCAACTATGGGTGCAGTCCCCTGAGAAGGTGGTTAAATCTGTACATAAGTACGCCAGTGTGTCAAACTTCACTTTTGTATAATGGCAGGATACAAACAAGTCAACATTTCATATTTAACTAATTGATAAAAAAAAATATATATATATATATATATATATATATATATATATATATATATATATATATATATATATATATATATATATATATATATATATTAAAAGGCTTAGAATAAACAATGACAAATATATAGACTTCTGCTAAATATGCATAACATATTTTGTTATGTCTTATTACACATTACACAAATCAAGGAGGGAAAAAATAACAATTGTGCTGCTGTGTCTCTGTAACCTCCAAATAAATATGGAACATTTATTTGGGGATTTATTCCAGGTTGGCCTGAAGTCTGTCATTGAGCAGTTTCCAGATAAACTGGATTTCGTTCTGGTGGATGGAGGCTATGTCCTTAGTAATGGTCACAAACAGTTGATGTGCCTGGCCAGGTCAATCCTGAGTAAAGCCAAAATCCTGCTTCTGGATGAACCCAGTGCACACCTGGACCCCATGTGAGTATGTCAGTCTGAACACAGGCTGCACAGACATTACGTGTCTGAATCCATCCAATAGTCCACTGGCCGCAGGGAACTGTTTGATGTGGTCATTCCAAATGATGCCTTTTGCCATGTCTCAAACAAACTCCCAATTATAGTTTCTGATGACTCTGAAGAGCAACCAGGCATCTGATCACTCTCTGGTGTTGTTCATCTGTAAGCAGCTGCTGTTGCTGAGGGGAGCAAAGGCCCTTGCATCAGATAATAAGAGAGATAGAGATAAAGGATGATAGATTAGTCATAATAAACATTTGTATTGTATTGAAACTCTAACCATATTTTAGCTGTTTAAAATAACTTGCATAAATACTGTTTAACCAACAGTGCTCTGTAACATATACACTGTGTGTGTGTGAGTGTCTCAGGCGGACAAAGAAATTAAATCAATAGATTTAAGTTGCCATGTTAACCTGGACTATTGTTACAGAATGTGTTTGTTTCCCACTCTATAGAACCTTTCAGATTATAAGGAAGACACTAAAGCATGCTTTTGCCAACTGCACTGTCATGCTGTCAGAACACAGGCTAGAAGCCATGCTTGAGTGTCAATCTTTTCTGGTAAGTTTACTTTTTCATACATGCTATTTTTTATATACACTACAACATAGATCTAGACTGAGGGAGCTCTTTAACTTTCACTTAGAGATTTTTAACTTTCCAGCTATTGCACAAGTTGACGTGCTTGGACTTTCCCTTTTGTTCAAGTACAGTGAGTCCACTTCGAAAAGCTATGATCTAGCAAAAGTGCATGACGAAAAACAGTTTGTTTGAAGGTTAAAAGTCTTGAGTTGCATTTGCTGTTTGTTTGTGGTGGTTATGTCTGCATCATCTTTGTTTGTGTTCAAATGCAGACCTACAGATAGCATAAAAGGCCAACTAGATTACAATACCTGCACAGAAAACACACCATCACAAAAGATTGTGTCATATACACCATAGCCTATGTAAAAAAAAACGTGTAGTTGTCAGTATTTAAAAGGAAAGGATTGGAAATATTGCAGACAGCTCCTTCTGGTGGTGGCGAGTGCTTAAGACAACCAGGCCCACGCAGGTTCCAAGTTAGGTGAGAGGTCCCCACAGCAGTGAATCTTCTTTATTTTTTGTTTATAGGTGATCGAAGGCAGTTCAGTGAAACCCTATGATACCATTCAGAGGCTCTTGAATGAATCTAGTCTATTGAAGCAGGCAATAAGCAGTGCTGAGCGTGTGAAGCTTTTCCCTCTGCATCGCCGGAACTCCAGCAAGCGTAAGCCACGGCCAAAGATCACTGCGTTACAAGAGGAGGCAGAGGAGGATGTACAAGACACTAGGCTGTAATGCACAACAGCCTGGTGCACCTGATTTCACTTGTAGCAAAGATACCAACTTGCAAAAGAAGATTCTGAAGCACAGCAGCACTGTGTGTGTGTGTATATATATATATATATATATATAATATAAGCTGCTTTTTATTAACCGATTTATACAACTCACACTTTTTAGTCTAGACTGTATGTTTTACATTATATATATATATATATATATATATATATATATATATATATATATATATATATATATATATATAATAATTTTAAATACATGTGCTTTTTTACCTGCTCCCTGCCAACAGGAATTAAGTTCCCCTACCCTTTTGTTTTTCCAAAGTTTATCTATGCAAGGACATATATTCATTAAAAATGTCACTTACCTTAGACAGCAGAGCCAGCTAACTAAAAAATCTAAAACATCTGCAAATTATTACTTTGTTTATTTCACTCATGCATGCTGCTGCTAAAGGCACTTTATAGCTGTACCATTACACAAACTGTATTCATAGATTGTTATAATATATATTTTTTTACTTTGACAAAATAAAAGGACCTTTTTGTTACTGTGTCTTCAGGTTGACTTGCTTCAGTCATATGGGCCTGTTCAATTACAGTTATGTCATTTTTTAGGGTCTAATTTAGCAAGGGCGGTGACTCATTTCTGTAGTATAATGCAAGTGTATGCTATGATGAATTGGGTCAGCATAAAGTGTGATCCGAAGGAGCATTCAAGACAATGGTGACTGATTTGTCATTCTAGTATAGCATATACTGTAGGTATAGTCACTAAATTGCATATGCCTTGTAAAATGATGTTTTGACACATTGTATAAATAATTACCACATTTTATGACTGGACAATTTCAATGTAAAAGCTTAATGTTTTTATCATCAAATTTTATTATAATTCTTTATTAAAATGTGCATATTTCTAGTGACATGCAGCAAATACACTACCTTAATTTCTAAAACAAATGCCATTATTTCAATTGTAAAATACTAAGGACTGTTCTTTTTGAACAGAAATGTCATAAATAAAAATGATTTTGTGTTTACAATTTTCTTTTGAATGATTGTTAATATGGAGAACTCTGGATATTCTACCTTCCTTTAAATAGAAATGTGTAAAACTGCATTTTTTTGTTGTCTTAATTGAATTAAGTCTTACAGTGCAAACTAAACACTGGAAACTTTGCATTCTGGCAGATTGCACCAGAAATTAAACAGGTAGTACGTTATACGCTGTGCATGTCTGAGCAGCCTAGATTTTATAGTAGGGATTGAAAGTACAGTATTGGATGCAGAAAAGTATCTTTTGCAAGCAGTCCAAATACAAAAACTGTAGTTTAAATAAAGAAAATATTTTAGTTAAAATACCACAAATTATGAACTGAATAAATGTACAATTGTTGCGTTCAAAACGTGAAACAAAACAGTTACAGCCCAAATGTGCAGATCCATGCAAGACCTAAAAAACACGAGCCACACAGCAGGTACATGTGGATAATTAAAATGTTTATTATGGCTTGCAGTTGAAAGAAAATGTCCTGTGTTTGCAATTACGTTACTTATTGCCACATTCCATTCACTTTGAAACAAGTGAAAATTGATGAACCCAGTTCTCCATATTATAAACATATGTACAATTTTTTTTTTTTTTTTTTTACTGTACAAGTGAAATGCAACTGACACCAAGTTATATACCATATAAGTTTCTAAATTTCTTATTTACACATTTGGTAAAACCCTTAATAATAATAATAATAATAATAATAATAATAATAATAATAATAATAAACAACAACAACAGTATTTAAACCAATCTTGAAACTATTTAAAATGTAGAACACTAAATATTTCAATAGCAAAAATTAACCACTGTCACTTTGACCCAAAATGTTTTTACCTGAAAAACTAGTTAAGCACTTTTTTTTTCTTTTTTTTCTTCAATACTTTGTATATAACAAACTGTGGTCCCCAATACACAATGTAACAAGTACATTTACAATTACATATACAAAAACTGTAGTAACACTACAACATACACTTAAAATTAAAACCAGTTTCTATAAAGATTTCAGGTGGTCTAATTGTTAATTTTCATGCAAATCACACTTGTACTTGCTTGAACTAGTCATTGTATTTATGTTGCTCTTATTGTATTATTACCTGTACTGTAACACTTGAAATGTATTTGCTTACGATTGTAAGTCGCCCTGGATAAGGGCGTCTGCTAAGAAATAAATAATAATAATAATAAAATCTCTGTGCAGATTCCAAATTTCTTCTGGTGAGTTATTATTCATCTCCAACTGCCTTGTATTACTGCTGCTGCTATATCTGCTTCTACTGTGAGGACGCTGTGAATTTGTATTTAAAGGTATGGGCAGATGGGACTTTGGACTTTCTGGCCCAGATTCACTCATCTGTTTATCCCTGCTGCATATCCCAGGTGCACTGTTGTTCAGGAGACAGCCACCAACCTGAAAAGAGGATGCATGCTTGTGTTTATTTTAATGAATTAAAACAATGTGGTGTAGGTAGGTGAATTGTACTTATGTACTCTAGTGCTGCATGTCTACAGTCCTTCAGGTCCTTGACCTGGAAACCCTGTGCCAACCAGGCGGTTGATTAAATCCAGGGTAATAGCCTGTTGCTGTTAAATGCTCTTAAAATAAATCTTGCTTTGGCTTATCCTGTCATGGTATAGACTGAGACTGATCAAATCAACCCCACAGCAATATAGAATCTGTAATAGATTATATTTATCAATTAACTAAATGCAAAGTGAGTGAACAGAAGAAAAATCTAAATCAAATCCATATTTGGTGTGATAACCCTTGCCTTCAAAACAGCATCAATTCTTCAAGGTACACTTTGCACAAAGTCAGGATTTTGTAGGCATATAGTCAGGTGTATGATTAAACAATTATACCAAACAGGTGCTAATGATCATCAATTCAATATGTAGGCTGAAACACAATCATTAACTGAAACAGAAACAGCTGTGTAGGAGGAATAAAACTGGATGAGGAACAGCCAAACTCAGCTAACAAGGTGAGGTTGCTGAAGACAGTTTACTGTCAAAAGTCATACACCATGGCAAGACTGAGCACAGCAACAAGACACAAGGTAGTTATACTGCATCAGCAAGGTCTCTCCCAGGCAGAAATTTCAAGGCAGACAGGGGTTTCCAGATGTGCTGTCCAAGCTCTTTGAAGAAGCACAAAGAAACGGGCAACGCTTGAGGACCGTGAGCGCAGTGGTCAGCCAAGGAAACTTACTGCAGCAGATGAAAGACACATCATGCTTACTTCCTTCATGAATCGGAAGATGTCCAGCAGTGCCATCAGCTCAGAACTGGCAGAACTGGTACACCCATCTACTGTCCGGAGAAGTCTGGTCAGAAGTGGCCTTCATGGAAGACTTGGCGGCCAAAAAGCCATACCTCCGACGTGGAAACAAGGCCAGCGACTCAACTATGCACGAAAACACAGGAACTGGGGTGCAGAAAAATGGCAGCAGGTGCTCTGGACTGATGAGTCAAAATTTGAAATATTTGGCTGTAGCAGAAGGCAGTTTGTTCGCCAAGGGCTGGAGAGCCGCATACCAATGAGTGTCTGCAGGCAACAGTGAAGCATGGTGGAGGTTCCTTGCAAGTTTGGGGCTGCATTTCTGCAAATGGAGTTGGGGATTTGGTCAGAATTAATGGTCTCCTCAATGCTGAGAAGTACAGGCAGATACTTATCCATCATGCAATACCATCAGGGAGGCATCTGATTGGCCCCAAATTTATTCTGCAGCATGACAACGACCCCAAACATACAGCGAAAGTCATTAAGAACTATCTTCAGCGTAAAGAAGAACAAGGAGTCCTGGAAGTGATGGTATGGCCCCCACAGAGCCCTGATCTCAACATCATCGAGTCTGTCTGGGATTACATGAAGAGAGAGAAGCAACTGAGGCTGCCTAAATCCACAGAAGAACTGTGGTTAGTTCTCCAAGATGTTTGGGCCTACCTACCTGCGAAGTTCCTTCAAAACTGTGTGCAAGTGTACCTAGAAGAATTGATGCTTGATGCTGTTTTGAAGGCAAAGGGTGGTCACACCAAATATGGATTTGATTTAGATTTTTCTTCTGTTCACTCACTTTGCATTTAGTTAATTGATAAATATAATCTATTAACATGTCTATTTTTGAAAGCATTCTTACTTTACAGCATTTTTTCACACCTGCCTAAAACTTTTGCACAGTACTGTAGAATGCTATGAGGAGGTTTCAACTCAATTTCACAAGCAAGCAAAGTCCATTCAGCTGCACCAAAGTAGTGGTATCATCCCTCGTCAGCACTGAAGTGTGTCCCATTACTACATCTCAGTTTGTCGTGTTACAAGACACGTCACACAGTAGATCTGCATGCACAGACAGACAAATAACCATTCAATAAAGTGATTAATTGTTGTTTGGAGGAACAAAGGGCATTGGTTATTTAAGACAGATAATTAAGCAAAAACACAAAAGATTTAACAACGCCGCCTCATTGCTTTACCTTCTGTGGTTGCAGCTGAACGGTTAGGTCATTATCTGCCTTCGATGGCATTTGTCCGCTTGGAGAGCCAGGAAACATAAGAAAATCATTCTTCTCTTGTGAAATCTAAAATACAGCAAGTTAAGTTTAAGGATTGACCTGTTTATGGTTTGTATATTAAAACTAGTTGTGGTACTGGGTCTATATAAAACTGTATTTGGAGTAGGCTATTAGTGGGATCACTTATTATAATGCTGTGATTGTAAGGCCACAGTTAGGCCCTTATTTACTAAATGTATTTCTTCCTTAATCCCCCTCAATACTGTATTGAGGTTTACTGAACCTTGTATCGTGTTCTGTCTTATAATGAGAATGTACAAAATGGGGAAAATTGGAGCCACAGCCATGCTGCCTTTTAAAAGGTTTGGCGCTACAAAGTGCTTTATTACAACTATAGAAGGTGATGGAGATAATAACTACTTTAGCATCAGATCAGAACTGAAGGTTTATCAAGCAGACAGGTCGCACCTTGCTTATGTCAGGCTCGGACTTGCTGGAGCACATGCTCTGAAGCTCCTACATCAGGTCATTTTCATCATCTGAGCAAAGGGACAATCTCTTGTCAAGTCCTGCAGCCTTTGGCTGGTCACCGACCACAGACCTGAAGAGACTTTTTTTTTTTTTTTACACAAGTAAACTCAGACATAATGCATACAGAAATAAAATAATAAAGTAAAAAAGACTGTAGCAACATGTATTTTACATCTTGAGACCGTAACGTGTCTTCAGAATTGCGTAACTGTTTTTTTGTTTAAATGTTACGCAAAGTGCTTTATTTACTTCTTATTCATGGAAATGCCTTACAATGTCACTATGGCATATTTTTTGTTTTGTTTTGTTTGTACTGTTGTGTTACTGACCTCTAGTGGCGCTTGGAAGTCAGTTCACAGTTTTACTTCAATAGTTCACTTTCTAGAACACTATACGGTACCTGTTCCTATATTTCAGGTGTAGTGTCAAAATGTTAATAAAAGCACAGTTTTACCATGATCATGGGCCCCATCTGCATACAACCTACACACAAATTCTGTGATATTTTAGGACCCTAAATATCTTTATTACAGCCTCACCCTCCATATACTATCATATAGCTGGTCTTTTGTGCCTAATATTAGACATTATGTAAATTACTGAGTAACTGATGTCTCATATTCCTTGAAGAAGTTTCACATTATTGGCACAGAAGATCAGCAGCATAACAGCATTTTCACTACAAGGCACCAAGAGGAATATGTACATAATCTAGTATATATTGATTGAGGTTTTGTATAGCCAGAATTTTAAAAAAGGTAAAATAATTATAATGGTAAATCCTATTTAAAATAAAAGTATGAGGACTTACTTTTGTGTTTGGGAATTCATTCTGCTGAATTCATTATGTCTAAATCAGTCTTTGACAGAGCACCTATAAGAAAAAAAAGATCTCATTTTCACAAAGTACCTCTTTCGTAAAGACTAGTCCTGACCGTGCCTATATGATTTCAAGAACACACAACAATAGTAAGCACATTTGTTTAATGAATCTGAAACGGCTGCAGACCGTACCTTCTTTTTGTCCCGCTTTTTTACTCAAGTGTTGCGAGAGAGAATGGCCGCTCTTCTTCCGAGAGCTGGTGCTTGCCTTCCTCCAGGAGCCGCTGTCTCTGCTTTTCTTGTTGCCACTTTTATAACTGGTGATCCTAGACAAGGGGAAGCTACCTCCCTGGAACTCTGACAGATGTTCTTCTATTTCTGCATTACAAGATTAAATCAGATACAATATTAGACCTGATTTTCGGTCAGCATCAAGATTGATTGGCCTGAAAGTAAATATAGATCGCAGTGGAAGCCCAGTTCTCCCACAGAATAACAAATCCTTATTACTGACTGAAAACAAGAGGCTGAATATGTGTAGTCTGTTAATACTGTAGACAGAAGGAGGCTTGATATTTCAGTCAACTGCAGTGCATTTATATACAGGGTGATAGTAAGTTTACCACATCAATGACATGGTGCGTTGATGTGCTAAACTTACTTTCTAATCACCCTGTACACTTCAAAATGGACAGCCAGTCCAGGTTTTCACCCATTCCCCAGAAAGAATGAAAGGAATTACTTTTCTTATTATTATATTGTTCTGGTTTTCAACTATTTGTCAGGCAAAAAAAAACAACACACACACCACCAGACTGTGTAGCTTACATTAAACCTGTTTGCACGCCCTGCAGGGAGGAGAAAGGAGAAATTCTATCCTTACTAAAGCTCCCCTCCTGCCTGTGCTGTTAAATGGAATTGGTGAGAACTTGCTGCTGTTTAATTAAATGATCTCCTGTGTCTTTCTACCAAATTGTTTATAGCAAATTCAAATGAATGTTATTTTTCCAAATTCCTTGCATCAATCAAAAATAAATAAATATATGTGTAAGTTGTAAAAAAAAAAAAAAAAAAAAAAAAATGATATGCACAACTAAAAGAACATAATACTTTTAGCTCAAGCTTGTGTCAACAACATAATACTTTTAGCTCAAGCTTGTGTCATCTGACTTCAAAAGAGCTGGGCGTCAGAGCCACGATGGGTTGTATAAAAGGGATATTTCATGACAGTGGAGACATGCTGTTCTGTATCAAGTTCCTGCACATTTGATGCAAGAGACACTTGGAAATTGAGGAGCTAAAAGCTTAAGATGCTGCGATTTTCACCCAAAATAAGCACAATAGTGATGTCAGTACCTTGTCTGGGGAGAGGGCAGCCCTGGAGAACAGCCTTGTTGAACAGGATGCTGAGTGCAGCTTTGACCACAGCCTGCTGCCCCTGACTGAGGCTCTTCCTGCCTGACGACTGGACCTGCACCAGAGACCTCTTCACCCCCACTCTCGAGAGAATGGCTTCTTCCACTCAGAGAATAATCACTGCATTCCACAGCCTGGACAGCCACCTTCGCAAACAAAAAGGGTTGAGTACAGTATAGAAAGTGCAGAGAAAGTCAACACAGCCTTTCCTTTAGAATGAACCTTACATTCAGTTTTATGTGCTTCATATGATATTGGCAAGACTCACTGAATGAATATATATTGAAAAACATGTCACATAAAAGTCTGGCTTGACTAATATAACAATGTAAGATTTTGTATAAATGGGGTTACATTTAATAACCTTTAGCTGACATTTTGCAAAGTTTGAGAAAGTCTTTAAATCACTTCAATTGTTTTTTCACCCACCATGTTACTTCACTTTTATAAAACAATGTTTAATTTCACCAAATTATGTGATTAACTCCCATTACTGATTAATCAATAAATTGAAACACATGAAAAACAAAAACAAAATCTCCAGAAATCCCTGCTTGAAGAAAGACCTACTTGACAATAGACTGGAGATGGCTGGGCACAATCGGACAAGTGAAGAAAATCTCTGGTCCAATCAGAGCCTCCAGTGTTCCCAGGCGAGACAGACAGGAGTTAAGTTGGTGCCAGACAGCACAAATCCATCCCAGAGCTTTAGAAACCAAGTCAGGTGGAGGTGGCATTTGACCTTTAAACTGAAGAATTTGAAGAATTAAAACTAGTAAACAGTAATAGAACAGAATATTGCATATTATAAAAAATAATAAAAGCTGCACCTGAAATTTCACTCGTAAAATTAATACGTCATCTAAAATCGTAAAAAAAAATAAAATCACACACAACTGAAAGCTTACACCACTATTGAGATTACATGTTAAATCAGCAATCAATCATTTCCTATTATTGCCATCCTTCCCCAGAGAAATCAATCATTTATTTTACATGAAACTAGAGATAATTATGCTTATCGTGGCCTGGACAAAGTATTTCAGTACAATTGCACATCTCCAGATATGATAAGCCTCTCTTGACTTTAGTATAATAATATACAAGGAAACAGCATATTCCAAAGTACCAGGAGAAGAATGCAGCTAAACAGCAGCACAGTACAATACTGCATTTATTCTGACCTTATCTACCAGCTTTCTCCTGAGGTATCTCTGAAGCAGGCTGTGGATGGGCTCTGCATCCCATCGCAGCTGTACCCAGCGGAAATGCTGCTGTACCAGTAACTCGGCGCCGTGGAGACGGGACCTTGCCAGGGTTCCAATCAGGAAGCTGCTCTCCTGGAAGTAAAATGCACTGTGGGTTTCCTGTGCTGTTAATGAAGAAAACAGGGAAACTAGTTTAAGCGTTTACTGTTTTTTTTTTTATATGATTAGTCAATAACGTTATCAAAATAATCTGCTGGTACCTTCCCCTGATATCAAAGACTAATTCTCCGTTGAATGGAAAGTAAAAGATGGTTGTTCGTAGTAAGTTTACTATTTTGAAATGTATAATTTTAGTCTCCTGATTCATATTTTAGTTTTTTTCATTTAAACCTTCAAAACAATGAAAATGACAGAATGTGTCAAATATAGCCGTTTTCTGGGGCATATGAAATAACATCCATTTAAAAACAAAGTGTATCAATGCATTCTGGCAACAGCTCTACAGAGAAAGTATATATAAATATCTTCTTAATATACACGATTCATTTAAAAACAAAGTTATCGAGTTTTTTAACGTTACTCCCATGAAGATACAAATCCAAGTCACGCTTGTGTCCACGCTAGCGACGTAAAGTTTTGTTGTGTTTTGTTGTGATTCAGAAGTTGACTGACCATTCCGCGAGAGAAAAAAAAGCCAGCTACTAATTAATTATACAATAAAAGTCCAGCTGGAACTTTCTTTACGAGTGTGAAATATACTTTTTAAATTAAAAAAACTGCTGTTAAAAAACAACAGTAATCACTATTGTGGATCATAACAACGTAATATTTAAAAATCTATTTTCATTTGTATCTGAAAGCATTAGATTACAGTCAATCTTTCTTTCACTTCTCCAACCCGAATGTACAGTACCTGTAACACTGACATAATTCCATCACATTTCCTCTTGATCAGCTCTGAGAAGCCTTTTCATAAGCTATTTCAGAATTTTAAAAAAAAGAAACAGATATATGTTCACATTTTTTTGCGAGTAGTGCCTGTTACATAAAAAAAAAAAAAATTAGAGGGGTGTTTGTATCTTTTTTATAGCAGTTTTTTTTATATACAATTCTTTTGTATAATATCACCCCTATTTTAGGATATCTTGAAACAAAACTCCCTCTCTACAGCAGATACTGCATAGTGTCATATGTCTTTATACAGTACTAATCATTTAAGGTTTAAGTGTTACATTACAGTACATGACAGTGATACATGCACAGGGTACAAAGCTTTCAGTATTTTCAGCTTCTGGTGAATTGGTTATCTTTTATCAGTTATTTTTTAAGGTTTTTTTGATTACAAATATATTGTGTTGCAATATCTATACATTTTAGAAGTTTTTATTCATTGGCACTCAAATTGTCATTTTTTAAAAATGTTTACACCCGGCTGCGCATAGGAGTTCCTGAACTTTTTTCTTGAGAATTTCAACCCTGCTTGTAGGGATGTGGTGGCTCTGGATTAAAGCCCTCTCGTTAGACTCAATTATTTACAAGCTTTTACACTCAGCATCAGCCAGCACTCATCCTGCTGACTGGTGATGCAGTGTACTGTACGTAAGCAGGCAGGCAGCCAAGCACAGTTCTTACTGTTTTGCATGATGACTGAGCTCCCTGGGGCCCTGCTTTCTAGAGGCTCAGAAAGGTCTCCTAAAAGCTCAGCCAGTGAATCGGCTCTCTCCAAATTCTCCAGCACAACAACTACATTCTCGGTCCCTGGCAAGTCCTTAACTGGAACGAGAAAGCCTGAGAAAACCAGTACAGTTATCAGATTGGAGATACACACAGAGAGTATATATACAAGATTGCAAATGATCTTTACAGGGACTGTCCTAAATCAGTCTTACCCTACGCTGTTATTACAGTTTTACTATTAAAAACCTGTGAACCCAATCCTTGGTTTCAGAACTTCCCTCAAATTAGGTATATTATATAAAAAATGACAAGTGCCAGAGAAATTAGGCTCTTGCAAAATCTTCTCTAAATCACAGAAATCTGACTAAATCACACTCACCTGGTTATGACTTGTTTAACTACTGGAGATTATATATATAGTTCAGTTCAATTTAACGCTTGAACATCTACTGGCTGTTAGACTGAACGGCACATTATAAATATGACTAATAAAATACATGCCCATTATAGATTGTAAGAAATTAAGAACTACTAACCACAACTAATGAAATACTCCACCAACTGTTCTTTTGACAGGCTAGCATCCACTTCGATTTTTACCATTTCACATCGGATTCCCAAGGCTTCTTGTTTGAGCTGTGTGAAAATATATTTTTTTGTAAAAGGTTTTATGGATGCATTAAACAAAAAGCCTGCTTTGTGCCTTTATTACCTTTATGCAGTGTGCAATCTGATGGGCTAAGTACTCTTGACAGCTGCCTTCTGGCCCATGGAAGATAACATTGCGATACTGTTCCACCTAATTAAAACAGAAAACACAAGCTGACACAGAAAACCGAACAAATAAAAGACAATACACTCATCACAAATTGCATATTATATACAGTACTGTGCAAAAGTTTTAGGCAGGTGTGAAAAAATGCTGTAAAGTAAGAATGCTTTCAAAAATACACATGTTAATAGATTATATTTATCAATTAACTAAATGCAAAGTGAGTGAACAGAAGAAAAATCTAAATCAAATCCATATTTGGTGTGACCACCCTTTGCCTTCAAAACAGCATCAAGCATCAATTCTTCTAGGTACACTTGCACACAGTTTTGAAGGAATTCGCAGGTAGGTTGGCCCAAACATCTTGGAGAACTAACCACAGTTCTTCTGTGGATTTAGGCAGCCCTCAGTTGCTTCTCTCTCTTCATGTAATCCCAGACAGACTTCGATGATGTTGAGATCAGGGCTCTGTGGGGCCATACCATCACTTCCAGGACTCCTTGTTCTTCTTTACGCTGAAGATAGTTCTTAATGACTTTAGCTGTATGTTTGGGGTCGTTGTCATGCTGCAGAATAAATTTGGGGCCAATCAGATGCCTCCCCTGATGGTATTGCATGATGGATAAGTATCTGCCTGTACTTCTCAGCATTGAGGAGACCATTAATTCTGACCAAATCCCCAACTCCATTTGCAGAAATGCAGCCCCAAACTTACAGGAACCTCCACCATGCTTCACTGTTGCCTGCAGACACTCATTAGGTATGCGCTCTCCAGCCCTTGGTGAACAAACTGCCTTCTGCTACAGCCAAATATTTCAAATTTTTGACTCATCAGTCCAGAGCACCTGCTGCCATTTTTCTGTACCCCAGTTCCTGTGTTTTCGTGCATAGTTGAGTTGCTTGGCCTTGTTTCCACGTCGGAGGTATGGCTTTTGGCCGCCAAGTCTTCCATGAAGGCCATTTCTGACCAGAACTTCTCCCGGACAGTAGATGGGTGTACCGAGGGTCCCCACTGTTTTCTGCCAGTTCTGAGCTGATGGCACTGCTGGACATCTTCCGATTCTTGAGGGAAGTAAGCATGATGTGTCTTTCATCTGCTGCAGTAAGTTTCCTTGGCCGACCACTGCGTCTACGGTCCTCAAGCGTTGCCCGTTTCTTTGTGCTTCTTCAAAGAGCTTGGACAGCACATCTGGAAACCCCTGTCTGCCTTGAAATTTCTGCCTGGGAGAGACCTTGCTGATGCAGTATAACTACCTTGTGTCTTGTTGCTGTGCTCAGTCTTGCCATGGTGTATGACTTTTGACAGTAAATTGTCTTCAACAACCTCACCTTGTTAGCTGAGTTTGGCTGTTCCTCACCCAGTTTTATTCCTCCTACACAGCTGTTTCTGTTTCAGTTAATGATTGTGTTTCAACCTACATATTGAATTGATGATCATTAGCACCTGTTTGGTATAATTGTTTAATCATACACCTGACTATATGCCTACAAAATCCCTGACTTTGTGCAAGTGTACCTAGAAGAATTGATGCTGTTTTGAAGGCAAAGGGTGCCCATTCTTCACGAGAAAATTGCTCCAGTTCTGAAGTTTGTTGGGGATCGTCAATGGACTGCAATCTTCAAGTCTCGCCATAAATTTTGGATTCAAGTCAGCCGTTTGACTGGGCCACTCAAGAACATTAATTCTTTTCTTTTTCAACCACTCCAGCGTGGCTTTGGCTTTGTGCTTCGGGTCATTGTCCTGCTGAAATGTGAATTTCCTGTTGGCTGACGCAAACAGGTTTTCCTCAAGGATTCCCCTGTACTTTGCATCATCCATTCTCCCCTCTATCCTGACAAGCTTCCCAGTCCCTGCTGAAGAGAAGCATCCCCATAACAGGATGCTGCCACCACCATGCTTGACAGTTGGGATGTTGTTGACTGGGTGATGTGCAGTGTTGGGCTTGCAACAGACGTAAAGCTTGGAATTTAGACCGAAAAGTTCAATTTTGGCTCGTCTGCCCACAAAACCTTTTCCCACATGTCTGCAGCATCATCTACATGCTTTTTCGCAAACTCCATACGTGCTTTTTCCCTCACGTGGCTTTTGATTAATGGCTTCTTTCTTGCCACCCGTCCATACAGGCCAGCTTTGTGTAGGGACCGGCTTATTGTTGATGTGTGAACACTGAGTCCCATCTCAGACACAGAACTTTGCAGATCTCTCAAGGTCATTGTTGGCTTCAGAGTGACATCCCATACCAGTTTCCTGCTTGCCCGGCTGCTCAGTTTGGGAGGGCGACCTGACTGGAGTAGCGTCTGGGTGGTATGATGCATCTTCCACTTCTTAATGATGTGCTGTGAGGTATAATCAGCGCCTTTGAAATTTTCTTGTACTTTATCCCTGACTTGTTTCGAAAGCTCCTTGGTCTTCATGGTTGCTTTGTTGGATCACTATGTGAGTTGCAGCTTGAAAGTCTTTATATACCTGAGGGAAATTATCTCCAAGTTAAACCACTTTGAGCACACACAGGCTAAAACCATTTCACTAATTTTGTGACCTTTCAAACAAATCATTTGCACCTGAGCTGATTTAGGGCTGCAGTAGCAAAGAGGTTGAATACTTATGCAACTGAGATTAATCTGTTTTTCTCTGTAAATCTTACTTATTTATATTCTATATGCATTTTTTAACTTTACCAATGTGGAGTAGTTTGTGTAGATTCTACATGTAAAGTTGAGATCAGGGCTCTGTGGGGCCATACCATCACTTCAGGACTCCTTGTTCTTCTTTACGCTGAAGATAGTTCTTAATGACTTTCGCTGTATGTTTGGGGTCGTTGTCATGCTGCAGAATAAATTTGGGGCCAATCAGATGCCTCCCTGATGGTATTGCATGATGGATAAGTATCTGCCTGTACTTCTCAGCATTGAGGAGACCATTAATTCTGACCAAATCCCCAACTCCATTTGCAGAAATGCAGCCCCAAACTTGCAAGGAACCTCCACCATGCTTCACTGTTGCCTGCAGACACTCATTCGTGTACTGCTCTCCAGCCCTTCGCGAACAAACTGCCTTCTGCTACAGCCAAATATTTCAAATTTTGACTCATCAGTCCAGAGCACCTGCTGCCATTTTTCTGCACCCCAGTTCCTGTGTTTTCATGCATAGTTGAGTCGCTTGGCCTTGTTTCCACGCCGGAGGTATGGCTTTTTGGCCACAAGTCTTCCATGAAGGCCACTTCTGACCAGACTTCTCCGGACAGTAGATGGGTGTACCAGGGTCCCACTGTTTTCTGCCAGTTCTGAGCTGATGGCACTGCTGGACATCTTCAGATTGCGAAGGGAAGTAAGCATGATGTGTCTTTCATCTGCTGCAGTAAGTTTCCTTGGCCGACCACTGCGTCTACGGTCCTCAACGTTGCCCGTTTCTTTGTGCTTCTTCAAAGAGCTTGGACAGCACATCTGGAAACCCCTGTCTGCCTTGAAATTTCTGCCTGGGAGAGACCTTGCTGATGCAGTATAACTACCTTGTGTCTTGTTGCTGTGCTCAGTCTTGCCATGGTGTATGACTTTTGACAGTAAACTGTCTTCAGCAACCTCACCTTGTTAGCTGAGTTTGGCTGTTCCTCACCCAGTTTTATTCCTCCTACACAGCTGTTTCTGTTTCAGTTAATGATTGTGTTTCAACCTACATATTGAATTGATGATCATTAGCACCTGTTTGGTATAATTGTTGTATAATCATACACCTGACTATATGCCTACAAAATCCCTGACTTTGTGCAAGTGTACCTAGAAGAATTGATGCTGTTTTGAAGGCAAAGGGTGGTCACACCAAATATGGATTTGATTTAGATTTTTCTTCTGTTCACTCACTTTGCATTTAGTTAATTGATAAATATAATCTATTAACATGTCTATTTTTGAAAGCATTCTTACTTTACAGCATTTTTTCACACCTGCCTAAAACTTTTGCACAGTACTGTATATATATATATATATGTATATATACAGTACTGTGCAAAAGTTTTAGGCAGGTGTGAAAAATGCTGTAAAGTAAGAATGCTTTCAAAAATAGACATGTTAATAGATTATATTTATCAATTAACTAAATGCAAAGTGAGTGAACAGAAGAAAAATCTAAATCAAATCCATATTTGGTGTGACCACCCTTTGCCTTCAAAACAGCATCAATTCTTCTAGGTACACTTGCACAAAGTCAGGGATTTTGTAGGCATATAGTCAGGTGTATGATTAAACAATTATACCAAACAGGTGCTAATGATCATCAATTCAATATGTAGGTTGAAACACAATCATTAACTGAAACAGAAACAGCTGTGTAGGAGGAATAAAACTGGGTGAGGAACAGCCAAACTCAGCTAACAAGGTGAGGTTGCTGAAGACAGTTTACTGTCAAAAGTCATACACCATGGCAAGACTGAGCACAGCAACAAGACACAAGGTAGTTATACTGCATCAGCAAGGTCTCTCCCAGGCAGAAATTTCAAGGCAGACAGGGGTTTCCAGATGTGCTGTCCAAGCTCTTTGAAGAAGCACAAAGAAACGGGCAACGTTGAGGACCGTAGACGCAGTGGTCGGCCAAGGAAACTTACTGCAGCAGATGAAAGACACATCATGCTTACTTCCCTTCGCAATCGGAAGATGTCCAGCAGTGCCATCAGCTCAGAACTGGCAGAAAACAGTGGGACCCTGGTACACCCATCTACTGTCCGGAGAAGTCTGGTCAGAAGTGGCCTTCATGGAAGACTTGCGGCCAAAAAGCCATACCTCCGACGTGGAAACAAGGCCAAGCGACTCAACTATGCACGAAAACACAGGAACTGGGGTTCAGAAAAATGGCAGCAGGTGCTCTGGACTGATGAGTCAAAATTTGAAATATTTGGCTGTAGCAGAAGGCAGTTTGTTCGCCAAGGGCTGGAGAGCGTACACTAATGAGTGTCTGCAGGCAACAGTGAAGCATGTGGTGGAGGTTCCTTGCAAGTTTTGGGCTGCATTTCTGTAAATGGAGTTGGGGATTTGGTCAGAATTAATGGTCTCCTCAATGCTGAGAAGTACAGGCAGATACTTATCGATCGTGCAATACCATCAGGGAGGCATCTGATTGGCCCCAAATTTATTCTGCAGCATGACAACGACCCCAAACATACAGCTGAAAGTCATTAAGAACTATCTTCAGCGTAAAGAAGAACAAGGAGTCCTGGAAGTGATGGTATGGCCCCCACAGAGCCCTGATCTCAACATCATCGAGTCTGTCTGGGATTACATGAAGAGAGAGAAGCAACTGAGGTTGCCTAAATCCACAGAAGAACTGTGGTTAGTTCTCCAAGATGTTTGGGCCAACCTACCTGCCGAAGTTCCTTCAAAAACTGTGTGCAAGTGTACCTAGAAGAATTGATGCTTGATGCTGTTTTGAAGGCAAAGGGTGGTCACACCAAATATGGATTTGATTTAGATTTTTCTTCTGTTCACTCACTTTGCATTTAGTTAATTGATAAATATAATCTATTAACATGTCTATTTTTGAAAGCATTCTTACTTTACAGCATTTTTTCACACCTGCCTAAAACTTTTTGCACAGTACTGTATATAGTATATATATATATATATATATATATATATATATATATATATATATATATATATATATATATATATATATAATATGTTACTCGATATTGTGCCCAACTAGCTTTGCAACATTACCAGTTTCATTGAATTGATGTGAATTGCAAATTCAGACCCAATACAGTACAGTTGTATGTTCTTTTTATATTGCAATTACACACATAACCAGCAGAGGGGGAACACACATTACTTCAAATATAGCCGACAGCCGCAAGACTGATTAAGACCAGTGGGCTGAGAAGTGGCAACGTTTGAGATGACAAACGTGATTATTGAAAACAATAAAAAACTGAATATTAGATAAGCACACCCTTAAAATACAACTAGCCATATACGAAGGTCTAACAGATATAATACTTACAATACCTGAGTATTATGACAGTTCAAATGTTTGAATTTAAAATGTACTCCACGTTCACTCCAGTTAAGATACAGAACAACTCATTAAATTAGTATACTTAGTTCTTAGGAGATGTATGTCTTCCAAAGCCCTGTAGCCTTTAAAAGGTTGTCATTTAGCAAATGTTATACTCGAGGAGCTACATAGTCTAATAAGTCTATGAGTCTTTCTTGTTTGACTTTTGCTGTCCTTGTGGTGTAAAGTGTTTAACCCAAGGCTTGACTGACAGCAGAAAGAAATGACATGAACACACATAAAATCCTCTTGTGCTAGTTAGCATACCAGCCGAACATAGTTCTGAAGCACCTGGAGTGGGATCAGAGATGCATAGGCCAAGCTATCGAGAGACGTTTCCTGCAAACCTGTCAAAAAACATGTAAAGAAAAAAAATTAACAAAAGAGTAGCCCTGAAAGTTTAATGAATTCAAGTACATCTTTAAAACCCCATGCATTAGACTCAGGCACACTGCCAAGATCTGTAAAAGGAAAAGAGCTACCTATCAAACCATCAGCTTGTCAACTGTCCTCTCTATATATTAGCTTAATACCCACCGGACCTGACCAAAAAAACTATTAACTACTTTCGGGATATATTGTGTTTAATAATAGTTCTATGAATAGGCAGTATACTTAAATCATGTAAGCTAAATTTTTGCAATTAAAACTAGAAGTAGCTTTTTTATTTTTTTATAAATGTAACAGGACTTGCATCTGTAATCGAGATGCAAGTCCTGCAAAATACATATTTGAAAAAGCGTGTGACCTGTATCATTGATATGGCCAGAGTTTAAAACAAAACAGTTGAAACAACATCTGTGGCAGTTCCCCTCACAAAGATGCCTTATTAGTATCATAAGTATCATATATATATATATATATATATATATATACATACACATACAATACTGTGCAAAAGTTTTAGGCAGGTGTGAAAAAATGCTGTAAAGTAAGAATGCTTTCAAAAATAGACATGTTAATAGATTATATTTATCAATTAACTAAATGCAAAGTGAGTGAACAGAAGAAAAATATAAATCAAATCAAATCCATATTTGGTGTGACCACCCTTTGCCTTCAAAACAGCATCAATTCTTCTAGGTACACTTGCACAAAGTCAGGGATTTTGTAGGCATATAGTCAGGTGTATGATTAAACAATTATACCAAACAGGTGCTAATGATCATCACTTCAATATGTAGGTTGAAACACAATCATTAACTGAAACAGAAACAGCTGTGTAGGAGGAATAAAACTGGGTGAGGAACAGCCAAACTCAGCTAACAAGGTGAGGTTGCTGAAGACAGTTTACTGTCAAAAGTCATACACCATGGCAAGACTGAGCACAGCAACAAGACATAAGGTAGTTATACTGCATCAGCAAGGTCTCTCCCAGGCAGAAATTTCAAGGCAGACAGGGGTTTCAGATGTGCTGTCCAAGCTCTTTTGAAGAAGCACAAAGAAACGGGCAACGTTGAGGACCGTGAGACGCAGTGGTCGGCCAAGGAAACTTACTGCAGCAGATGAAAGACACATCATGCTTACTTCCCTTCGAAATCGGAAGATGTCCAGCAGTGCCATCAGCTCAGAATTGGCAGAAAACAGTGGGACCCTGGTACACCCATCTACTGTCCGGAGAAGTCTGGTCAGAAGTGGCCTTCATGGAAGACTTGTGGCCAAAAGCCATACCTCCGACGTGGAAACAAGGCCAAGCGACTCAACTATGCACGAAAACACAGGAACTGGGGTGCAGAAAAATGGCAGCAGGTGCTCTGGACTGATGAGTCAAAATTTGAAATATTTGGCTGTAGCAGAAGGCAGTTTGTTCGCCAAGGGCTGGAGAGCGGTACACGAATGAGTGTCTGCAGGCAACAGTGAAGCATGGTGGAGGTTCCTTGCAAGTTTGGGGCTGCATTTCTGCAAATGGAGTTGGGGATTTGGTCAGAATTAATGGTCTCCTCAATGCTGAGAAGTACAGGCAGATACTTATCCATCATGCAATACCATCAGGGAGGCATCTGATTGGCCCCAAATTTATTCTGCAGCATGACAACGACCCCAAACATACAGCGAAAGTTATTAAGAACTATCTTCAGCGTAAAGAAGAACAAGGAGTCCTGGAAGTGATGGTATGGCCCCCACAGAGCCCTGATCTCAACATCATCGAGTCTGTCTGGGAACACATGAAGAGAGAGAAGCAACTGAGGCTGCCTAAATCCACAGAAGAACTGTGGTTAGTTCTCCAAGATGTTTGGGCCAACCTACCTGCCGAGTTCCTTCAAAAACTGTGTGCAAGTGTACCTAGAAGAATTGATGCTGTTTTGAAGGCAAAGGGTGGTCACACCAAATATTGATTTGATGTAGATTTTTCTTCTGTTCACTCACTTTGCATTTAGTTAATTGATAAATATAATCTATTAACATGTCTATTTTTGAAAGCATTCTTACTTTACAGCATTTTTTCACACCTGCCTAAAACTTTTGCACAGTACTGTATATCGCTGAAATTATCCACACACAGTGGTCTTTCAGTGTTTTCGATGGCCCTGCTGTTTCGGCCTCATCTTGTTTACGTTTCCTTTTTATACAATTTATGTTTAGCACTTCCCATGTGTTCTATAATGGTCTGCCTATGAGTGTAACCTACAGCCTTCTGCATAAAGTTCAAAACAGCACATTACCATCGCCGTGAAATACGTACTTGCCAGACTCATTGACCCGATCTTTAGTGGTGATTTTTATTGTTTTCGGCATCTTTGAACAGCTGTTGATACTGACTGAAGTAAACCGAAGCCTCATTCAGCACTGAACTTGAATACCAGAAGCAGTTTTATTAAGCAGCTATGTTTACGTAAATTAAAATCAAAGTGGCCTGTGTTAATGTTTATATATGACATGTGTATTTATTTGGTTATTATCAAACAAACAAAAAAAGACTTGCATGTTTTATGCCCCTCCCTAAGTGTAAAACAAAAAAAAAATCTCTGACATCACAGAAAACCCGGGTTTTTCCGTGTTATTCCGCAGCAAACAGATTCCTAGGATCCCTGATTATGAGACATGCTTATTTTAAACACGCTCGAGTGCACCCCTTGCTACTGACAAGGTTAACAGCTTAGAAGAAAGTTGCAAATATGAACAGGGACAGCAAACTACTATGGGACAGCCAGAATCTAAACACAAAGCCAATGAGTCTGTGAAACATTGAAGCAGACACTGAAGACTCACTTACTGTAGCGGAGCCCGTAGCTACTCCAGGACAACTACCCACAAATACAAATCCTTTCTGAAAAAAGATTGTTTTTGCAAAAAAAGTCCTACCTATCTGGACTGCAAATATGCTGTTTGAGCCGAGGCCGATGGGAGCTTGTGCACTGGTGTTAAAGGCAGAGCTCTTCTCTTCCCATCCCCTGGAGAGCAGGTGTAACTGCCTGGGACAAACTTTTGGACAGGTCATCCCAGGTGGTGTGCTTGCAGACATTAAGTACCCCTATAGTTACTCCATCTTCAAGAATATCCATTGCACAGATCTGTTCATTCGGGCTCTGGGAGATCTGCAGAAGCACCTTGTATGAATCTGTGAAAGAAAAGTTTTATATGCAAACACATTTTTGAACCTGCAGAATACCTAATGTGACAGTGTTGCATTGAATAAACAAGACCACATGGGACACATGATATAAATGTGAAAAGGGAAATCAAGTCCCCAGTTTGTTGTTAATCTGGGGTTAAACAAATGGGTCACCTCTTTTGCCAGAAGTGCTGCTCTGTTTAACTAGGTCACTTTCAACATATTGATTCCTGTAACACAAGTACTGAACTGAATGCATTATGTTAGGCAGCCCTACTAACAATTCTGAATATCAACAGTAATTAAAGGTTTTCAGTCATTAATAAACATATGGAAAACTACAGGCCTACTGCACACAACATAGGTGTATTTTAAGGGAAATGCAATAATCAGATACTGGAAGACAAGTTTTATGATCTGAATAACATGAACTGAGTTCGCATGAATTAGCAGAATGTTACAGTAAGACAGTGAAAAAAAACTGTACATTTTGGCACTGTCGTCAGATGACTAACTAAAATGAGTGGGCTGGAAAAGCTGAGAAAGTCATTCTTTCCATTATTTTTTTTTTGTTTTTTTAATCCCCCCCCCCCCAATATAAAATATGGAACCTATTCCATTTTCTGAAAATTTCTAGTGGTGTTCTCTCTGCATAGTTATTTAAGTTTCAAGCAAACACAGAGAGTACACAAAGTGGAAATATATATTTAAACCAGGGCTTTATACAATTATTATTCATTCTGAAACAGCATTGGGCCTACACGCATTGGGACCCATACTGTACACAAAGCCACTACCAAAAGAGCCACAATTTAAAAAGACACATTGCATTTTGAATAGTCTGGATCCCAATATGAATATAGAAATATTGTATGTACACTATAATAAAATGATAATTCAATGTCACCTCAACTTCTTGCTGCACAACATGCATTTCTTTGGTTTTCATTTTTATTCTTTTACCATTAGTTTGTCAAAAAAAAAACCACACCACAACTTACACAGATCCAGGAGATGCTTGCAGTCGTCTGTGGCCACATCATGGACGGTTCAATTGCATTGATCTCTCTTCTCAACGTCTAGTCTGCCGTGACTACACGACACTTCCAGGCAATTCTAAAAAGAAAAAAACATTTCTCTGTACATTTTTTTTGCTATACTACAGGTGTGTTGCTTTATGCAGCTCTTATTTCCCTCCCACCAGGTACAGCTAAAGCTTTTGTGTTATTCAACTCTTCAGCTCAGGTTGTTACCATTTCTAGAATACATTTTCACTCTGTTGGTTGTTGGAATACCAAGCCTGGTTCCTAGTGCATAGAACTCTACCTCATTAACAAACCACCAGAACAGCTCACACCAATCTTCACTCATATCTACAGTGATAATAGACTGGATTTAGACACTGAACGACTCAATCACCCCCAGGGGTTCGTCCCTTTAAAAGGAGGAGATAAAGCACAACAGAGGAGTGTGGGGAAGATTTATTCTGTACTGTACATAATCTGTAGGCCAAGGCATTGTGATTTCATTATTGTCCGTGTGTAGCGCACACAGCAAAACAGCTTGATTGGACGTTGGAAACAAAATACAATTTGGATAAATCAGAATACAGAAGTGAACCGCATAATCAGGAAAAGTTACATAACAGCAAATATGACCGCCTACAGTATGTACTTAATGCAACAAATATAAAGTCATATGTGGTCAGAAAACCATTTGTTTTACGGGATAATGTACATTATGAAACTGCTTGGACATAATATTAACCCTTTACTGCCCTTGGTATGTTCCCATACCTATTTAATGTCTATTTTCTCAATGTCAAATATATTGGACACTGGGCAGCAAAGGGTTAAAATACAGCTGTGCACCAGATCCTTAATATAACCAATCTGGCCATGAAACAGATGGAACATGACCAAGACTGTCTTATGGGGAAGTTTAGATTACAAGATTATATATTTTTTGGCTCTTGGTGCTATACTGTATTTTTCTAATCGTCATAATAGACCTAGGCAACAGGAAAGCAAGCACCCCCCCAGTTTAAGTCATGCATTAGTCATTTTAATGTGAAACCTAATTCTGGAAGAATCATAAAGCAGGATTCAGCTAGCTGATTTAGCTAGCTCTGTTGGTGGCCATCCCATGTTGCCCCTGGTCATTTTGTTTTTTTTCTTCTTCAGTGCAGCAGCTTCAGATGACAACACATCTACCTATAGAGATCTACACAGTGCAGCCCTTTGAGAATGTACTCTCTTTTATAAAGATCTTCTGCTCCATGCTAGGGTGGGTAAAGGAAGTATTTTATAGAAAGGCCCATTATTTCCAAATGAATCAGGACCTTGGAGTCACCCATTAGCTTTCTAAATGACAGCGATGACACTTTAGCAGAAGCAAAAACAAGCAGCAATCTACTGATTCTGAAAACAACGTGCAACAGAACCCCATGGGAAAGCGACGCATCTAAGAAAGGTTTGAGTACCATACTGCCTTCATTAGGGCTAATAGGGAAGGGATGAATATTTAATAGCTCTCTGTAAAATCCCAAGTGAAAAGTTGAAAAGGCCGACACATGAACCTTTAATGAAGTCAGTTTTAGTATTGAAGCCAATTAATTATTTATCAGGTCCAGACAGAGGCATATTATGGGAAACAGCATTAATGCAATGACAGACACAGCAAGCCTTCCTTAGTTCCTAATGCATGATGAGTTAGTTAGGACAATGAACACATTTTGACACACGCCGCCTCCCCCAATAAAGAAATTAATAAATAAATATTTCTTCTAGATGACTGGGAACACCAGTATGCTAATCAGAATCTCACTTACAATCCCATTTTTTTTTTTTTTTTAAGTATACAGTAATATGAATGCATCCATTTTAATTATCTAAACAGTAACATCTCAACACCCACCCTATAACTATCCCACATTAGCCCAGTGGGCGTTTTCCCATAAGAGTAATTTGTTACTCCCTCCAATAAAAATCACTTCATCCAATAAAAATATGTGCAGGCATACAGGTTTTAGGGTGACTGTATTAAAGATCAGCCACAGTGTAGACCATTAAACCAGTGGTCGCACCTACAGAAGGTCCACATAATCCCGTAACAACGGCACAGTACCTGCAAGGCTAAGCAACCCTTGTATAAGATCAAGGGTTTATTGCTTTATGGCCAAATGCAATCCAAAACATCAATAGGAGGCTGGGCGGGTATGATATAAGTGTGTTGAAGATGCAAAAGCAAGGCAGTTGTCATGTTCACCATGTAGTGCGAATAAGGGTCCCTATTTTTTGAATGAGGACTCTAAAGGGGCCCTAGACAAAAGTGCTTTATTATAGTAACAAAAATATGAATGCTCTGAATCTATTTGGTAGTTTATTTTCTTAGAACACACAGGTCTTTCACAACATCACTTGTGTTTAAAAAAAAAATCAATTGAATAATCTCTTTTTTATGCTGCTTTTTAATACATCGCTGCTGACAGACCTTAAAGCCCTTGGATGCTGCTATGTGGGCAGCAGTCCAGCCCTCTTTGTCATCATGGTTGATGAGGCTAGCGAGTAGCATGGACTCCTCTCCTTGAGAACGGATGGTCTCCACGTAGCTGGAGTCGGAAGAATCAGAGCCTGATTCAGATTCATTGGCAAACCTTCTGTCTCCAGATACTTCATAATACATGAGGAGCTTCAGGCAGTTGACGTGACCAGCGTGAACAGCTGCATGAACTGGTGTCCAGCCATCCTAAAAAAACCCAAAAAAACAACACAGCAAGCATTTAAAAAAAAAAAAAAAGAAAATCATAACGAAATCCAAATTCAGATTATCCATAATTAAAACTAAGGAAATACTTTAAACACTGCAAGAAAACAGAAATAAACACATTCATTAAACAAAACTAAAAACTATTTGTATTTGTATGTATTAGCAAATATGAAACATAAAAAAATAACAATAATTACAGTATTTCGGGAAAGAGTCATGAGATGCAATCGAGATTCTAGAAACAATACATGCACCCCCTCCCTCGCCCCGCAGTGTTTTTAAGGATTTAGCAGTCCTCTGATTAAACACACTAATTACAGTACCCAACATTTTCTTCCTTTGCATAAATCCGTTCCAAGCTAGCTTTGTAATTCTGAAATATCACATTCTGTGCATGCTCTTGTACTTGGCAGGCTCACAAAGAGTCTGACAGATGTCTTCAGTTTTAACAAAAATAATACACCGTAATCCTGTTTATTACACTGGATAGACCCTTGAGACACGTAGAAGGGTGAACTCAGTTCAGTAGAGCAGTCCATCCAGAAACACAATGCAACTGTTCCATAGATTTTGCACAGTAGACTACTACATGCTCTTTGACCCTATTAGTACTTGTATGAAACAGTCTGCGTGAAACAGTTAATTTGACTACTTTCTTTGAAACAGGAAAAATACACTTTTCAAACTATAATAAAATATTTCAACAATGACTTGCAAAAGAAATATCTGCCAAAGATAACTGGTTGTCACGGAAAAACATGGGTTCCACCCCACTCCCAACACATTTTAAATGATTGACATACTCGTAATATATTAGGCCCGGATTGATACCTTTACTTCTTGGGGAACATTTAGACAGAGCACAGCAGATTGGTACATACTGTAACTCATACATTTAAATATACCCTTCTCTAGAACAGATCCCCATTTTAAATAACTTAATTTGTGGTTATGATTAAATCTTTTTGAAAGCCAAGACAATAAAATAGATGTGGCTTGGCACCGACTCAAAAAATAACAAATACTTTTCCCCTCCCCCATGACAATCCACTCTGCATCTTGTTATGTACGGCTTATGCAGCCCACAAAGAAAACTAATTGCACATCACTGTGGTAGTATTGACTAGGGGAGAGGGAGCGCACTTTAAAATCAGCAGTGAAAATCTTCACTTACAGTGGTTGTTACAGTTCGATCTGCCTCAGCGGTCAGCAGGATTCTAATACAGTCGTAGTTTCCATTGGCACAAGCCAAATGAAGGGGTGTCTGCCCTCCTGAAGCAGCATGGTTAACATCAGCATTGTTGGTTATTAACAGCTCAGTGCACCTATCGGAGGATGAAGCAGTCATTATTGCTGAAATGAGGAAACTGGACTCTATTTAATTAAAATACAGTAATAATAATAATAAAAACAACAATAAAAATAACAATAACAATAAATGAGATGGTAGCACAGCATACTGTAGATCAACAAGGAGTACTGTTAGTAATCTATTAACAAAAAAGTATTCGATGTGCAACGTGGAGACCAAGACATGCCCAATAATTATCAAAAATAAAAGATGTTATAAAGTAGAAAAACCCATCTACACAAACTGAAGCAACATTCTGAATAGAGTTGACTTCACAACAAACACCAGCTCTAATTTCTTTGTTGGCGAGAGTTACATGAATAAAAAATGAAACCAGGAGATAAAGTTTTAACGAGACTCTAAATGTTCAATAGAAGTTTATCCAACCTGAAATGTCCATTTGCAGCAGCTATATGTATTGGTGTAAATGAATTTTCATCAGGAACATCAACTGGTGCCCCTTTAGTCAGCAGCAGCGTAACACAGTCTATATAAAAATACAAAATAAAACAGGATTTCAAAATATACACACATTAGAACAGGAAATAAAAATATTGATGTATTGGGGTGTATTTAATTAAATGGTACCAACTGGAACAATGATTTATAAGAACTCTCAAAAAAAAAGATTCACAGATCACTTCATCACTAGATACAGTACAAGTCCAAATCTCATAAATGGAACCAACAGTACACATCACAGTAAAAATGCCATAATCAAATGGGACGAATTCTGCAGTGGTGGATCACAACTATATTTTAGATTATGTAGATTTCCCAATGCTTTTCCATTCATATGGGATGAAAATTAGTTAATACTGTCTAGACTTGAAAACGATTCCAACAATCCCCGAAAGCATGCAGAGCAGAGATTGTGCAAAATTAGAAACTGACGTATGAATGTAGCTACTAATATCCATTATATATACAAACAGCTTATAATGAATGCTATATATATATATATATATATATATATATATATATATATATATATATATATATATATATATATATATATATACAGTGCCATGAAAAAGTATTTGCCCCGTCTGATTTTCTGCATTTTTGCACAATGTTCTATGACATGGGCCCCGTCATGTCTGGCGAAAACCAAACACTGCATTCCACAGTAAGAACCTCATACCAACGGTCAAACATGGTGGTGGTAGTGTCATGATTTGGCGATGCTTTGCTGCATCAGGACCTGGACGCCTTGCCATCATTGAAGGAACCATGAATTCAGCTCTGTATCAGAGAATTCTACAGGAGAATGTCAGGCCATCCGTCCGTGAGCTGAAGCTGAAGCACAGCTGGGTCATGCAGCAAGACAATGATCCGAAACACACAAGCAAGTCTACATCAGAATGGTTGAAGAACAAGAAATTTAAAAGTTTTGGAATGGCCTAGTCAAAGTCCAGACCTAAACCCCACTGAGATGTTGTGGCAGGACCTGAAACGAGCAGTTCATGCTCGAAAATCCACAAATGTCACTGAGTTGAAGCAGTTCTGCATGGAGGAGTGGGCCAAAATTCCTTCACGGTGCTGTGCGAGACTAATCAATAACTACAGGAACTGTTTGGTTGCAGTTATTGCTGTTAAAGGTGGCGTAACCAGTTATTGAGTATAAGGGGGCGATTACTTTTTCACACGGGGGGCATTGAGTGTTGCATAACTTTCTTTAATAAATAAATGAAATATGTATCAAATTTTTGTGTTATTTGTTCACTCAGGGTACCTTTTATCTAATATTAAGGTTTTGTTGAAGATCTGATAACATTCAGTGTCAAAAATATGCAACAATGCAGAAAATCAGACAGGGGGCAAATACTTTTTTATGGCACTGTAAATACATTAATTATATATATATATATATAATTACAAATGGTACATTGAAATTTCATTCTGTTTGATATTTTATTTTAAAACACTGAAACTCAAAATCAATTATTGTAAGGTGACATTGGTTTTATGTTGGGAAATATTTTTAAGAAAAATACAAAACTGAAATATCTTGCTTGCATAAGTATTCAACCCCTGTGCTGTGGAAGCTCCCAGTTTACACCGATGAAAGAAGTTGCCCTAACGAGGACACAATTACCTTACCATTGGCCTCCACCTGTGAAAAATTAAAGTTGCTGTCACATTTTCTGGATAAAAACCCCACTGTTGAAGGATCATTGGTCAGGCTGTGAATCTGAAGGAAAATGAAGACCAAAGAGCATTCTACAGAAGATAAAGAGAAAGTAATACAAATGCATAGATTAGGGAAAGGGTACAAAATAATATCCAAATGTTTGGATATCCCAGTGAGCACAGTTGGATCAATAAATCAGGAAGTGGAAGCTGCATCACACCACCCAGGCACTGCCAAGAAAAGGCCGTCCCTCAATACTCAGCTCTCAAACAAGAAGGAGACTTGTGAGAGAAGCCAGAGAGAGGCCAACAATCACTTTGAAGGAGCTACAGAGTTCAGTGGCTGGGAGTGGAGTAATGGTGCACCAGTCAACCATATCAAGAGCTCTGCATAACACTGGCCTGTATGGGAGGGTGGCAAGAAAGAAGCCGTTACTCAAAAAGTACCATCTGAAAGCACGTCTGGAGTTTGCCAGAAAGCATGAGAGTGACCCAGCTGCGATGTGGGAAAAGGTTTGGTGGTCAGATGAGACCATGATAGAGCTTTTTGGCCAAAACTCAGAGAGCTATGTGTGGCGCAAACCTAACACTGCCCATGCCTCAAGACACACCATCCCTACAGTGAAGTATGGTGGTGGCAGCATCATGCTGTGGGGATGCTTCTCATTAGCAGGGACTGGGCATCTTGTTAAAATTGAAGGAAGAACGGATGGAGCAAAATACAGGGAAATACTGCAAGAGAACCTGCTTCAGTCCACTAAAAAACTGAAGCTTGGGAGGAAATTCACCTTTCAGCAGGACAATGATCCCAAGCACAAGGCCAAAGCAACATTGGAGTGGCTCAAGAACAAAAAGGTGAATGTCCTACAGTGGCCCAGTCAAAGTCCTGATCTCAATCCCATTGAGAATCTGTGACACTATTTGAAAATTGCGGTCCACAAGCGTCGTCCAACCAACCTGAACCACCTGGAGCAAATCTGCCAAGAAGAATGGGCCAAAATCACTCAGACACTGTGTGCAAAGCTGGTACATACTTACCCCAAAAGACTTAAAGCTGTTATTGCAGCGAAAGGTGGCTCTACCAAATATTAATGTGTGGGGGTTAAATACTTATGCAAGCAAGATATTTCAGTTTTTTATTTTTCTTAAAAATATTTCCCAACATAAAACCAATTACAATACACCTTACAATAACTGATTTTGAGTTTCAGTGTTTTAAAATAAAATATCAAACAGAATGAAATTTCAATGTACCATTTGTAATTCAGTAATATGAGAGAATTGGTCAGGGGTCTGAATACTTTTGCAAGGCACTGTATGTATATATATATATATATATATATATATATATATATATATATATATATATATATATATATATATATATATATATATATATATATATATATATATGTTTCATTATAACCTGTTCATATATATGTTTTTAAATACCTGTATTAGTCTCAACACAGACCAAAAACACTTGGATCAATACACTAATAGCTAGAGGAACAGAGAATCCCACACTAGTACACGTCCTCAGATCTGATTGTATCAGAGGACTATCATCTCCTTGTACACTCCTATAATTAAACGCTAGTAGTTATTTGGGCTGCCTTCTGCAGCTACAACAGCATGGGCAAATTTGTGATATCCTTAGTGCTTGGTCTACAGTAATACCCGACTGAAGTCCAGAACAGTCTTTATCATTCATGATCTCATGTTAAAACAAAACCTCCACCATTGTCCTAACTGGGGGCACAATCAAATAGTATTTATTTGTATGCTATCTTGCTATCTGAAAAGCAAAATTCTAAATACTGTTTATCCTTCTTGGTTACAGTGTCTATTGTGGTCTGTTTTCTATACTCTCAGATTCTCAATTTCAGAGGATTTAAAGCCCCCTCCAAAATAATTAAACAAAACCAACAGTATAGTGCAGTCCAGATTACATTTCTAAAATTCTGTAAATTGGTTTATCAGACAGATAATACATTAATTACATAATATGCTTCTGCCCACATTACTTACTTACATTGCTTCTGTACATAAAACAATTATGTGCATGGTTATATAATAAAATGCACTTGAATCAAATTATGCTTAATCATAAATCCAATTAGTATTCAAGATTTTTTTTTTTTTATTTCTACAGCATTTGACTTTTGGTTTTAAACTATTTCTCATATCTTACTTTGTTCCATTATCATTATTTTTGTGTCAGAAACTTCACAAACAAAAATAAAATAAAATATAATTATCATACTGTGAGTGGAAAACAAATCTGAACGGGTAGGATTATATGAACATGAATACAAATGTAGCGCTCACTCTCTGTGCTGTCCTGCTGTCAGAATTGGATGTCTCAGAATGATCTTAAATTCAATTCAAGCAACCAAATTACTTTTTGGTCACCTTGGCACGGCTCTCTCCGTTGTTATTCCTTTTGATGGTAGACTGAGTTCCTGCTTCAAATGCCAGGAATCAGAGTTATTTTCAATCCAGCTTTTTACATTCAATTACTAAGATTTATTTTGGCACCTCAGAAATATAGCCAGGTTGAGGCCCATGCTTTCCCAAGCTGATGCAGAGACATGAATTCACACTTTTGTAACCTCTAGGCTTGACTATTGTAATTCCTGGATTGCTGGTCTCCTAGATGCCTCATTGAATCGGTTGGTACATTTCCCCAGCTTTAAGATTACTACATTGGCTTCCTGTGAAGCACTGTATTGATTTTAAAACGTTGCTCCTCACTTATAAGGCTATTCATGATTGTGGCCCTGCCTATTTGCATGTTACTTATTTCCTACAAAACGGCTGGTACTTTGAGATCTGTCTATGGTGGCCCCTAAATGTTTTAAACATTTTTTCCAGTTTCGTCTTTGAAATACCTGCAGATTCCAAACTGAAGTATAGACAACAAGCAATACACCACAAGATCTTCAACAGAAGGGTCACCAGCGAAAACATGTCTAGTGTCAATATGAAATTATATTTTAAAAGACAAGAGCTCCAATGTAGCAACAACAAAAAAAAGGATTATGATGAAGGTTCATAATATAAAACAACCTCTAAACATGCAGAGGATCAGCATAATTTCATTTTAGCAGCCTTTCTCTCTGCCTTTGGTCCAGCCATATGTCCTTGGATACATATTTAAGTCTTTTAGCATGAGTGAAGGGTGAACATAGAGTAATGCAGGCATCAGTGCACTGTAAACAGCAGCATGACAGATTTCAGTATGTATAATTCAGGCTACTCACAAGAAGGCATTCAAGTGCATGTGAAATAATGCAACAATATCTGACCAATCAAAATGCCTTGGATGCCTGTAGTCAGTCCGTGCAACCACAGACTCAAATCGAGAATATGTGCTAGAACAAATAGATACATTAATACAAATACAATTTAAAAAAATGATTGTCAATTTCAAAATTAGCAATGAAATGATGGGGAGGTACAAGTTTCACACATGCCAGTGTGTTTATTACATATATTGTACCAACAGATGCACACATTGCCTTGTAAAACAAAACAGCAGTGTTAACTGTACCACAGCAAAATGCATGGTTGTGCATATGCCAGCATGAGATATTAAATCACCAAATGACTCGCAACAGTGCAAGACATATGACTAAGAATCAATCAATACATCTCTATTCTAGTTATGGGAGAATTATATTGCAAAACATTTTATATTATATTGTGTATATATATATATATATATATATATATATATATATATATATATATATATATATATATATATATATATATATATATATATATATATATAATCTGAAGAAAATCATAAGGATATTTTGGCCAGTATGAAGCTCACAAAGAGATTACCCCACAAGGCTTCTTAAAGGTATTAGATGACAGGACTGGCCAGCCTTTTCTTTTGTCAGGAGGTATAAACTTTCAAACAGTAATCCTTCTAGTACGCCTCCCTTGGCTACTTAAAGGTATTGGATAATCACTGGCCAGCAGCTGCCAATAACAACAATATAGTCAATATGTTAAGTGCAGAAAATTAAAGATCACAGGACCAGAGCATGGTAGTCATTGTGGACACTGCAAATATAAAAAAGTAAGTACTTTGGAGTGCAATATATTTGACCTAGACAACGGTATAATACAATTGTGTACCAAATGTGAAACTGCAATCTCAAAAGTGTTTGCTTTACCATCTGGAAAAACAAAAGGTCACATGACTACAACATGGCAGCCACAGAGCACAGGTTACAATACTGCATGAAAACCAGAGTACTGTATAAACTATGGCATTAGTGCTGTCAGCGGCAGATTTACAAAAAGAAAAACATATAATCTCTTGTGACAGGACAGCATCACTGGCAAGGCTGTTGTTTAGCAGGAAGTGAGACTCAGACACAGACGCTGCATGTTTAAGCGCTAATGCGCACTTTAATAAACAAAACACTAAACAGACATGAGAAAAAAACACGTTAACAAAATAACAGGCACAAGGGCCAAAACAAAAGGTCTATACAAAAAACTCACAGACGTAAACACACAGGACACGGACACAGCAACACGAAACACCTTCACTGACATTAACTCCAACCCTAACCAGTCTAACAATCGTGATCACCCTATTTATACACCTGTGGCTGGAGCCTTCATTAATCATTTAATCAATTCCTGGCTCCAGCCAAATTCCCACGTGTTTTTGCTGGGAGGATTGAACACTCCCTGCCACCCAATATTCCCCCCCCACACACACACATGCCCGTGCCTCAGTGACACATCTCCCCTTACAGGAATTCCTACAAATATTACATATCATGTAAAAATGTCATTTCTTCTGGGGAATATGCATTCATGTTGCTTGTCAGATCCTCCCCATGGCTTCAAAACCACATTATAGACCTTGCACTTAAGACATCTGGATGAAAGAAAGTTCAAAGCTAGAGGCAGTTGTGCAAAGTTTCAATACTGACATTTAGCTGATGTACGTATGTAAATCATAAAACCAACAAAACAATTCTGGAGTTACCTGTGTGTCCATATTTAGCAGCAGAATATAAGGCAGAATTTCCATCTTCATCAAGGTGACTAATATCCAATCGGTCTTCATTAAGCAGCATTGACAATAAAGTGACATTTCCCTGGGTAGCAGCTTGGTGGAGAAGGGTGGGCCTGCCAGCCAGGGGGACAGGACCACCACAGGTTAGCGAGGGGACTAGGGAGGGAGACCAGCCTGTGGTGAGTTAAAGTGACAACATTTACAGGGAGGAAGTGAGAAACAACAGAAGCTTAATATATTAACAAACGATAACCTGCTTTCCACATTTTAAACTGCCAGATGGATACTCCGTGGATATTCAGCCTCAGAGGGTATGAATCTGTTCTTGCAATTGGACTACTTTAGTTTCTAAGAATAGGAATCTAAAACAAAAATGGAATGTATTAGAATCAGGTGGAAATATAATTCCATCACTGTGGTTCTTCTGTATCCATAAGAAAAGAGGTCAATATCTAAAGGCTACGGTCATTTGAAAAAATTCTACTGCTCTACAAAAGAACTAGCTTTCTAGGGTGGGTGTGTTTTTAGCTTTTAGTGAATATTAACTCTTTCCCAATTACAATGCACTTTTATTGTTTATTGTGTTAGGATACTCATCCCATCATAAATATACCATTAACATGTTCTACAATGTACCTGCCATCACTTGGAAAGCCATGAATTTAAAAAAAAAAAAGATTCTAAAACAATCAGTGTCCTTGTGAAAAAAATCATGCAGATTATAAGTATGGCATCTCTAGTCTGTCTGCTGTGGAATGCAGGTATAATGATTTTAAGAACAACTTTCATTCCGACAAATAGCTGAATTACATGGTTATAAATTTAGTTGTATTATTAATTCATTTCACAAAATATTCAATCTCGAATTGAACTCTACAAGCCTCGCCTCGTGTCTATATGGATGTTAAATAAAACATTACAGAAGCCAAAAGTACTGCGTAGATGCAAATAGTAAAGAGCTATATAGCAGTAAACCTGAGAAAAAGGGTTAATGTTAGAACTGCAACTGAAGAGCTACAATCATTTTAACCAATAGTAGGAAATCGAGGAAAATACAACAGTATTATTAATAAAGAAGGACTTAGTAAAAAGGTATTTAGCTGTGTTTTTGTCAGTATTATTTTGTTTTTTTGTTAAGTGCATGGAGTTTGCTACACAATGTACGGAGGAGCCTGTGTACCCTTCCTTGTTCAAAGGACTAGAAAAGGAGAAAAAAATTAAAAATAAATACAAGTTGAAGAAACAGTTTATATTGTGTCTGCATTTAACTGATTAAGTAGTGAAACACAAGTAGCTTATGTTTTAACTATGTATATCTAAATTACTTTTATTTGATACTTGAGAACAAGACTTTCCCTGTATACTCCTTTGTAATCAGATGTATGAACATAGCCTATAATTCCTTATAACCAAGTCGCCCAATTAAAGCAGGGAAACGAAAACTTCTGTATACATAACCACCCTAGTGTTCCTGCAGCCAAAATCGAACAGCTTTTCATATTAACACATAGTATATTATTATCTACTGCACTACCTTTTTGAATTATGATCAAGGAATAAGAATAATGTAAAATATGAGTCATTTCAGATTCCCTCCCGATTATAGAGGGCCATGCAATTAACTAACATGTAACCATAATTGCAAAATATCCAGCATGCACAGCCAATCAAAGCATAAGAATGAATGGTGGTTGTAAGTGCAGCTGCAGTGGATTGTGTTTTGTATAGATACTACCAAAGTTTGTTTCATGTTTCCCAAGGCTATGGTGGTAAGACTAACAACAGGAACAAAGCAAGCTGACTTACAATCCTTTGTGAAAATATCAAGTTCAGACTTAGTTCAGATTTACACCTGAAACTATCTTGTGAAGATTCAGTAAATTCAAATACAGATGCATTTTTATAACAGTGTATTGCCCTTTATTATTGTGAATGACAAAGTGTCCCAGCTAATATGATTTAAAATAGCACTGTCCATCTTTTATATGTATTCCCGGGCCAATATTAAATAGAAACTTTAAAATGGGCAGCATTTTTTTTTTCAAGATTTGTGCCGTAGCCATCAGTTTTGTTTTGTTTTGTGTTTTTTTATTTTTTATTTTTTATTTTTTATAAATTATTATTATTATTTATTTCTTAGCAGATGCCCTTATCCAGGGCGACTTACAATTGTTACAAGATATCACATTATTTTTACATACAATTACCCATTTATGCAGTTGGGTTTTTACTGGATCAATCTAGGTAAAGTACCTTGCTCAAGGGTACAGCAGCAGTGTCCCTCACTGGGGACTGAACCCACGATCCTCCGGACAAGAGTCCAGAGCCCTAACCACTAATGTGTTGATATATACTCATATTAAAACACAACAAACCTTGAAAATTAACATTTATTTTATACTCTGGAGTACGGCTTAATATTGCATTTCTATATCCTCTTATTATGGTGGTGTAATCTTCATTTCCACCAGTGTAGTACACCATGATCATCAAGATATGTGCATATGTGGGCTGGCAGACTTTTGGTCTGGTTGAACAATGAAGCATTTCTAAATTATATACACTAACACATTATGTCTTTCTGGGGGGAAAAAAACACACTTGGATTTTTTTTATACAGAACATTTTTGCTTAAAAAGAAAAAAATCTAACAGCATGCTGCAAGCTAAGGTCAGTGTCTGAAGTTGAACAATTTCAGGAAGTACAGTAGTTAAGTGCACATTACAGAGTCAGCCATCACAAATATAACAGTTAGTGAAAACGGAGCATTCGTTAAGGCTTGCACAACATGCAGTGATAAAGGGCAAAGGGAGAGAAGACAGCTTCTGGCATCAGCTTCAGAGAGCAGAGCTTGTTACTTGTAGAACCCATCCTTTCACTCTCCTGTAACACATCAGCAGTCACTGATGATACATGAGCAATACTTAATTACTCTTAAAAAAAAACAACAACAAAAACACAAACAGTATTGCTTATGTGAGAATGGAATTTTGTAGAAGCAGAGAGATAAAAGTTCCTGAAAGGGAATGAAAAGGAAGATACTTTCAGAACTCTACAGCCACGCAATTCTGTTGACTTTTTCCCCTTTCAGTGCAACCCAAGAAAAGGCCCCTATGAATACGTTGTTTTTGGTTTTTTGAAGAGCCAATACAATAAATGATTTTACTGAAGTTTACTGATCGCTTATGAAAGGTGCAGCATCTCTATCCAACAACACTATATTTCTCGTATTTCTTTTCTTCTACCGCAAGTCTACAAAATGACACTGTTAGTTTGACTGCCACAAGAACTGATGTGGCCTCTTGGAATGTCTGTCCCAGTTTTCAAATGTTCACTACATGCAGTTGTTGGAAGAGCACGCAAACCATCACAATCCAACTTTGCAAGAGTAAATTACAGGTGGACATCTTGGATGACAAGAGGCGTCTATGCCAGTGTCAACAAGAAAACTAGATAGAGACTGGGTGGAGAAACTAAATATAGAGAAACAAAGTTTTTTTGACTTGAAAAACTGCACCTTCTGGAGAACTAATTTGATAGCATGTTTCAATACCTTTATCTGAGGCTTTTACCAGTAGGCTGTCTGTCTCACGGGGTCTACAGGATGAAGGACTAACAGGGTTTATGGAGGAGCTACAGGCAATGGCGGTGGAGGAAGTGGGAATGGCAAGGGGACACTCTGAGCATGCGGACTGGTGCGGCCCTTGGGAGAGGGAGGGCCAGGCACCCACCTGAGATGTGGCCAAGGCTGGGATAGGGATGACCACTCCTGCCCCCGAGATATCGATGGCTGGTTTGGGTGGTACCTGAGGCGATGTGGGTTTGATTAGAACCTCCTCATTTATTAGGCGCATTCCTTGAAGTGATCCAGAAAGAGGGGGCACTGGTTTGGAGGGAATTCCCAGCCCAGTGTTGGGGGATCGGCTCCCGTCAGTCATCACTTTTATAGGTGGGTGTGGAGGAGAGGGGGTCTGCGACAGGCCAGGTTTTTTGGGCGGTATAGGCGGTGGATTCCCTCTGTCAACTCTCGCCACTGTTGGAGACTTTAAGCCAATTTGTGGATGGCCTATTCGGCCAGGGAAAGGTCCTCCTTCGGAAGCAGAATGGGGTAAACCAGGCCTCAAAGTGGCAGTCTGTGGGCTTGTAAACCTTGAAAGAACTTGTGTGACGGTGTGGCGGGCTTGCTGCTTGGCAGCCAAGTTGTCACGGTTTGTGGGCGACAAATCTCTGGATGGGGGGCTCTGGGTGGTTGTTCCATTTTGCTCGTGCTCGGTTGGAGAAGCCTGAAACTTGAAGCGTGCAGCCTGGACTCTGGGACTCAGGCCTGTCTGCAAAGTGGTAGAGTTAGCAGGTGAATTTATACTGTGCATTGCAGGTGGATTGACTTGGTGTTGTGACTCTGGGGGTCCACCAACTGAAGACCCATTCTCAGTCTGTGCTGTCTTTACTGAATTGCAGTGGGGAAAACCCCTGTCATGTTTGGCTGCATTTCCTGCTACACCCAATTTTGGATTTCCACCACTGGTGTAATTCATAGTGGAAGCTTTTACAGGTATGGGAGACTTCTTCAAACCATCAATACTGTGCTCTGCAGCTAGTGATATGTCTGTTTGGCAAGAGGTTGTCCTCAAATTTAGTTTGTCTGTTCCGACGCCGATGGATGTCCAGCACTTGGTTTTGTTTGGTAGGTTGGCAGGGACATTTAGTTTGCTTGGCTTTTCAGATCTGAGCTGGTCCACTTCCTTCCTCAGGTTCTCACTCTCCAGCTTCAGGTCTCCTGCACGCGTTTCCTCACGGCTCAGCTTGGCACGCAGCTGCTCCCGTTCCGTGTCGAACTCAGAGAGCTGCTTCTCCATCTGCGCCTCCATCTGCTGACCCTTCTGCCTCTCGGCTGAAAGCTCCTCCTCCAGCCGGCTCGTCGTCTTGTCCTCCTCCTCCAGCTTGGCCGACAGGTCATCGAATTTCTGGCTCTCCTCAACCACCTTGGCAGCCAGTTGCTTACATTCCTTCACCAGCATTGTGACAATGTGCTTGTTCTTTTCTCGCTCGTCCTTCAGCTGGGCCGACAGCTTCTTGTGTTCCTGCTCCAGGCTCTGTAACTGAGCCTTCTCCATCTCCAGCTTAAAAAAAAAAAAAAAAAAAAGTTAATATAAAATACATTAATTTCAATTTCAGAAAGACACTGGAATTGATCTGATGCGATCAGAAACCCTGAGGCACTGTCAACTGCACCTGTTACTGTAATAGGCCTGTTCTTTTTTTTTCTGTTAAGACAAAATTGTTTATGCCAGACTTGTTAGAAAGTCTGTAACAAAATTGTTGATTGTTATTGTCGATATGTTCGATATTACTAAAGACACCCACCGTGCAGGTAACACAAAGTCCATAAACAAAATGTTAAAATCAATTAGTTCTGAACCGTATAAAAACAGAGCTGATTTTACCAGTGCTTGCTAGTCTAACTTATTAGCAGGCCTTTTTTGCTCTCCAAGTTGCTGCAATGGCATTGTAGATACTAGTATAACAAGTTACTGTAAATGAGATACTGTTTTAGCAGACAGATTTCATTTAGTAAACATTTAAGGGAATCTTTTTGGAATTAAAAGTATAAACACAAAACCGCGTAGCATTTTTCTTTGTGCCCGTGCAAGTGAAAAAAACGTCAAAATCCCTAAACGTAGCAAATCCACCAAATTTAATACCAGCCAAAATGTCCCGTTATACAGTATGTTCCCGCCCCCTACTGCATTTTTAATTGACATTTAGTGATGCAATTTCCTCCCAGCCCGAATTCAGGCCAGCCCAAGGAGTGAAATCAGACCAGAGAATTCAGGCCCCCGTCCGGATTGGGAGCCAACTTGAGTAATTTAAAAACATGGAAACGGAGGTGTGGGGGGGGGTTCATGGAAACGTGGTACAAGACAATGGCTTAGCTGGTTCAATAAATGAGTGAATAAATAACAATGTTTTTTTTTTTAAACAGACAACCAATACAGAGGTTTGTTGTTTTTTGGCCTTTGTGTATTCTTTTGCTTTTAAAATGATTCACATCATGTAATTTTATGCTAAACAGAAAACCCCATCATATTTGTAGACCAGGTTGAACTGTAGTTTGAGGATGCTAAATACTTAAAAAAGGGAAAAAGGATCAAAGTGATGTGGGTAAACAATAAAGATCTGTATCCTCAGGGACAACTCTTCCCCTCCCCCATAATCGGACCATATACAAAAGTGCAATAACTCAAGATTGAAGAATTTTAACGAGAAGGTAGAAGGTAGTATGTTAATACCAAACCTTTAAACAAACATCCAAGAGGCACAACTACAAAACAGCCGAAGCTGACAAGCAAAAGCATATACAAATTGTATTAAAGGGTAAATAAATAAACAAACAAAATCAGTTTCAGATGTTCATCTCAAAATAGAAGAAAAAAAAATGTAGTGTGTTATTTAGAAGATTACTTCATGTAATGTCTGATTCATTCTCTCGGTGGCTATGGGAAAACCTGTGACTTCATGCAAGTGCAATGCTTAACCCCAGACCATTTCACTCCAATGCTAAGAATCTGAGTAACAACACAGGACTTGCTGTTTACTCTTTATGTCTAAACAGCATATATTGATTTCCAGGTGATTGGGTGTGAACTGCTCCCTGGGGCAGGCACAGCAGAACACAAGGTTCTCCCTGTGATTCAATCATTCCGGCTGTGTGGGTGAACCCTACAGCTGCTTGAGCTTCGTCTCTCTTTGCAGGTAATGCTATGAGGCAGCCATGTAGAGTTCTAGGGGTGGAATAAATATTGTTTTTGCGCACCAAAACAACAAGCACAATATAAGCTAAAACAAACATGAATATAGGAAGCTTGGTGACCTACATAGCATAAATGAATATCTCACTGTCACTGTGAATTTAATTTCTCACTGTCAACTTGAATTCCAGGTGCATCTGAGGGGTGGAATTTCCTAATGCTTGATAGGATGATGTGCAAACTGCCAATCTACAAACCATTGTTGTGGCAATATATTGCAACTGCAACAGAAATTTAGATTGGCTCTGCCCCTAAGATTAAAGGGAGAAACCAACTAAAGAGAAACACCTATCATAAATGAAAAATAATATCTAAATGATCAATTCTATAATAATCTTTTACAAAAGAAGCAAAATGTACAAAATAAATGACCTTATGAAATCTCATTGGGAGAGAGAAAATGAATAAAGGAAATCATCATTACAGGAGAATACAGTAGCCGGTGCAGTGGTACTGAACATGCAGTGTTGAATAAGGCTGCCCATAAAGGTCACGTTTAAAATGTGTTTATCTTAACAGTGGAGAAAAGGGTTTGTATATACTGTACTGTACCTCAACTTCTTCAATAGTGTATTCCTTATTACTGGAGAATAAATGACTATCCTGATCTAGGACTGTTGTTATTTATTGTATTATATTTAAATACAAATGTTAGGCGACTCTCCTCAGGTGACAAGGTTTGTTTTTTTGCACTGCAGAGATGGAGGGTCATAGTCAGTAATCTTATATGCCTGATAGAGGGGGTGTATAGGGTTTCTCCTGTGTTCACAGAGTCTACTGATATATCAATTTCTGTACACGAGTCCACATTCATATTCATTAAACCCAGAGCAAGGTATACATACACAATATAGTAATTTGACCTGAAGATAGTTAACATTGTTTACCTACTAAATATTCTATGAAGCCAAATAGTCACTTTACTAATAAGGTTCTATTAAAATCCCTGGCTGTGTTACACCTCAATTAGAATGGACAATGACTGCAGACAAAGTTCTCTGTAATAAGTGCCTTTCAGCCAAGTGATGACCAGCAGCAGTTTTAGCCACACGCAGCCCATGTAATTGCATGGGGCCCCGAGGCAGCAAGGGGCCCTCTGTTGTCGTGGCTTAGTTACTATAAAAAAAGCTAATATTCACCTCAAGTCTGCACCAGAACGAAGGACTCATTTTACTGTTCATTTTATCAATAAGCCACAAGCCATAAACAGATAAAAAAACAACGTGTTGGGGTTTAAAGCCATGTGCAAATTTGTCAGTATGTGGCTCGTAATCACGTACCTCACGATTTAAGCTAAAAACTGCAAGACATTTAAAAATTAACACATTTCAACACACTACTTTGCTTCCCCGTGCCGTTAGTGCTGAAAACTTGAAGGGACTACAAGTATAAGTGTGTCACACGCGTGCTGCGTGTTTGAATGAACCTGGCAACAAATACAAATAAATGTGTTTCCAGGGAACGTATCGTCCTCGCCTCTTGCAATGGTCGACTACAAGTACTTGGGCTGCCCTAACATCAGTATTGCCTTGCGTCTGCTTTTGACTGTGCCTGTCACAGTAGCGTCCGGGGAGAGAAGCTTTTCTTGCCTGAACGTGAAATTAAATAAAAAAATATTTACTTTCTACAATGTTGCAGAAACATTTGACTGCACAGATATCGATCATTCTCCAGATTTAATAAAACTGGATTATTCAGCTAGAATTGCACTTTGCCGCTGCGAAAGCACAAAAGGTTCATTTCTAACTCTGAGTGTGTTTTTTGTGATTGTTGTAGTAAAATGCAATACATTTAATAGTGTTGTTGTTGCCCTGTTTGTAAGTTATGGTACCGTAGCATAGCATAGTATTACTGGTAAGAATAAGGACTAGGGGCCACGGAATCAAGCTTTGTGTGGGGCCAACACGGGACAAATGCTAAAATCACCTTATTTATTCTTTAAAGCCCAGTAATGTTTTGGTTTCACTCTTAGATTGCTGTTTGGTCTCCAAGACAACCATTTGCATTTTCTCACTTATCACCATAACAACCAGCTGCATGTATATATTTTTAAATCCAAATGAATTCCATCATTCAATTCACCATCATTAGGCAAGTGGCTCTTCATTCCCAAAGGAGATGCTATTTCAGTACAGAACAGGGGTCCATGAACCTTGGTAAATATACAAGCCAAGCATGGTGAGGCTTCACAGCTGCTCCAAACCATTCAATATCTCTTATGTTAGTAAGGAGATACATGCCGCTAACAGTTTTGCTCAGGTCCATGAAATACTCAGCATGTATTTCAGTCCAAGCCTTGAAATATCCACACACTGTTAGGCACAAGAGGAAATTATACAGTATTTAAAGCATCAGGTGTGCACAGAGAAGTTCCCATTACATTTTACTAAAGATCTCCAATTCGAATTCTTATTTTTTAAAGGAAAGAGAACAGAACTGTATTAAAAAAAAGGACTGAGGTGAAGAGAGTGCTCCAACTGGTTGAACAAGATTCAAAGCAGTGCTGTTTGACAATACGACATGGGCTTTAAAAATCATACCCTCGGCAAAATCAAGGGTAAGCATTCAGTATCCCCTCTTATAAAGCTCAGATCACTACACTTCATATTGTACAACGGGCATATTTAGTGCTTTAGTTTATTCAGACCACTGTGAACAACACCTGAGATTAACTGTTTGCAATGAATTTGTTTTGAAACAGGAACAGAATGAGTGGGTAACCATATATATAAAAATAAGTGTGTGGATGAACATGTATTTAATTCCCCATATTTGAATATTCTTTCAAAATTCTAATGGATATTCAAATAGTATTTACCTTTGACCTGCTGTAGAAGTCTGTTTGCCAAATACAGCAAATCCCAGCAATGTGTGGCTGGGAAAGTGTTGACAAGGTGATTGAGAGGCAGGTCAGTCAATTTAGGGATTTTTTGAGGGCGGTGGGAAGTTACTGATACAGAAAAGGGGATACAAATAATTAAATATCTTGTCGTAACTCATGAAAAAAAAAAAAAAAATATGTTGTAGAAGGCGGCCAACAAGCAAACAAATCAGTAAACACCAAGGCTTGATTTAGCATTACTTTTTTTTGCCTGCTTTCCGCAGCAGCGAGCTGCGCTGACATTCGTTCCTGCATTTTCCTGCAGTGGGCCATGACTGCCTCCAGGACTGACAAGGGGCTGGTGCACATGGGCCTCTTCTCCTTCTCTCCTCCACCTGCTTCATAGTCACGCTGCAGAGCCAGGAAGGGGTCAGTGATGTCGAACCGCCCGTATCGTTCCTGGATAAACACATCCTTCCTACGAGCCTGCAACAGTAACACAACACCACATTATTCTCTAGTATGCAATTTATGAAGAGTCTTCAACAAGAGGATTAATTATATGGCATGCATGCGGGCTGGCTGGCTGCTTCCCAAAACTTGCTTAGTAGTCACAGCAGGGCTTTGGAAAATGCTTCTGTACTACCGTATTACACATTTGAGGCCTACTTTATTTTGCGCAGCTTTTGGCTCCAGTGTGCAGTTTTACAGATGTGCACTACATTAGAAGCCACCTGATATACGATATATATTAGTGTTGTAAATTGAACCCTGACGTTGACATCGATTATCGTGCAAATTCTAACAACGATTATCGATCATTACTGAGTTAAAATGTTTTAAAAAAAAAGTCCCTCACAGTAACAGTTTAAAGGAAAAATAAGACCTCTTTTTATAGAGCAGGTTATAAAGAACTCAAATAATTCAAACAAATCCTGATATTTTAAGACACATTTGATAAATACTTTGGCATTTACATATAGCACTCTCCAATTTTGACATTCCTGCCGTCACTAGCCTTTGCCTTGTTTTGTGTAGAATTTGAAAAATTCAGTATAAACATAATGGTAAATTGATTAAAAAAATTAAATAAAGAAAAAAAATCAACCCCACTGTCCAAAGGAGAAAAAAAAACAAGGTTTGAAAACTACATTAACATTATGGCCTATTCACATTTTTTTTTAATTTGCTGTTGGTTATAATTTATGAATCGCGTGGCTCAGCTTCTGCTAGCGAAAGCAGCAGTCCCTTCCAGTGTGCCGTGGCTGCAGAGATGCATTTCACTTTTTGCTGTGATATTTTAATCAAAACTTTGCATAGCCACTTAGATTTGCATTACCTCCAGTGAATATAACTATATCGTCATTTTTCCAAACAGTACATTAGAGGCAGCCTACCCTTTCCTGCAACGGAACTTGACAGCGACAACTCCTGTGATAATTTTATTTTGCGTCATACTTGAATATGCATAATATCTCTTTCATACATGTATGTGGATTTATTGTTAATTGACTTACTGCCCACATCGCAACCAAGATATGTAGAATATCTCTTACATGTATAGGCTTAATCAACCTACATACCACATCGCAACCAAAAATGCGTCACATACTGGAGTGCTCAGAGAAGCGTTTCACCCACGTGGATTAACTTACACTTATACAGTACATTACTAAGGCCCTACCTATTTCATGGCTGTCAAAAACATGACACGGACCATGAAATTCATTCTTCACTGTGAAATGAAATTCATTCTTCACTGTGAAAACTGTCTATTTTGTGTACTTTTACTCTGCACTTAAATCCAGTTAAGTTATGTGCATCAGTCCAGATTCCTGATGTGATTATAAGCTTGTTTCAGTTTCAAAAAGAAAACTGGACAGGATTTATTGATTGACACTTAACAGCAGCCAATAACCACTCTGGGCTCTCCTCACTGATTGGTAGATACCGGTATGGGCATCTGGGGCGGGTTTAGTATCCTAGGAGATCTCAACTGATATTGTTAAGCGAGTGAACATTTTGTGAGTGTCCAAAATGAATAAAACAAAATCTACAATAATTACCGCAGCAGATCGTGTACAATAATTTTGCATTCTACTGGTGGCAAACCTGCAATGTTTCATTAGATCACATATGTCGAGCTACGATCCAGTGGCATTTAGACTCGGACAGCAATCAAAAAAAATCGAAATAGGTTGCGGATAGTGCATTGCTTCAAAACAAAAAGGGGGGGGAACCACCTTTCTGAAACAGCGGCACTTGTGAAAGTTGATCTTAAGAAAATAATAATAATAATAATAATAATAATAATACAATGTTAGGCATAAATATTTGTGATTTTATTGAACAGTGCAGAATCAATGCCAGAAGCCATTTATGTTCAATTTAAGAAATCAATTTAAATCTTCTGAGTGGTCTATTATGCATTACTGTCCATATCAACTTAGGGAAAAGGAAAAAAAAAAAGTCCAGGCACATATACAATGTCCTAATAATCACATAATAAGCGCACAGTAATTGAAACATTATAGTCAAATGCAGCCCTAAACATAAATAGGACTGAATGATAAATAATAAAAGTTTGGTGAAGTTTCTTGTTATATAACTTTTCAACAAATATGTAAAACATGTGCTGAAAAAACTATTAAGAATATTTGTGCCTCCTGACTGATGTAAAGATGATTATATATTGTGCCACAGTGGGGAGGGGGTTGAAATCCTCCCCGCAGTAAAATGTGTGGTTTTGTGTTAGTTTGGGGAAATGTAATTGTTTGATTAGTTTTGTTAATTGGGGAAGGGTTTTGTTAATTGATTTATTGTTTTAATTTGATTATTGTTTAATTGTTAGTTATTCCCTGCACCTGGAAACAATTGTAAATTAGGACCAGGTGCACGGTATTTAAAGAGGGCAGTTAATCTGCTCAAGGCTGCTGAAGGAGAGTCACAGGAAGGTGTGTGCTGTGTCCCAGCAGTCACAAAAGGTTGGTACAAGTGTTGGTATTTGTGTTACCGGTAAACAGGGTAGCCGTCTGGTATTTAGTGAGGGTCACTGTACGTATAGTTAATGCGCAAAAAGAGCCAGGTGTTTATTTTGTTTTGTGTTTATTGTTTATTTTGTGTTTAATTAAAAAGAATTATGCATAAGCGCTGAAAAATCAAAGTCTGCTGTGCTGGGTCAAGTTTTTAAAGGGCCAATGAACCCGAGCAGCAAGGCTCATGTTACTAATATATATATATATATATATATATATATATATATATATATATATATATATATATATATATATTTGTCTCCCATGTTTTATTCAGATTTACAAATGCAATAGAACCAAGTTTGTACCCAACTGTTTAATTCTACAAAATTGTATCCAAATTAGATACATTGGAAACAGAAAACTGGGTTGGTTTTCTGTGATCTTGACCTGGAGGTTAGAAGTTTCCCCAAAATCCTTGTAAATGCATTAGCCTACCTGTATGACAATGCCCTCTAACATACTAAACATCATTTTAGTATTATCTCCCTGCTTTGAAGGCTACAGATAAATAAAATGACACAGTTCAGCTGCCAGCCTTCATGGAAGCAAAGCATCTTTTTCCTGGAAATGGTGCGCTTCACCATAGAAGGGAAAGAGATCTGTACCTGTATACACACTATAGATTAGTACATTACTGGGATTCTCTTAAGTACTTGTACAGTAAGTCTGGGTCAAGCCCATATTTGATTTGTCAGCACTCCAAGCCAAATATTGAGGGGGGGAGTTAACTTTGTGTTAACTAAGTGTTCTGCTACAAGACACGAACAAACTGAAAAAATAAGGTGTCCCGATTTTCTCCTTTTGTGGGAGTGGAAATTGTTTTGCCATTTAAACTAGCGTAGGTTTCTGACTCATGGACACCTGCCATTTTCCTCCAGGCTTTGTAAATCCCATGCCCCTAATCATTGCCTCTCCACCCCCACCAACACTTTGACTTAAACTAGTCTTGTTGCCAAATGAAAAACAATGTTAAAAGAGGTCAGATGGTTTATTCCAGCTACAAGCAGCCAGTGGGAAACTCCAAATAATAATTTGTTCATGGACTTAAGTAGCACAACCATATTATTATAAAATACATCGCAACAGCATGCAATCTTCTCAGGCTCAGCTTCCGCCACTCACATATAAATGTCCTCTGTCAATATCATTTTCCTCCAACATGAAACTCTGTAATACATAGTTACCTAGATAGATAATTACATAAAAATAAATGTTATATTAAGTTTATATTAACATTGATGACAGACAATGTTTAAATGCAAAGGGAGTTTTTATACAAAGGCACTCAACTTTGTAAAACATAGTGAATATTCGAATGCCAAGTTATCCAGACGGATGGTCATTATTTATACAGTGCCTTGCGAAAGTATTCGGCCCCCTTGAACTTTGCGACCTTTTGCCACATTTCAGGCTTCAAACATAAAGATATGAAACTGTAATTTTTTGTGAAGAATCAACAACAAGTGGGACACAATCATGAAGTGGAACGAAATTTATTGGATATTTCAAACTTTTTAACAAATAAAAACTGAAAAATTAGGCGTGCAAAATTATTCAGCCCCTTAAGTTAATACTTTGTAGCCACCTTTTGCTGCGATTACAGCTGTAAGTCGCTTGGGGTATGTCTCTATCAGTTTTGCACATCGAGAGACTGAAATTTTTGCCCATTCCTCCTTGCAAAACAGCTCGAGCTCAGTGAGGTTGGATGGAGAGCATTTGTGAACAGCAGTTTTCAGTTCTTTCCACAGATTCTCGATTGGATTCAGGTCTGGACTTTGACTTGGCCATTCTAACACCTGGATATGTTTATTTGTGAACCATTCCATTGTAGATTTTGCTTTATGTTTTGGATCATTGTCTTGTTGGAAGACAAATCTCCGTCCCAGTCTCAGGTCTTTTGCAGACTCCATCAGGTTTTCTTCCAGAATGGTCCTGTATTTGGCTCCATCCATCTTCCCATCAATTTTAACCATCTTCCCTGTCCCTGCTGAAGAAAAGCAGGCCCAAACCATGATGCTGCCACCACCATGTTTGACAGTGGGGATGGTGTGTTCAGGAGTGATGAGCTGTGTTGCTTTTACGCCAAACATAGCGTTTTGCATTGTTGCCAAAAGTTCGATTTTGGTTTCATCTGACCAGAGCACCACCTTCCACATGTTTGGTGTGTCTCCCAGGTGGCTTGTGGCAAACTGTAGCGACACTTTTATGGATATCTTTAAGAAATGGCTTTCTTCTTGCCACTCTTCCATAAAGGCCAGATTTGTGCAGTATCACGACTGATTGTTGTCCTATGGACAGAGTCTCCCACCTCAGCTTTAGATCTCTGCAGTTCATCCAGAGTGATCATGGGCCTCTTGGCTGCATCTCTGATCAGTCTTCTCCTTGTATGAGCTGAAAGTTTAGAGGGGCGGCCAGGTCTTGGTAGATTTGCAGTGGTCTGATACTCCTTCCATTTCAATATTATCGCTTGCACAGTGCTCCTTGGGATGTTTAAAAGCTTGGGAAATCTTTTTGTATCCAAATCCGACTTTAAACTTCTCCACAACAGTATCTCAGGACCTGCCTGGTGTGTTCCTTGTTCTTCATGATGCTCTCTGCTTTAAGCGGACCTCTGAGACTATCACAGTGCAGGTGCATTTATCACGGAGACTTGATTACACACAGGTGGATTCTATTTATCATCATTAGTCATTTAGGTCAACATTGGATCATTCAGAGATCCTCACTGAACTTCTGGAGAGAGTTTGCTGCACTGAAAGTAAAGGGGCTGAATAATTTTGCCTTCAATTTTCAGTTTTTATTTGTTAAAAAGTTTGAAATATCCAATAAATTTCGTTCCACTTCATGATTGTGTCCCACTTGTTGTTGATTCTTCACAAAAAATTACAGTTTCATATCTTTATGTTTGAAGCCTGAAATGTGGCAAAAGGTCGCAAAGTTCAAGGGGGCCGAATACTTTCTAAAGGCACTGTACTTAGCCCTCCCTCCCAAAGCTTCTTTGAATTTCATATTTCACAGTTGTCAAATTAATGACTAGATGACAATTTCCTTTGTCATGACTGACAGCTGAAACAAAACCTACTAAAAATCATAAACAAGAAAATGCTTTATCCTACTTGAAGCATGTTTTTTTAAACAGAACAGAGACTGATTGGGTTATAGAGGAAGGTGTGGGAAATAAGTTAATCTCAGCAATGTCCAAAGTCTTTTTAAATATTAGCACCATTCCATATCCCAGGAGTATACTGAATATCTAAAGGACTAAATGTGATAAGCTGCACTAACATAGTATTATAGCCCACGGTATTATAACTGCATGTTACAGTATACGGTGAAAACATAGACAGTACAGTTATCCAGACAAGGTGCTACATTTTAAAAATATATTAAAAAATTGTGATGACAATCTTCTGAGGACACCTGTCTAGGTCCATGACTTTTTTTTCTAGAATTTAAACTCAACATCAAGTCAAGAGACAAACATCAATTGCTAAAGTTTAAAATCTTATGAAAAATTGTTATTCAAAACTGTTTTAAATGGATTTGCGCCTAAAAGTATTAAACACAGAATACAATGTTGGAATTTGTGAAACAACCGTTACCTTTACTTTTCCAGCACAGTGTTTAAAGCGACACATGGCAGATTATTATAAACCGGTAACCTTAGAAACTGCTAATTAGAGCCTGCAGTACAAACATGCTGCTTCATAAAAGGTTGCCAAGGTGTCCAACGAAGTGGTATTATGCATCGTTTATTACCACAGCAAGCAAACGCAAAGTAAGATATGACGCCTAATTTGGTGGGAACTTCGTTCCAAAACACTACTCCAAGAGTGTGCAGCATGTAGTAAAACAGTGTAAACGAGAATTAGCAACACAACAGAACCAACTGGAGGCAGCAGTTCACTATTGGGGCGACCAAAGTACAGAACATGCAATAAACTATTCAGATTACAAATGTTCCTCGTACTCTACATCAGGGCTTTTTGGGCCATATTCACTTTTCAAGCAGCAACAAACAAGTTATTTAATAAATTGATCACTGCTATTCCATATTTAAATTTTGGATGAGCAAAAACCTCTACCTAGTGATGGATGTACGTTTACCAGGCTCCTCGGGTGAGGGGCAAGTACTGTTGGCATTAAAGAGTATACAAGGCCCTTTTTATTTTATTGTGTTACATGTCCCCATGTGTTGTTACAACTGTTTTATGTAAGGCGTGTGTATTGTTTTAATTTTTTTTTTTTTTTTTTTAAATTGCATGCCCTGCCTCAAGATGGCTTCACATGTACCCGCATGGACCTCTCAGAACTACATTTCCCATCATCCTCCTGCTCACATATGTAACAGATGGATTTACCAGTGATCTGGAGGATGATAGGAAATGTAGTTCTAAGAGGTCCATGCAGGTACATGTGTAGCCATCTTGAGGCAGGGAATGCAATTACATTTTTTTTTAAAGTGGTCAAAATGTTTTAAAAAAATTATTAAAACAATACACACACCTTACTTAAACAGTTGTAGCAACACATGGGAACATGTAACACTATAAAATAAAAAGCTCCTTATATACCCTTTAAAAGACACATACTGTAGTGGCTGCTGAGTGGCGCATCCGGTAAAGGCACTCCACGTGAAGTGCAGGATGCACCCTAAAGCCTGGAGATCGCTGGTTCGAGTCTAGGCTATTCCACTGCCGTCCGTGGACGGCAGTTCCCAGGGGTGGCGCATGGTGGCTGAGTGCCGCCCAGGTGGGGAGGGCTTAGGTCAGCCAGGGTGTCCTCGGCTCACTGCGCACCAGCGAACCCTGTAGACTGGCCAGACGCCTGCGGGCCTGCCTGTAAGCTGCCCGGAGCTGCATGGTCCTCCAACGCTGTAGCTCTGAGGTGGCTGCATGGCGGGCCTGCAGAGTGAAAAGAAGTGGATGGCTGACGGCACACATTTCGGAGGACGCGTGTGTCGTCTTCGTCTCTCCCGAGTCAGCGCGGGGGTGGAAGCGGTAAGCTGGGTTGAAATAAAAAAAAAAAAAAAACTGGGCTTTCCAAATTGGGGAGAAAATGAGAAAAAATATGGAGATTCCAAAATTTAGAAAAAGACACATACTGTGCCACCAATGTGTTAAAGACACCCCCCGCCCCCCATTATAGCACATTAAACCAAATGTACTATAAAAAGGGCAAGCAGAATGATGCCTTGCAGCTGGACCTTAGGGCACCATGACCACTTAACTGCTTATTAAAGGTCAGACGCTCTATTACGCTTTGTGTAAAATGTCTGAAGAACACAGGGTGCTTTTCAATTAGATTAACAAAGTAAAGCCTTTGTAGATATTATACTTCCTCTGGAACCCTTGCAGTAAGCCTGTGGAAAAATAAATTGCACTTGTTAAGTAAATTCAGTGGGCGAACATTCATTTCAGTTTTTAAAACCTTTTCCAATTCAGATTTTCATTCCCTATACTGTTTTTTACTGGGGATGCCCAAACGTTTATTCATTCAGAGTTCTCTGAGAGTTCAGAATGTTACATTAGGGATCCTACTGTATACAAATTATGCAGCCTCTTTTTCCATAAAGCTAAACACTCAATCATAACTTACAGCAGTAGTCAAAATAAAAATATATATATATATCCTCAAAACTGTTTGTAGAGAAGTCTATCAATGTTTTCATACTGAAGTTGCTTACAGTTGGACGAAATGGTCAGGAATTAGATAACTCTGCAGCAGTCCCATTAGAGATTGTAGAGTTCTTAAATAAAACGCAGCGTAACCATCTGTTATTGCTGAGCTCCTGGCAACACTTCTGAAACACTACACCAGCGGGTAAGTTACTGAATATGTTTTATAATAAAAGGAGATCCCTGTGAAACGCAGCCGTATGTCATTTGCTTGTCCTTTTCAGTTTGTTCGTGTTTTTCCAGATATTTTCAGCTTTCAGCCTTATGAGCTTGGGAGACTATGGAGTAATGCCAAACAATATTACTATCAAAGAGAAAAGCCAGAGGGGCATCCAATGGCATTGCACTCTCCTTTATCAACACAGCACTTGCCAGTTTCTGTACAGCTGGGCTCCACAGAGACAACAACATGCCAGTGCAATGGTGTCAGGACAAAGTATTGGATTTAGCTTCATGTTCAACTGCTGCTCGAAGGAAACTTGCCACCAATAACAAAACTTCTGCATGCTTATTCAGAACCATTTGGAATGGTTTGTTAATACAATGTAAAACTTTATAACCAAGTCAAGTAGACAAACAATGTCATCATCTATTCACAATAGTTAAAAGCCACTTGACGTTTTTACAGACTTTTTCTATGGATTGTTCATGTTAGCATTAGATTTTCTGGCAATGACACACTACGTAGGGCACTGAGGTGATGATGAACAGATACTGCACGTGGGAAGGAAATGTGAAATTAAATCCACCTGGGCATTTATCATGCCCACCAACTTCCATTAAGATAGCCCCCTCAGTCCCAGGTAGATATAACTCAAATTACAAATCAGTTAAATCAGTAAACAGAAGGAAGTCATTTTCAGTTGATTTTATAAAAACTTTACCAAGAACATGTTATGGACGTGACATTTGGTTTTATTTTAAACACTATTATTTTATATTCACTGTAAAATATTTTCCTTTTCCCAAGAAAATGTAATATTAGTAACTCGGTATTACATGCCCATCGAGTTAAAATGGGGCATATTTACAAATGTATAACTAAAACATTTATCCTACCATTTAAACCTAAAAATGTATAAAAGTTGGACTTCTGAAAATGTTGCTTTTTTATTTTTTAACAGTAACTTTAAATGTCTGTAAAGTTAAAAAAGGCACAAACTGAACAAAAATAACACAGCATACACAAATATACACCTTTTAGTAAAAACTGAGGAAGATATGTTTTTGATATACGCAACTTTTTTTTTTTCAGGGCCAGGGTCACTATCATGGAATTGTAAAGCTTGCACTGAAGTTCTGTATCTGCAACTACAGGGACCAATATTCAATCTCTAATTGCATTTAGGGGTGGAGTTCAGGTCAATACATCTACCTCAGTAGATTAGCAATGAGACTGTCACAATAAAACGACATAACCTGCAGTGGTTTGGCAAGCCAAAGCATCTGAGCCAGAAGTAGGAGCAGCCAAAAAGAATTCAGGCACAGTACTGGTCTTCTTTCCGTATGGCCAAAAGTTTAGCATCACCCTATAGAATTAACTCATTTTGCTTCATAAAGTCGAATGAAACCTGCTGAATAATGTTACGTTAACATATTGAATTACATACCGCTTTGTAGTTTTCCATATACTTAGCAAAAAATGTGATATTTCAAAATCTAACATGAAATACTGTACTATTATTATGGCTTTTAGTAGACTTTTGTGATACCATTTTGTAGTTTCTTTGACTACACAATGTTAAATAAATTATGTTCATATAGTTTGTTAAATGCCTCAATCCTAAAATTCTATATGATGCAAAACTTTCAGCCATAGCTGCACTGTGTCTGCTGAAACAGAGTTTGTTCCATTGCTGGCTGATAATCAGGGATCCTAGTCTTCCGTGATAAAAAAAAAAAAATCTGTGTTATTCTGAAGTAAACTAAAAGGCTAAAAATGAGTTTTCCCTGCCACTTATAAGACACACAAACATTACTGTTGGGTAACAGTTAACACAGGAAGTATTTATTGTTGTTCATGTTACACTTTGTGTTTCTATGTTGTATTTTAGTTTATAAATTTAATTATTCTTGAACTGTAACCTTGTATTACAATGACGATGGCCCTGCTGTTTCGGCCTCATCCTGTTTAACAAGTGTAATCTACAGCCTTGCACAAAACAGCACATTACCATTGATGTGAAATTCATCCTTGCCAAACTCGTTGACCCAATCTTTCGGGGTGATTGTTATTGTTTTCGGCATCTTTGAACTGACCCGAAGTAATCTGAACTTGAATACCAGAAGCAGTTTTATTAGACAGGTATGTTTACGTAGATTTAAAGCAGTTGCCTGTGTTAACGTTTATATATTACGTGTGTACCGATTTGGTTATTATCAAACAAACAAAAAGCCTACTTTATCTCTGAAAACATAGAAAATCTGCGTTTTTCCGCAGCAAACAGCTTCCTAGGATCCCTGCTGATAATGTATCGGTATTGCTGGCCAGTGTGTTCTAGGGCCTGCTGCTCACTGCAGATTTGAATGACTATTCTACGACAACAGCTGGTCACTGTTTCGATTGTACTGCTAATGCATATTTATTATCGGTGCTATTGAGTGCTTTGGAGTGGTTTCAAGCATTTTCCGTAATTCCAACAAGCAATAAAAAATAATCTTGCAAACTGTGTAGTTGAAGCATTCTAGCAAACAGAAAATACAGGTACAGTAGCTATGCTACATGTGTCTCCCCTATCCACAGGGAGAACCAAGTGAAAACACCTATAGAACAAGGCTCAATTATTATTTATTTCTTAGCAGACGCCCTTAGCCAGGGCGACTTACAGTTGTTATCACATTATTTTTACATACAATTACATTGTTTATTTATTTATTTATTTATTTATTATTATTAATATTTTTATTTACACAATATTTTATTTTTTTTACATATAATTACCCATTTATTACTGGAGCAATCTAGGTAAAGTACCTTGCTCAAGGGTACAGCAGCAGTGTCCCCCACCTGGGATTGAACCCACAACCCTCCGGTCCAGAGCCCTAACCACTACTCCACACTGCTGCACAATTCAATTCACTTTGTAGCTTGATAAGTGGAGGAAAGTTAACTCACCTTCAATTACTTGACTTACCTTGGCTCCATACAGCAGAAAGTGGAAATTAGGGAGACATGTTTGTGATGTAGACTCTTATACACAAAAAAAATGGACTAAGGCTGCAAAAACACATTTAACGTAACCTTGAACAGCTATTAATGGAAAACAACGGTTAAAAAACCAATAATAGCACATGCCCTGGAGTTAGCTCAAAAAAGTGAAAGCTCTATACACTAGTGTATGTACTCCCGATAATACAGCCCTTGAAGATATTAACAGGGGGGTTTAGTCAGGAAAATAAATGTTTTACTCTGTAGCTCATGCATTAATGATTGCTCCCTCAGCCCTACTGGCATTTATCAGTATTAAGGGATCTGTATTTTTAGGAACCCATGTGTCAATAGAATAGCTAATTGGGTCTTGAAAACCTCATTGTGAAGCCAGATCAAAGAAACTTGAAATAATATAGTTGTGCAACACCAGTAACAACACGTCTGAAGTAAACATAAGAACAACATCAAAATTGATGACCTTTTGCCCAAAGAATGTGTACCTGCTTTTAGAGTCATCAGAACTGACAGATGCAATGCCAGAAATCCATTTTTTTCTTTCAGTGGATACATACAGTCCAAATAGCACAGTGCAAAACACTGAAACCAGTCACTAAAATAGGATGTACATTTTGGTCTGTCTATTTCAACATATGCTGTTGAATTTCATCATAAAGATGACATTAGAACATCCATTTTTTAAAACAAATAATGTCACACTAAAATTTACAGAAGCAACTGCCTAAAAATTAAACAAGAACCTGATCGCTGCTACTAAAGCAGTCACTATTAAAGCAACTGTAGTTATGGTCCAAATACAGACTAGTTGCTTTGACCTTTAGTGTGATGATTACCTTTACCATTCATTCTACTGGGCAGACTTAAAGAATGTGACTGTATGCCATTATATTCTCTGGTTTCCATGACTTGCTAGCACATAGATATTTTAATCTAGTTACTACTTCAAATGTATGCTCACATAGTCAGATTTCATAATGCTTGAAATCTACACAAGCATGTAATGAATACAGACTATATAATGCACCCCTGAGCCCCAGAGTTTCTGAATGGATAAAGATCTCCTATGACAAATAATCATAATTATTGCCCTTTAATAGGAGGTCCAGCTATTATGCAAATAACACTTGAAGTAGCTTAGAACCAACACTGATGATTAAACTAATAAAAATAATAATAATAATAAAAAAAAAATCTGACAGCAAGCTGGGGTTGGGCAAAAAAATGGAATACCTGCCAACTTCAAGTCTAGTATTATTATTATTTTTATTATTATTATTATTTTTATTATTTGTTTATTTAGCAGGCGCCTTTATCCAAGGCGACTTACAGAGACTAGGGTGTGTGAACTATGCATCAGCTGCAGAGTCACTTACAACTACGTCTCACCTGAAAGACGGAGCACAAGGAGGTTAAGTTACTTGCTCAGGGTCACACAATGAGTCAGTGGCTGAGGTGTGATTTGAACCTGGGACCTCCTGGTTACAAGCCCTTTTCTTTAACCACTGGACCACATAGCCTCCCCTGTATTAAAATTTCAGATCTGTAGTCTTACTCATCCGATATTAGAAAATTCAAAGTCTTGTGAAATGAAGTAGTGAATATGTACCACACAAGTGTTGTTTTACAAGCTTGTAATCCCTACAACCTAAACAACTTCCATCCAACAGCAAATCAATACACGCTTATCAGCTCACGCCTTTGCTTGCTTTACAAATCAGTGCCAAAACTAAACTAGCTTACAAAGCAATGCTGTACTAATGTGTAATGCATACATCGTTGAAAACAGTTACTGCACCCGACAAAACAGATGTTGATCTGACCAGCTCAAGTCGTATGGCAGCTGCCAATAAAATCTAAAATGCTGAATGCTTAAGCAAAAGGCACAACCTATAAGCTTAGGAGGTTTCATTTGGACGTACAGTTGATAAAGTAAGAAAAGCATAGATTTGATACATTATTCATGGATTAGTAATTTGCCATTTAGAGCTCATTTATAAGCAAAAAATATTGTTGTGTAAAAAAAAATTATAATAAGAAATAAAAAAGTAAGGCGCGTAATTTGAACCAACTTACCCCCCTTTCAAACTGATGCTCCAGCGGCGTGCCGAACTGAATTGAAATTAAGCACGCGTTACAGCCACACTTCATTATATTCCACAAACCAATTGATTTCATACTGGAGAACAGACGCACGCCGCAATCTCCCACAATGCATCGTAGTAAGTAGTGAGAAAACCAGGAAGTGAGTGAGTGTGACTGTTTGTTTACGTAAATTATCGATATTGTGCAATTGTACCTATGAAAACATGTACCTACTCTATCACGTAGCATTCCGTGTTCTAGCTAGCTAGTTAGATATGGATACTAGACAAGAAATGTCTACATGAAATGTAGAAATAAGTGTGAGAACTGGTTGCTCCTCTGTAGGCGCTGCCACGATTGATTCTGGTGGGAATAGGTGATCAGTGTTGCATTGTGGGACACACGATACTCTTTAGCATATCATTTGCGTACATTAGCAGTAAGTACAGTTAAGCTGCTTTCGAGAGCCGTATGAGACCAAGGCGCAGCAGAGGCGCTTGGAGCGGCACAGGAAGGCATGCTAGCATTGAAAGAGCGTCAAGACGCACTTAATTTTTCAGACACCGCTCTACTCATGTACTTAATGGAGACATGGTACATTTTTTGTGCTTTAATTGAGTTCGGCACGCTGGTGGAGCATCAGTTTGAAACGGTTTCATGTTAATTAATTTCCCCATGTAGACCACTGGCTCCATAGGTGGTCCTCATGCTGTGATTCACACATTATTTTTTGGAAAGGCCTACCTACTTGAGAAGCCAATTAACAAATTCAAACATCTCAAACTGAGGATCAAAAGGAAGTACCAAGGGTGCATTACAATGACCATTGTCTGCAGTCAACAATGATACACAGCAAGGGTCTAAGAAATAATGCTCTTCATTCTTTATACACTGGCAAGATGAATAAGGTTGGAAAAACAGAATGAACTACAACTTCCTGAAACAAAAATGAATTTAAGAAAGAAAAAGGATCCCAAGCACTCTTTTCACTTGTAAAATAACAAACCAATAATGGCACATTCTTGTTCTTCCAACTGTGGGCTTGTATCCCACATACACTGCTGTCAACAGAGAGCACCTCCTGAGGGTTCAGAGGGGCTCCCCCACGCTGAAGACTGCAATACAAGGTTGAGCTCTGCAATTCCATAACCTAATGCACCTTGCTTTATTCTTGTACTCAGATTTTAAGATAACTTTGGTTTCATAGCAACACAGGTACCAGAATAATACCTTTGCTTTATTGTACTACTTGAAAAAATGAAATGCAAATTATCTCCTGCAATGGTTGGTGACTCACAAAAATAGACTGCATTAAACTTCCCACGTTCATTTATGTGTTCAAGACAGCAAACTTTATGCACCCAGTCTACAATATGAATAGGTTATTATCTACAGTAGGCTGCTGCTAAGCCAAACCAGTTGGAACCATGTTCAGATTTAAAAAAAAAAAAGTATATTACTACTAATGCCTTGTCTTTGTTTTATGTTTTTTATATCATATACACGTACAGTATGTGTCACTTTTTCTGTATTTACCAGTGTAGAAATTCATACTAGATAGCTGCCATTAACAATAAGCATATGTTTTATGTATTTATTTAAAATGTCATAGGACTATAAGAACAGTTCTAGAAGACATTCTGGAGACAGGCAACACAATTCTGGCAACACAATGCTTCACTTTTGTGATGATTTGACAGCAGAACAGACTACAATAAACCTGACCAAACCGGCATCTAAATCACAACATAGCCACACAGGGTTCTAGCATAAGTAGCATACTGTATCCCCCTTGTACTTCGTAATGAGCAGAGTGCTAAAGATGCAACTAATGGGAAAAGTGGGGTTCAGTTCACAAGATGGATACGGTACTTTTCCATTCAGACTCTGATTGTTTTTATAATGCACTACGAACTGCAAGGACTGTGCAAGGTGAAAATGAACAACAGCTATGTTGTTCACTTAATCCTCAACCTTTATCTTCAGATTGAGAAATCTTCTTATAAATAAGCTTCCAACAAAAGTTGTTCCCTATTTAAGCTGCAACTGAAGCCAAGAGTTGGCCCTCTGTCTGTACATTGTGTGGTAAGCATTACAAAAAGTCACATATTCTGCTACCATCTTGTTACCAGTATAATACTATTTTTGATTAATACTAATTTCACCCACCAAGTAGAAGACATGCAAACATCAAAACTATGTCAATAGCATACAGCCTTCCTACCATAGAAGAGGTCTTCCAATCCAAGAGAAATACAGTATATACAGTACACACACAAAAATAAAAATGCTACATGGTTTCATTATAGTCTCAGTTTCACTCGAATTTGTGTTTTCAATACAAGTCAAATTCATGGATTTAAATATTTATTCATCATGCAATATTATTAACCTCTCAAGGCAATGGCAATAAATTACTATACCCAAATACTACTGATAGAGAATCATCTTAAGGCACATTAATAGTGTGAAGTTCCTAATCCACACAACTACAAAAAAAAAAAAAAAGAAAAGAAATTCTGAAAATCTATTTTTTCACTATGATATACAGAAGTTCTCTCAGTATACACATCAAGAACACTTATCTTGACTGGCCAAATAAAATGCATTTATTCAGTAGTTTTAAACCCAACCTGCACATAACATTATTTTGTAACAGTTTTGCTCCCATGATATGCTAAAATACAGCAATAAAAGATTAATATAAAATGCAACAGGGGTTGTTTTTCTTATAATATCTGTTAAATCCTGATGTTTAATAAATACTGGGAACATGGGAAGTGGAAAGTGATTATACACAGATATTATATCCCAGCTCAAACAACAGCTGTGGGATATAAAATACCTGAACACTGACTTCAGAGGGCCATTTAGGAAGCACATTTTGGATCTCAATCTTAATGTTGGAAACGATCTGTTAGCTGCCACTTACAGACGGTCACTCCAAGTTTTTTTTTTTTGACAGATTTCCATTACATGAGAGCAGATGTTAAAACTTCATGCTGATTTGAACTCGGCTCTCGCCAAGATAAGCACCAGCTAAGACGTAGCTAATGTGATCCATCTGTGTCTCCATCATTTGCGTTTCCTTCCATATGATGATGTAGATATCCTTCTGCCTAGTGTTGATGGCTGAAGTGTAATGCTGGCTCCAGGGATCAGCTTATTTTGCCTCCCTAGCGCATCAGCACACGCAACGGCTGCGATGCTGGCTCCGGGGATCAACCACAGTGTGGTCTCCCCAGCACGTCAGCATGACAACCATCTGGATTGAGCTAAGTAGGGTACATCTCTGGGGTCTTCAAGTGGGCACCTTCCATCCTCTGTGTTTCGTCAACTAGCCCACGACACCTCAAGAGGGCTCGACGGTGATTCTGGCATCCCAGCATCACCCCACTCTGTCCCCCACTCAACTTACCCGTACATCAGCGTTTCTTTCTTTCTATTGAGCTTGAGATCCCCAGCCAGAATCTTTCCGTCTCAACCACACCCAGTTGCTGCTCCTCTCTGCTGCTTCAGATAAGTTCTTCACTGTGCGACGCATCTCTTGGCCACTGAATCCAACGTCTCTGAAAAACCGGGTTGTAAAGTGTGCCACAAATCCTCGACAACCCACCTCCACTGGGTAAATCCGGACTCTCCATCCTCGTTGTTCCGCTTCAGCGGCTAGTTGAGCATATCACAGTTTCTTCCTCTCATACGCCTCATCTACAGCATCCTCCCATGCCACTGCTAACTCTACTAGGTGAACAAGGCGCGCTGATCCAGACCACAAGACAATATCTGGTCGACGGTTAGTGGTGGCAATCTCAGGTGAAAAAATAAGCCGTTGACCAACATCTGCCAGCATTTTCCAGTCTCTAGCAGCTTCCAGTTGTCCTGGGTAAGGCTTGGTTTTAACACCTTTTCTTGGCGGTTTCTCTCCTGGGTGGAGTAATGTTGTCTTTTGTGTGTAATGTTTTGATGGAACTAGTGGCAACTTATTGGTCATGTTACGCTCATCTTCCAATGCTAAGGCCAAACATCGCGGCACTTGGTCATGGCGCCAAGTAAACTTAGCCTCTTAGTCCTTGGCTAAGAGCCACCTTACATCCTGTCAAAATGTGCCTTAATGTTGCAGGTGATTAACACAAAGGACATGAGTGATCCTCTCCTACCCAGATGTTCAGGTTCTGTGGTGATGGGAGAACATCATATGTTGACCTGATGAGGAAACTGATTCTGCGTTGTTCCACACTCTCCCATCTCATCCATTCTCCCTGCTTGGCCTGGGAAATGGCCTTTATACAACTCATCCTCTCCTCCTGCTTTTGCACCTTGTTGACTACCATCTTCCTCCGTTGAGCTGGGGCTGCCTTGTGCCATATAGGAGGAGCTGAACTGAGACCAAAACCCCCTCTTCCATGCTGAACTTGCCCCATGATATCACCAATTCGAAGGGCAGCCTTTGCATCCTCCACAGCTTTCTTTGCCACCCACTTTCTTCCAGTTTTCAACACAGGTGCTGCCTCCCTTACGTATTTGTCGCGTGACTCTACTAATGTCATTTCCAGTGGGACCTTAGCGCACTTAAACTCCTCTGTTAGAGCGGAGACTGGTAGCTGCAGTATTCCTTTACCATAAAGCCCCACCCTGCTGAGGCAGTGTGGAACTCCCATACATTTCCTGATGTATGAACTAATTAAAGCTTCTAGATTCTCTACTGTTGTCAAAGAAACCTCGTACACAGCCTCGGCAGTAGACCAAACTGAAAGCACCAGAGTTTTAGTTTGCCTGGTAAAGCACTGCTGTCTATGCTCTTCAACCCTTCCACTGCTTGTTGTCTAACTTATCCCACACGAACTGTGTCCTTTAGATCCCTGTCGTACCATCTCCCAAGACTTTTCACTGGCTTCTCAGACGCTGTTGGTATTGCCTCACCATTAATGTAGAATATTTTATGTACTACTTTAACTTGAATTACAGAGATGCTCCTTGATTTAGTAGGCTTGAATTGCATTCATGCCCATTCAATGTTATTAGTTAATTTGCCTAATAACCAATCAGTGCAGGCTACTGTTGTAGTCATGGTTGTCATGTCATCCATGTATGCTCGAATTGGTGGTAGTCGCATTCCAGAAGCCAAGAGCTCTCCTCCTACGACCCATTTTGATGCCCTAATGATTACTTCCATTGCCATGGTAAAAGCCAGTGGAGAAATGGTGCATCCTGCCATTATTCCAACTTCTAGGCATTGCCATGTAGTGCTGAATTCTGAAGTTGAAAAACTAAATTGCAAATCTCCAAAGTAGGCTTTCACTAAATTTGCTATTGTCATCGGTACACTGAAAAAATCAAATGCTGCCCAAAGAAGTTCATGTGGCACTGAACCATATGCATTAGCCAAATCCAGGGATGTCACATGGAGCTCCTTCCTCTCCTTTTTAGCTGTTTTTAGCTTTACAAATTTGAATGGGTCTTTATAAAAGTTATCGCACGCACCTTCTTTAAATAAACTGCTTTTGAACAGGGTTCTGGAAATTGGTGGTATCTTAAAAAATCTTAAAAATAGGTGGAAACAGTATACACAGGGCAAGAACACTGCCAAGAACAAAGCCATGTCTATGCCAGTCATCACTCTGCCGTGCTGTTTTATTAAGGAACAATAAAGGGCATTCACCTTGCTGTCAAGAAGCAAAGGCATAAATCTCATGATATAAGCACGTGAGAATCTAACACTCTGTATGGAACTGTAAGAAGGAACTTTAGGAAATTAGGGCAGCTATATTTAAAGTAGGTCATTTAAAGCCGTAAAAAAAAATTAAAGTAAAGCTGGTGAATAGCAGGGTTACTAATCTGCCATTAATTTCAAACTTAAATTTATGGCATAAGCCATCTGTCTGCACAATAAATAAATCATGTAATGTTAAATACAAACTAATAATCTATTTATTATAAATTCACTGTACTGATTAAGGCAGTATAACCAAATAATGTTGTTCTCCCATCAGCCTGAAGAGGCATGTAGAGAATTGCCATGCAACCTTATACCATGTTGAACCTCTCTTATGTAACTAGACCAGCTGATATGAAAGCAATTCCAGTGCTATTTTAAGTACAATGTGATTATATCATGAATGTATCTATCTTGTTGCAGTATATTTTAAATGCAATTCTACAAACAGTTTAAGTCAGATATGCTTACACAAAGATTATCAACATTGTTTTCAAATGTTTGTTTTTCCCATTTCTAAAATAAAAACATTTATATAAAAAAACAAATTATATATATATATATATATATATATATATATATATATATATATATATATATATATATATACACACACACACACAGATAATTGTGAGGGTCTGGAACCAACTCCCCAGTAATATTGTTGAAGCTGACACCCTGGGATCCTTGAAGAAACTGCTTGATAAGATTCTGGGATCAATAAGCTACTAACAACCAAACGAGCAAGATGGGCAGAATGGCCTCCTCTTGTTTGTAAACTTTCTTATGTTCATATTATATATATATATATATATACATACATACATATATATATATATATATATATATATATATATATATATATATATATATATATATATATATATATATATATATATATATATGAAGCAGTCTGCTAAGAGAACCAGACTGTGTGGTGGGTTACCCAGGCCTCCAGAGGTGAAAAGCAGTGTTAATGAACGTTGTGTTTATATGTTTTAAGACAATTAAACAGAAAAAAGCGACTCACCCGTAAGGCTTCAATCACCAAATCCCTGGCTTCCAGCTCCCCTTCCATAATGCTCAAAAGTGTCAGCAGTTCTGGTTTGCTGAGATTATCCATATTAAACTCACATTTCTGCAACACAAACACAAAAAAAGTGATGTGTGCAGGAGCTGTCTTTTTTTTCTCAAACATGCAAAACAAATACATGTATAATTGTGACAACATTGTCAGCCATTTTCACAGAGCAGGATTGGCACTAATCTTTGATGCAGCATGAAGTGTTTTTACTTTGTATTTCATCCAACCATAATAGGCATAATCCAGAATGCAATGATACTGGAGCCATGTGAACGATAACATCCAGGCCATACCACAAATGTTTTTTTGTGTTTTTATTTTTTATTTTTTACAGACGTTAATTACAAAATGTTATTTTGCAACAAATAGGGTTTACCAATCTGTTACAGTTTAATTCCAGAAGCAGAGGAATAAGGATGCAAGTTTCCAGATCTCCTCTTTGACAACTGAAAAATACACTGTAACTGTATTGCCCTGCAGTTGGCACGACAACCGTATTTACAAACGGCACTTGCTGCGGTTGTGTGTTGTACACACGCACACCTTTCATTACTGAAGTGAGTGACTCCCTGTTAAAACAAACCACTGAAATCGGGCCATCATTACATGCCGATCATGAAGTTTTGTGTGACAATGTTTTTGTTGCTTTTGGAAGAAAGCATTGTATGTAATCGATCGAGAGCTCGTCAAGCACAGCTACGCTCTTTTCTGCAAAACCAGCGGAGACGCCATTTTGCTTTTTCTGTGCTGCTAAATACAGTGGTGACGATCTGCAGTACCATGACGGTAGATCGAAACATTTGGGCGATCTTCCGACCACAAGGCTGGTGGGAACGACTTGAGTGGTTTCCAAATGACTGGATTAAAAATGTATGTATGTCTAAGGAGTCGTATATGCGTCTTTGTCATTTACTGAGACATTTCCTGGAGTGCCAAAACACACAGATGAGACGTTTGGTATCGGTGGAAAAACGAGTTGCGGTCGCACTGTGGCGTTTGGGGATACGAATTGTCCCATATTGTTTCATTTAAGTTGCAAAACCGAAAATACAATTTTGTTTTTCTTACAACAAAATATTATACAACTGTACTTTGATTAAATAAAAAGTGTATTATATGTGTGCACTATTTACCATTGTTATGCATGTACTATTCATCAATATTACAAAATCAACTTGGCTCATCAGGCACTGATAAACAATGACATCATTAGTTGCGCAAAAATCCACTGAGCACCAACTGCGTTTGTAATACACACACATACACACACACACACACACACACACAGTTAGTGCGCATTAACTAACCAAACTAAATTAATAACCACACTCGATACTTGCTCTGAAAAGGATTAACTAGTGTGGTTGTCGCTGCCCTTTGTAACTGAACTGTGTGTGTATACAAATGGTACGTATTAAGAGCAAAAGGTGAACTCACAACCGTATTTAGCTTGTACATAGTGTACATAGCCTAAGTCGCCTTGGATAAAGGCTTCTGCCAAATAAACAAATAACAATAATAATAATAATAATAATAATAATAATAATAATAAAATACAAACTGCAGTTAATTCACTGGCATTATGCACATGTTCCTAGCTAGTTCAGTAACTGCCAAACAAGGTCACTAAATAAGCATGCCGGGTATGTAATTGGGAATGAAATCAGCACAAACACTAGGTTGTGGTAAATCTGTTGTGAGGAGATGAGGAAACAATACAATCTCATATCAGTGGACCCCCTCCCCCTTGATTTTCTGCAGTGCAGCTGAATCACTTCAAGACATTAAACTAACATTAGCAACACTGCACAACAGTCCCAGTACTGCGTTCTTCTCCCACCCTCTCAAATTCTTACTCTCCTCTATGTTGCCTTTTAACATTATCTTTCCTTCCTTATTCTTTGCATTTCTTTCTAGTAAGCCACATTTAACAGTTCATAGCTCCCCTCCCCCCCAACTGCTGAATTAAAATAAATAAATAAATAAATAAATAAATAAATAAATAAATAAAAAAATGTATTAAAATCTGCTGCAAGGTCTACTGCCAATGGACAATAACTAAGCTGTCCATCAACAGTCAGTCAATACCTATTGTACTTTTGTTTCTGGATTCAGAAGCAAATCAAACAATGCCAACTATTTGGGGTTTATCAGCTACCAACTGTGGGATAGGTCTAATTTATCAACATCAAGAAGAACCAACCGCTTCCTGGCACAACTGAGATCTGCAATCTAACCACATCTCTCAGATGAGTTCTGATCAGGGTCATAGAGATGAGGGAAGACCACAACAATTAAGCGTGCCCTTCCCCCTCACCCCAGTCAAGATTTGGGTAAATCTGCTGAATGGAGCACCTCAATTGTGCGACAGACAATAACGCCGGCATGCAGACACCTAGTTAATTTAACAATAATGACAATAGGCAGAATGTGGACTGCATTTATACTACTCTAAACGGTAAAACTCAGTATAGGACATATTATTAAACAAGCATCTGTCGCAATCTTGCGAGATAGGCTGAACCCTCTGGGCCGCATTCCCGACTGCTATACCATCTCACTAATTACAGTAAGTCATTAAAAATTAAACGACATTCCGTGGAAACATTTACTTACTCGTTCCAAGTGTAATCCGTAAAGCCTGGCTTTGTTAAATAAAACTGCTATTATTATTATTATTATTATTATTATTATTATTATTAGTCTTTTAAAGTCATAAATACTGTATAGGCTTATTGCGGCGGTTTTTAAAAGTTAGACCCAGCATCGACCTATCTATGCCATTAAAATAGCAGAGCATATCTTAAACTGCAATAATCTATTTATATAGTAACACTTTAAATTACACTGTAATTCCTCCACTTAATCCTTAATAATTTCCACTACAGGTTATAATAACTGAGTTGGATAATACAAAGAATGAAAGGTAAAATATCTATCACCAGCACAACCAAACACCCAGATCTACTTATAAATGTATATGTTACGTTTAATAAAGTATGTACATTATACTAGTGACGTCTTTCTTGAAAAACGTAAAATGCGCGACAATAGTAGTAAACCCACTGCAAACCACGCAAACAAAAGTAAAAAAAAAAAAAAAAGTGGGGGCGGAGAGGGGGAGAGATAGGAAAATTCACCGGTTTAAAATATTTCCTTTGGTATGAAATCGCAAATTTCAGCATGTCAAACATGAAAACAACTGCATGTATGGCTGCTGTGAAAACACGATAATGTGCATTGCAATAGACACTGAAAGCCCAAAAAGAAATTCAGCGAGTAAAAAGACGATCCGTGCAGAGAAAATGAAGAACATTCACCGAAAGCAGGAAACATTACCATTCCTACATGGAAACTGTTTATTACGAACAACTCCGCAGCGCACACACACACAACCAATCAATCAATCAATCTGAATACATTGTACAAAAAAATAGCATCGCTCTCGGCAGATATAAGACCCCAAAGCATAGGAAAGCCGCTGGATAACTATTTATTTTAATGCAATGCTTTAACTCGTTTTTTGTTTGTACAAGGTCCTACCGTTTCTAGGCTTCCGTGCAATGCTGTTGTTGTTGTTAACGTTTGAATCGGAGGAAGCTGCTCTCCGCTTGCTCCCTCCGTCGCCATCTTCCTACTGTAGCGGTTGGGAATAAGAGCACCAAGAGATCAGAGAAGAACACATTCGATGCTGCTTTAACCACTGCACTGCTGGGTGGCAACTCAGAACACTGGTTTTGCATATTTTTTAAGGGTATGCTTACCATAGCATTCATCTTACTGTATACATTTAACTCGAGAATGAATGTTACATATAAAACTTACATGTTTCAGATGTGCAGTTTGAGATTCTATGTAGAGCGGTTAAATTTTTATAAATAAAAATGTTGTTTTTTAAACGAATACATGTTGTATTTTTAGCTAAGCATTTAACATTTTTGTAATTGTTTTTATGTATTTATTTATTTAAAAAATGCATGTATATCTTAATTGATTAAAAAGGATAAATTGAAAGCATAGTTTTAAGGGCTTCAATTTTTAAACTTCTGATGAAATGTTAGTAATCCTGTGATATGCTGACTATATATATTTTACCTCAAATGAGGACATATATATATATATATATATATATATATATATATATATATATATATATATATATATATATATATATATATATTGTCCTCATTTGAGGTAAGGCTATTTTTTAATTGTTTGAAGCATTTTTAACTGGCATCTATCTATCTGTTATTTTAATTTTCTCTATTGCTATGATAACTTTGTTAACTGCAAAGGCTAAATCGAAATGTAATGTATCAAATTACATAAATACAGCTTGTGTTCTGATTTTTTTTTTCATGTAATGTGACTTGTTGACCATATAGAGATCACAAAAACTGAACATAGCCACTGCCTCTCTGTGAGCCAGTTACATTTCGGGTTGTACCCGATTTCACTTTCAGCAGTAGCAGGCTATAAATGGCACATGTGAGTTGAGTTCCAGCCCAGGAAGCTTTCATAGTGGTGATTCTGTTGTACTGAGAACACTTTCCAGGAAACTCATCTGGAGCTGAGTTTGTCACCTTATCTTGTCATATCTTCCTTAAATGTAAAAAAAATATAAAAAAATAAAAAACATTTTATCTTTCAAAACTAGCATACCCACTGCTATTGCAACTCTTGGGAACAGCTTTAAGCATTGATATTCAAAGCCTTCTCTGTGTATCTCCCACAGTGCTTTGTCTTTTTATTCTGTTTTCCAGATATAACCAAACTAAAATAAAGATAAGACAGGTATGCTGTAGTTAAACACAATACAATGATGACAGAAGAGGATTCGTGGTGATGATAAGAGGAATAAAGTGCCTACTTAGTGTCACCATTGTACAAAAAAAGACATTTAAGATTGTTCTTTATCAAAACGGGCAAAAGTCTCACTAGTACTAAATTAGATGTACAAAAATTATCTGCAATTAGTGTACCTTTAGATAAGGATGGATCTCCGAGATGCTTTCATGTTTGTGTTAAATTTAGCAGTGTCAGCTGTACCCATTTCCTCAAAAATGTGCAGTCAAATACTGATGAACTGACCCAAAACCTGAAGATCCTAAATCTATGTCATTTGTAAATGTCATTTTAAGCTGAAGTGCAGAACACAAACAAGAAAAACAGTGCATGCAACAGTTAAAAAAAAAGTATGACAAACAAAAAAGAAAGACACAGCCCTCCAGAGAGCAATGGCAACATTTTAAAAACTCAGGAAACACACATTTGATACATTCAAATAGATTCAGCCAAGCAGCCAGTCAAATTACCCTCATCCCAATTACAGTTCCTATGGAACACATTGACAAAAAATAATCATTTCAGACATAGATGGGCTACTATTATAATTATAAATATGTTTTGTCATAATGGTCATTACTTGTGCACACATTCGATAACTAAAGCTTGAAAAACAATTGCCCAGAGCTGTGGAATGGTTCTGCAAAAGACAAATTGCTCCTAGAAGTAACATCAAGAGGTCAGTCTACTGTAGACTGTACCACTTCTTTAACGTAATGCTATGCTTGCTACTGCGTTCCTGTGCACCTTTAATAAATGTTTTGAAAGTAAATTAGTGGAAGGCAAAACAATGACCTTCTATTTAACTGTCTGAAATGTTGTACACTCTTAATGTACAATGTAGTACTGCATAATACATTATCTTGGGCTACATAGGGATTCTGCAAAGAAACCCCTCTGTTCTAATTCGCTCTGCCTAATTCAACTTGAACTTGTGCCAAATTTGGCTAATTATGTTTGGAGTAATTGACCAGCCTTCAGCAAAAGTCTACTGGTAGATGTCTAGCAGTATTTGGTGGAAGGGCTGTGCATGCTACTCTGCAAATGACATTATACTCCACAGGCATCTGTTTGGCGAAGCATGTGAATTGTAATATAATCAAAACTGTACCTTAGTTCATACATGCTTATGTAACAGAGGTTTAATTCAATAAAACATACACTAAACAGAACTGGGTAAAGACTGGTGTACCAGTTATGGTCTGGGAGGAATGATAGTGCTTATGAGAAGTAATAATACATAAAAATGACAGTATAAACCCTCAAACAGTGAGGGCAGGGGTATTAACAGAGGGGAGGCCTGTTTTTATAATCTCCTTCTCTATCTGATGCTTTGGTATTTGGCATTTTGGGGGGGATGTCCACAGGAGAAAGACCAGGACTGGTCATAAAGATTTACAATACTCTATCAATATTTTAGATACAGCAGCATAGTAAATTTCAGTCAGCTGGTGGCGCTGTGGTGCTGTATTGGTTTTTGTTTGCTTAAACATGTTTTCCAGTTTTTTTTTTAAAACTACTTTGTTCTAACTTACAACAAAACAAGTCAGAGAATCATTTTAAAGTTATTAGTTCAGCAAATTGCATTGAAAAACAGTAAGGTGCTAACAAAAATAAATAAATAAATACATTAAAAAAAAGAAAAAGTGCATATAGTTTTTAAAATTGAAATATTGAACTATGTTTCTAATACTTTGTTTTAATACACTTACACTGATTATAAATGTAAAACACTTGTTGATACCTCTTGGACAAGTTTGACCTGAAACAAATGGTATCAGTTTAGATAAATAAATAAAAACATACTCCATTATTTGCAATGGAGCACACTCTTCTGTACATGAAATACATGTAACCTCCTGGTTTGCTTTCCACTCAGCCATAATGTCTGAGTAGAAAACAAACCAAGACTTGGAAATCCATCTTTATGAAGTTGTTCTTCTCTTATGCAATGCACACTTCTGGAAGTGACAAACAAAAGTGTGCCTTTTCCATCACCCCCCTCTCAGCTGGACTTGGCTCTCCTTGACTCCCCCATTGTTGCTAACAGCAGTCACAATGGTTTCCTGTTCAAAATGAATGGGCACTAGATGAAGCAGTGTCTCAATACGACAGCGAGCTAGTGTGCTAATGTGTTGACCCTCTGCATGTGAAACCTGTCTGGAAAATGAATCCTAACTCTGGTGACTAGGCCGGGCTCCAAAGAGGGAAGCAGTAAAGTTTACAGATATCGATTTTGGGGCGGGGCGGGCGAGCTGCCCTTCTAGTTGAGTGAAATTATTGCTTATCCTTTCCTGCCAAGTGTCTGTTAGGGGATGGAAATACAACATCAGCAATTTCGAGGGTTTAAAGTTATTACATATTAATATTTGGAATCTTGTTTGAAAACAAAACTATCCTATGCCAATGGGTAATAATAGGAAATCGGTATGCACATCAGTTGTTTTTATGTTGCCACAATAATTTGTTTAGAGTACAACAACCATCACTTACAACAGCCCTCCCTGCCCCCATTAACACTAATACATTCAGTATTTATGAAGGCAAGGAGAAAAAAAGGTATGTAAGAAATTAACTTAAAGCGAAAGTATGTTGCCTTGGAGTAGCTTTTCCTTTTCTGTAACAAAGGGTGGTCTGGGCCTGTCTTTTGTGATTAACAGAGACAAAAGGCAGCTCATTCTCATTTGTAATGTATGTAGGAGGCTGGATGGAGCTGAGGCATGTCAAATGAGCCGCTTACCCTCTGAAGCCTAGACATTAATGGGAGGCAGGTGGAATAAGTACAAAGACATGGCTCACTCTGCTCTGTTTTATTTTACTTTTGAACATCTTGAATGTACAGTATGTACTCTATAGCTTGTACAGGGACAGGCTTCAATGTTGATTTTTGTGAAATTATCATTTTCATTTACCACCTTAAAAGCTTAAGCTTAAATGATGATCTGTTGAAATTATTATTTGAAAATAAAACATGAACGTCTTACAGTGCCACTATTACTATATCCACACTACCTAACTCATGTGTTGAAACAATGTGATTTCCATTCATTTCATTCACAATTAAGTGAGGATCAAGGTACTGTGAATAAGGGTTATGTTGAGAACATAATTCAAACACAAATTGCCAGTCACATTATGAAAATGTACTTATAATAACTTTCAGTCGGGCAATCTTGACAAAAGGGAATTCAGATTTTCTGGTTTAAAGTGTGGTGCCAATTTCTGATCTCATAGCCTGGATATGAAGTTTCTCAGCTCTGCATTATTCATGTGAATACAGTATTTTATTTGTAACTCATCAAGCTGCCAATGGCTAGTTTTATTTCAGTATGCAGAAGTTGAATCTCCATTCCCTCCCATTTCAGAACAATAGCGACTTTGATATGATTCAGCTGCAAGGGTTCGTGACCATGGAGTATGCAGTAGCTGACATTCGTCTCAACCAAGCACTGTTTCTCTCACAAGAAAGATTCTGCCTTTTTCTATCTGCTCTGTAGTTAAAAAAAAAAAAAAATCTCAGGAGACATTTTAGGAAATGCTGTATCTTTGCTGTCAGTCAGCAGGACAGCATGTACATTTTTTTAAATAACGTCAACAAACCCTCCTGTAAAAGCAAAAGTACAGCCTAATTTTCATTGTTATAAATGCAAATAAAATACAAAAAGAAAAGCTTTATCCAAACTACTTTAATCCAAACTGCCCCTAAATCCCTGGAGAAGGTACATAGGTTGCCCTCTTCTGTTGAATTTCTGTTTACAGCCCCGTTATCGTGTGCTAAAGTTGCAGCACTGGCTACGTTGACACTACACTTCGATTTGTAAACTGGAAAGAGGCACTGCTAGGGTTGCTTTAGAAATGCTGCTCTGATGACTTATTATGTAAATATAATGATATTCATATTTTATTAATACTGTATGAAGACATTTCACGTCATTACACTTAAAACAATCTAAAATAGGTAACATGTTTTTCAATCCAAGCAGTCTGTCACCCTCAGGGGGGGGTCTGTCCTCCAGTATGAAAACCTCTGTCCTAACATGCTCTACCCATATGAAATCTTGTCCTTCCTTTGTCAAGTCCCCAGACCACATGGGATAAAATACTATAATAAAGGACTAAATAATATGTATTTTTAAGAATTTAATCAAAATGGCGTCCCACCTGTGATTTGCAGGTCCTTCCCTTATTTACCCTGCTTTATTTCCCAAAAGAGACAACACAATAATTGACAATTTCACACCTCTATCCAATCTGAATTATTAAATACCTAATTTATAATCAAGGAGGGCTGAATAATTTTATATGTTGATGAAGTAAACATGCTGTGCTTACTATTTGTATGATTTAAATTATTAAAATGATCAATAACTGACAGTCTTTCTGCACAGTTCCTTTTTCAATTAGCAGAGCATTGCTAAACCATTACTTGGGTCTACTATAGATAGGCAGATCGTTATTACAAAATATTGCTGTATTGTATAGTTAGGGCTTCTGTTTTTCGTTTTTTTTTTATTAATTTCCTTTTTCTGTGGTTATTTTTTAGCTATTTTCGAGTTATACGTAAAAGTTGTTTTTATTCTTCTGGGGTTTTTGTGTGTTTAGGCTATTTTTTTTACATTTTACCACAATTTACAATTCTGTTTTAAATTCCACAAGTGTAAATACTCCCTATTAAACTGGAATATAGCTATAAATCTCGTGAGCAAGAACAGTCCTCCCTTTCTTGTAATCTCATTTTAAATCTTGCAAGCGTGTTACAATCCTCCAATAGAAATGTAGGAATTTGCTGCAACTCAGTGGTACAAATCAGGAAGGAGGGACATTGCCCAACTGCACTGCACACATTTTTTTTGCAGCTTATTTATTTTATCACGGGGAAAGGGGTCAAGTCACCGTGAATTGAGTAACCAATTACACTGAGCAAGTCACTTAACCTCCTTGTGCTCCGTCTTTCGGGTGAGACGTAATTGTAAGTGACTCTGCAGCTGATGCATAGTTCACACACCTTAGTCTCTGTAAGTCGCCTTGGATAAAGGCGTCTGCTAAATAAACAAATAATAAACAAATAATAAATTACAGTGCTTTTTCCGGTGTTGATTGGATATAACCGATGTAAGTATTTTTGTATCAGGGGTGTTTTATCTGTTTTCATTGGTTAAAAATGAAAATCAGAAGTCCTATGTATAGTTAACTAAGCCCATGCTCTATCAGCCACGTACTGTACAGCTACCAGCAGGCGTTACAGCGAGTTGGTACCAATATAACAACTGTTAAAATCCTACAGTACTACAGAAAGTGCATGTTAGCAATCAGTGTTTCTATTTTTCAGTAGAACAACCTGACCGGTGTGTTCTGTACAGTAAGCAACACAGAAGATGTGATGTCAAAAGCTGAGTAATTGTATTATGTTCTGATTTTTAACTGGTTATGAGAAAATTGCTGCATGTTTTAGCAAACATGTATTTTAATTTCAAAACATTAAATCTGGTAATGCACTAAAGAAATCGCTGTTTGCAAACCATGCATTTAGACTTTCTTGCACTTCCTGGGTCAGTCTACCTGGAGGGTAAAATTGTCCCCACCCCTTCCCTGGCAACAGCATATCAGCTGCTTCCCTTATTGACTGACATTCTTTCAGAAAGTGAAATGACCAAGGAAGTAAAGCAGTAACAGACTTCCTGGAAGGAAAGGCAAGCAGACTGTGAGCCTTCTTTATTTGTTTGTAGTGCCGGACGTCTGTTTTATAATGGAAATACATGTTTACTATAACATGTGTGTCTTTAAAAACTGCACATCTGAGACCAATATATCTAATTGAAGTGCAAAATGGGTAATATGTTTGACAATTACTTTCAGTTAAATTGGTCACATAGGTTCATAAGGAATAACTGGTGTAATATGAGGATTAATGATGGAGTGATGTACATTTAAAGGATTAACACTTTTCCTATTATATTCATTTACTATTGGTTAGCAAACTGGTTGACATTTGATAAACATATTTGTCTAGTAGTTGCTATTTTATCCTGAAATCTCAAACAACGACATTCCAATGATTTCTTTGTTTACCTCTTGTGAACACAGTAAACACCAACACTTTTCTGCACAGCTCCTTTAAGAAGAGCTTTGCTCACAATGGTAAAAAGGAAGGTTCTTTCATTTGTCACGATTAAAGGATGTGGGGGCGGCAACAGCAGACCTAAACCAACTTCTTTTCAGAAACATAAATCTTAAAATTGCATTATCATACAGATTATTCTTAGGGACTAGATGTGTGTGGCACAAATGAATAATCTGTTTACTATAGTGTTCACATAACATTTAAAATCAGCATTTCTAGAAAAAGAAAAGTGACATTGTATTATGTTGGACATTTTCTTAAAGCTTTAAAATTAATAGAAATAACCTCCAGAAACCCCAAGGTGTATGTGGGATTGACCAGGACTAAAGTAATGATTTTACCTCACAAAATACATTTTTAAACATGCACAAAATGTGACTGATTGAGAAAAACGCACAATTAAAAATAAAAGACAGGTTCTACAATGTGAATAGAACTAAATATCAAACAAATTGGATAATTACATCTCCCCTTGTTTTCTGTGATTTTTAATAGCATTTGAGACATTTCTACATGACTCACTTTGACTGCCATTTGAAGTTCTTTCAGTTTGTACTTTAAATGGCATGTGTAGCATTTGCCATGTATAGACAATTTCCTTCTAATAAATACATCATAACAATATATGACACTCGAAAGATATTCAAGAAAAAAGCTTCCAAGTATTAAAAATATATTTTGTGCAGATAAGGTTGGTTTCAGGTAGGTATGGAAAAGCACCAAAAATAATTAGTAATTTAAAAAAAAATAAGAACTAGAATATTGCAGTGCAGTTCTAAGTTTGCTGCACTAAAGTTGAATATGTGTCTCCACCTATTGGCTGAGTTGAGTACTACAGATGTTTAAGAGTCATAACACATTCAGATGCAGACACTTTATTCCAAATAGCGGGAACTAATTTGTGTGTGCAGTGTGTTGTGTATCACTATGACAAGTAGGCTACTATTTAAAACACAAAACTCCTTTTGAGTTTATAGTTCATCTTGTTTCACATTAAACAGTGCTAACCAATGTATTGTATTGCCTCTTAGAAGCAATATCTACCTTGTGCTAAATCTCTTTTGGTTATTTGCATTACTTTTCAGGATATGTATATTTAGAGTAAATTATACCTACGACACAGTAAGTGATTTATGCAACAGGAAGCTAAAGCAAGATTTAATCCATTGTGTTTTAGTACACTCATTAGATTCAACATGGACGAATGAAGTACTACACCTTTAAAATGACTCTTCTCTTTTGAAACCGAAAAAAGTCAAGATGTAAAACATCTCTCTGCAAGTATATATGAGTGAAGTAATTATTTTAAATGCTTGCCTACATATACATCATTACGCCAGTAACCTAATTGAATAATTGAATACTGTGATAATATCGGCAGTTGAAATACATATAGTTAAATCGATTTTTAATATCTTTAGTCAGAACAGGTCAATTACTACAGATCAATAATTCTTACACAAATACATAATAACAAAAGTATGGTCAATAGATATGGTTAATTGATAATATTAAGATGATAATATTAAGACTAATGATGATTATACTATCCAATCACATACAGAATCTGCTCTTGTCAAAGCACTTATTTTTGCACTGGTAATATCAGACCATTTAATAGTTAATATACAATATAAATCCTGTATTAAATGCAAAGATAAATGTAATCTCAAATTAAACAAGTTCCACAGTTTAAAATAGGACAATTAATGTATAATCACAAAGGTATGTTTTTGTAAGAAGAAAAAATAAATGTTTTAAACCCATATCAAATGCATATGCTGATCAGGACTCAGCAAACTCACTTCTGGTCTTTAAAATAACAGATTCAAGTCCCCAGTTTACATGAACTCAACACCGGAACAGGGGTTGTGTGCATGCAATGCAGAAGACTTCATAAAAACTTTGGAACTGGTCAAAGCAGAACTAAAAACGTGCCAACGTTTGAAGTAATGCACATTTTTATTACCAAGGTCTTCTTTTTACTTTTTGTTTTACGTTGTTCACGATGCACTGTAATATTTGAGTACCATGCTTCAATCAAAATTAAAAATGAAACAGCTAGAGGCTAATCACATGCCAATCCCTGATGCAAGCAGAAAGAGACATATCCATGGCAACGGCACCCTGTCCACTGAGTCACAATTAAACCCCAGGCACAATATGGCTTTAAAAGGGTTCTAGTTTGTACAGGAATTTGACCATCTTAACAAGACCCCTTCCCTTTTTAAAGCAGTGTTTGTTTTGGAAATGATTTCTTAATTGTGTTGTCCTGAGTAGTGGGGGCAGGGAGTATAAAACAAATGTTCTGTAAAGGCTAGTGTATAAATAGTGTAAACACTATTAATCGTGGTGGGGACAGTATTTCCACAGCACTTGTTTAAGTAAGGTACTTTTTAGCAGCTGCGGCAGATGAATAATTAAAGCAATACGTATGACTTCAACCAACATTTCTATTTAACCCAGACCTTTGTCTCGCACTGCACATTAAGCAGATCGTTTCTTGCAGTCATATTTTGAAAATACATTATGTAATTATTGTAGCATTCACACTCATTTGCTTTTTTTTTAGCAACGATTTTAGGAGATTGATTTTTTTTTTTTAACGATCCCTAACCCATAATTACAGACAAGGGTTACAATATTTTTCAATTATTTACACTTACTTGTTAACAAATATAAAATAAAAATATAATAATAATAATAATAATAATAATAATAATAATAATAATAATAATAATAATAATAATAATAATAATAATAATATTTAGGACACAGGGCGTTTTTTATGTCAGTAGGACACAGTTGAAACATTGTTGATAAACACTGTCAGGTCCTGTGTCAAAGTAAATGAAAAACATACCGATAGATGAGAGTAACAGAAGATGCTTAGGGGCTTACAAGTAAGGAGTGGAAGGGTTAATCTTGTAACAACACTGTCATTGCTCTATGGAATTTCAGTAAAGGTTGGGGTCAGAAAACTGGGCTCAGGCATTACTGATACTTTGTAAAGCAGAAGGTTGTCATTATTGTTAACAATTTGCATAACCAACTATACAGTAAATACATCATCATATATAAACAACAAAATCCATATTGAAAGTAGAACCCTTTGTGACATGATGGTCTGCATCCATGCATCCTTTGATGCGGAGAACTAAACTTAGAACTCCACTTAATACATGATGTGTCTTACTCCCTAAAAAAACAATCAACAACCCATATAAATGATCCCTCCATTCAAAGGTCAAAACTTTTGATAGCTTTAATTGTCTGCCAAAAAACAGAGTTTAATATTGTAAGTCCCATGTTCCCAAAAGCTATTAGTTCCAGTTCACTGCATTCTGGTATTGGAGAGTGGGACATGAAAATGCAGATACAAACAAGGTATTTAATAGAAAATGACTTTAATATATTTCTCCAGCCAAACAATTCCACCACACCCACTCTTTGAAGCACTTGCATACCTTATTATTAGCCTTTTTGGATTTTAATTGAAAGGCACAATGCACTGTGAATGACAATTAGGATAATTAGAACTGAAGTCATTGTATTTTATCTTGCTCTTAATTGTATTAATACTTGTACTGTGATTCTTGAAATGTATTTGTTTACGACTGTATGTCGCCCTGGATAAGGGTGTCTGTTAAATAAATAAATAAATAAATAAATAAATAAATAATAATAATAATAATAATAATAATAATAATAATAATAAAAGCAGTTTTAATGAAAACACTTTTAACTGGAATTACAGTTAGAATTGAAATCACATGTAAAACACAAGCCTATACTATATGCCAGCTTACAATTGGGCAGAAATGGGTTACATACACGATCATCTCCCATATCATACTGTATTGTGTTTAACCTATATCATGTGTGTTTCTATGAGTATTAAATGTTTATTAGAAGTTATTTTGAAAACAGAGACAGCAGATTTGATGAACACTTGACGACTGAAAGCTTGTTACTACTTCGTTAGAAACAAATTGCATTGGTGCCACAAATATAACCTTTTCCATTAACGACTAATTTTTTGAGCCTACTCTACATTTGCATACAGAATAATTTGAAATGTCTTTCAATATGGTTACAATGTGTCGTATACTGTGTGATAAATAATGTGTACGACATAATTAAAATAATTCAAATTCAGGACATATTTTGTCAAAGTGACTTAAAAAAAAAAAATCCAATCAAGAGGTTAAGAATACATGGCGGTGTAATGAAAGACTAATTCATTGCCTGTCACTCAGTGTACTGTAGAGAGTAGCCCACAGCAGCATGCTGCATACACTGGTTGCTGTGCATGACTCACATGTTTTGTAATGAAAAGCCTGTACTAAAAAAAAAGCTGATACATTGTGGCAATGTGCCCCGCCCCTGTGTGCATGTTATATGTTGCATGTTGCATGTGTTAATGTTGGTGTATAGCGATTGGTACACGGGATATAAGCGGGTCTGTGTTTCACGTGTGTTTACATTTTTAAACACACGTGAAACACAGACCCGCTTATATCCCGTGTACCAATCGCTATACACCAACATTAACACATGCAACATGCAACATATAACATGCACACAGGGGCGGGGCACATTGCCACATACATATAGAGAGGAAAACAAAGTACTGTACATTCTGAAGAGTAGATTGTCTCAAAACGATACACAATGCCGTTAAATCGAGCGGTTTCTGCTTGCTTGGTCTAACATATGTAAACTACACATATCTGTGATCTTCTAGTTAGGTCTGTTATTCCCGTCGGCCCCTACGACCGACGATTGTTGGAGGTACTGCTTTGATTATTTTTTTAAAATTACAAAATCAATCAGGTAAATATCCCGTAAAGACATCACCATGTCAACCGCACTGGAGAGCTATATCAACCGTATCCTTTTTTCAATGTATTTATGTTTGAATGAATGAAAAACAATGAATGGTCGGCCGCGTAAATTACTTCAGAACTGTTCCGCTGTGTAAGGCCTGTTGTGAGATTTATTCACTGTCCGAAGGAGAATATTTTTTGGATAAATGCAAATTTTATGTGAATACAAGAGACTGTGTATTATATATATATATATATATTAAACCACGGTACTCCAGTGCATCACCCAGAGAGCAGTGTAAGTATCGTCGTTTAAAAAAATAAAAGTACGGTATGTATACACTGTACCAAACAGGTATTTTGACCGAGGCGCTGTTTTCAGATCAATACAGAAGATAGTACACGCAAAAAGATAAATACATTGCACATGGTATGTCTTCTTCGATTACTGTATCCTTCAATGGGGTACGGTGCACTTAACTCTCAAAAATAGAACATTCTGACACATTTTTGCTCGTTAAGCTTTAATAGTCCATTTTAAGAACAATAAAGTGAGAAAAGTACAGAAATTACGACTATTTATGAAATATAGGTGAAAACATTACTGCGCATTACCTTTCAGTTCAGGGCGGGTAGCATCGAATGTAGTAGCTACTAGAGGGTGCACATTAACTGTAACACAACACAAAAATAACATTCTACCAAATTTCTCATTATTGACCTTTATTATATTAATTGAAATAATTATAGTAAAAAAAAAACATGCGTAAAAGAAAATGTTATTTACTTACAAAAATATAGTAAAACAAAATACAGCTGCAACTTCAGTCGAAGCCACATCATATGCGACTTGCACCTTACCACTAGCCCTACACCTAACCCTAAACTAAATCGCTCTCAACTGTTACTATTATTTCAGCACTAACTGTTAATATTATTTCAACGCCGTTTCTTTTGTACCGTCTAGTGGCTTCTACATACTGCGCTCAACTATCTGATCTAAAAAGTAATATGCAGTAACGTTTTAACCTGTATTTCATAAATAAGTTAATTTCCGTATTTTCCTCGCTTTATTTATCGTTAAATTAACTAAGCTTAACGAGAAAAAAGTTGGCAGAATTTTCTATTTTTGAGTGCGAGTTGAGACGTGTACCGTAACCCTAAATGTGGTTCTTCGACTTAAAATTGATATTCATGGCATTCTTCACGTTTCAAAATACTTGAGACGATGTTTTGTGAAATTGTAGATTATAGAGAAATAAAACAAAAACCTTCAAAGTATGAGTATTGTGAATATTATTTATGTTTACTGGAACATTTGTACTCATAAAAAAAATTCAGAAAGATTGTTCTGATTAATATTCAGCAGCAGAGCTTCCCATACTTAGGCAGAATCGCCAGACGCCTGCATCATCATCTAGCCATATGCGAGGTCATGATTTTGTTTCCTGCTTGAGGTTGCTTTTCCATGGTTATATTGATTAGTATTGCATGTATTTCACCCGTTGCTACACACAAAAAAAAAAACCCTGACAGATGTTTATTGAGAGATAATTTCAAGTGCGAGGTTGATAAGGAAAGAGGAGACAGGACATTATGCATGCTACCAATTGTCATTTTGTTGTCTTAGGCACATTTGCATTTGAAAAAAAAGCTAACATTCCTTAACTCTTGGACACCAGGTACTGTTGCAATTGTTACATCTGATGGGAGAATGATTGTGGTAAGTATTTTAATGCATTCTGTATTTTTTTATTTTTTTTTATTTCACATGTGTACTGGTAATCTAATTAAAATTCAAAGTGCATTATTAGCGTGACCAGTATTAAGTATTGCCAAAGCATTGATTACCATTGTCATTTTATGTACTGGTAATCACCACTGCTTCGTTCTTCCAATATAAATGTAAATATTTCAAACTTGGTATACATGTCAGCATAATTTCTCCCAGCTATTTTTGATGAGATAGTGTTAAGTAATCAGCGCTAAATATTTTTGTATGTGTTGTTTTCGTCCAATTAAAAAAGCTGACAATAAATGATGTTACTTTGTAACTGTGCACATCAGGTGGCAAAACTTACATAAAATATGTGCATTTACTTAATTATACGACAGCTACGTCATAAGGTAAACAGAAACGCCCATCTTTTTTTTGTGTGATTCACTATGCTGAGCTGTTCCAGTTGGGTGTGAGGGGCCAACTTTCATGCTACAGACAGTTGTGTTAGAGTGAGAATTTTGCAGTTGATGGTTGCATGTCTTTTCTAGTATCCACATCAAAATAAAGAAATACTGGGTAATAAAAGACTTAAATGCTGTGTATAATTTTTTCTCAACAGGGGACATTAAAAGGATTTGATCAGACTATTAATCTAATCCTGGATGAGAGTCACGAACGAGTATTCAGTTCTACTCAAGGAGTTGAACAAGTGGTATTGGGATTGTATATCGTTAGAGGAGATAACGTGTAAGTGCCTTACCATTTTTTTTTAAATTGAGTTATTTGTAGTTTTTTTTATTGTTAAATATCATACTTTTTACTAGGATAGGTACAGTACAAATGTAAAGCAACGGTCTTATCATTTACCTGACGATTATTCATGCTGCATTAATACTGTGCGTATATGTTTTTAATATTGCAGGGCAGTAATTGGAGAAATTGATGAAGAAACAGATTCTGCTCTGGATTTAGGAAACATCCGTGCTGAACCCCTGAATTCAGTTGTACACTGACGTCTTGAGTCAGAATTAAGGACTTTTCACATTTATTTTGTTTGGTTGATCTTGTGGTTTGAGAATCAGTTTTAAAAGGACTTGCTACTTTTTGGGGATTGTTTAGTGATTATATATATATATATATATATATATATATATATATATAACAACCTTTATCTGGTTTTAAAAAAATGCAAACAATCTATATGTCTAAACAGTAATGAGTAGCAGCTCTTAATTAGCAATAACTTCTTCCTTGCATGTAAATAAAAATCACTTGGCCATGAAAAAGCCAATAGATCATTTGCATTGTTGATGTTCTGTGTCAGTTGTAATACTGCAATAGATGACTATTTGGCCTACCTGGCTATTTATTTCACCAACATTTATAATTAAAGTACCCTGTTTTTTTATAGTAATGTGTCATGTTTATCAGTGAATTAAAGTTTTTTTTTTATTTTTTATATAAATTATTATGTATAAAACAGCTTCAGGGATACACATTGCAGTTTATAGGGGCCGGTTTGTGAACGAAGGTTGTCAAAAGTCACTCTACAGTGGATGGAAGTGACCTATATTACATACATCCCAAGGAAATTAGTATGTCAATCTTTCCTCTCTGTAGAATACAGTTACATTGTTTTAAACAATGAAAAAGAAAAGTCTTGTCTGCAATTTCCTGTTAATAAATTTATAACTGATCACAGTGACACTTAATACCACATACCATTACACCAAATGTCATCTTAAAACACTTAATAAAACTCACGTAAAAACAAAAGCAAATGATCATTGCACCATTTAATGGCATGTACAAAATGTAGTGAGTCTACAAATACCTTGGCAAGTATGCATCTAATACTGCACGGAAAATGGAAGAAACCGTTAAATACAAAACAACTACCTCAAATATCCAAACAGACTGCAACTGACATTACAGGCAGAATGTACTGTACACATGTTATATATTGCATAACAATAAAATAGGGTATACATATTTAAAAAAAAAAAAAAAAAAAAAAATTACATAAGTAGCCTGGAACAGTTGGATTCCAGGTTTAAACATCAATTATGCTGATTTAATGAAAATATGGCTCTAAATATGAAGATACTTAAAAACAATGTTGTGTCCCTCCTGAGCATACAAGTGCAATGTGCATCACTTAAGTCTAGCAATAAAAAAATCCATAAATAATGGAAAACTGAATGATTTTGCTTTCTAGTTTTTACATTCAATATTTGCTTTACATATTATTCACATTTAATTGACATTTAAATGTAAACATGGAACATGCATAATCTTCTATTTAAATCATGTAGTTTTTCTTTAAGACTTCTAAGTATTGCTGATTCGCTCTGGCGACAGGATCCTGGTCAAGGTTTAGGCTTTTCAGAGAGCCAGCAGCTGATCCAACAGGAGACATTCTCAAAGATCCACCGTCCAGCTCGGCTGTGGCTGTAAATAGATGCCAAAAAAATGGGATCATGTGAATAAAAGATTTCTTCTGACAATATTTATTTTTATGTTAACAATTTGTGTTCACAAAACAAGTGAATGTTTATATTAAATTGGTTGAGATCATTTATAATCAAAGTAATAGGCTATACAAACAACATACCATGGTCTAGTTCCTTTGTGATGCTTTTCTCCAATTCATTTTGCATCTGAAAGCAGAATTTGAAATAAAATTTAAAAAAAAAACAGTAAAAGAGAGCTGAGGGAAAAGGGGGTGTTTCTCACCAGACAGGTATTGGAGCAGAATAAGTTGAGATCTTACATTGTGTCCAAGAAATCCTACAATGTGTGGTGTTTTTTTTTTTTCTTTTAAATAATCTAATCGAATTGGATGTACTGCAAATGAATAATGTACTTTTTTTGGATACTGTCAAAAAAAAGTACAGTATGCTGCCTTGTTTTTTTCCATACAGCCAGCAGAGATAAAAAGTATTATGTATTTAGTAGTTGTCTGATCTCATCTAAAAGTTATCAATGACACTTTTTTTCAACACCCTCTGAGATGTAATATCTACAGCTCAGGTAGACCAATATTTTATATCAACTAAGCTTTTTTTTGTTATTATTATTATTACTGCTAACCTTTGCTATGTAAGCATCCATGCTGTTTAGAGACGAACCATCTCCCACTGGGTTCAGGAAACTTCCTCCAAGCCCTAGATTTCTATTAAGGGGGCCCAGAGTGCCACCAAAGTTTCCAATGCTGCCCTGAAGCTGATTCACGTGAAGGACAGGACTTGCAGTCAGGCTCCCGTTTACAATGCTGCTAGCTATGAACGATTTGTTGTGCTGACGCTCATGCAGCAGCTTAGTGTTGGCTTCAGCTAGCCTCTCATTCGATCTGAAACAAAAGAAGACCTTTCTATTTAGAACGTGCCTGAAGCCACAATTTTCTCTTTTTTTTTTTTAACAATTACTTTGTAATGTACAGTTAGAATACAGGAAGTATCTTTTTGGGTATTCCAATTAACATATTACCAAATCAGCAGGAATCCTAGGAACCCATTTGCTGCGGAAAAACAAATCTTCTATGCTGTCAATTTTTGGTTTGTTTTACACTTGTGGGGCAAAAACATGCAAGGCTTTTTTGTTTGTTCGATAACCAAATCAATACAATTATCATACATAATCATCAACACAAGTCATTTTGCTTTAAATTTATGTAAACATACTTGTTCAATAAAAATGCTTCTGGTGTACAGAGGTCAAGGTTGAACGAGGCGCACTGTAGCTGCAGTTTACTTCAGTATCCAGTGCATTGTTACTGCTGAACAAGCTGTTACAGACGCCAAAAACCATAAAAAAATAAATAAAAATAAATCACCCCTAAGATCAGGACAAGGAGTTGGCAACAGCCATCCAGATGACAAAGAGTAACTTGAAGATAAACTAATATGAATACTATTTTTTGGTTTTTATTACTACTACTACGACTACTACTACAACAACTACACAGAAGTATTTGTAATGTTTAAAAGTAAAATGGTAAGTTTGTTTATATTATTGATTGATGGCACTTGTGAGCTTGTAACTTCCTTAGAATTTAAAAGTGTACTAATAAATGTGTTAACTGTTATTCAATAGTACTGTTTGTGTATCTTATGTGACTGGGGGACTCAATTTTAACTTTTTATTTTAATTGCGGAATAACACAGTTTTTTTTTTTTTTTTAATTTAAAACTAGGATCCCTGCTAATCAGTAATGTTTACATTAGCCTTACAATATTATTAATGACCATATAAATTTTGGAATGACTGCACAGCAACTTCAGTATAATTCATTTTAAGAAGCTTATCATGGACATGTAACCTTTGACATTTAAATGCCAGACTAATTTAAGGCACATGAACACAACTGACATGCAGTCTTACCTATCTAGTTTGGCTGCCAAAGACTTGCGTAACTTTAATTCTTGTGAATAAAGCTCCTTGTATCTCTCCAGCTCGGTCTGCGTCGAGTCCCGCTGGCTCAAGCTGTTCTGCTGTGTGCTCCGTGCTCTACTCAGCTCTCCCTCAAGGTCTCGTATTCTTTGTTCCAGCTGGTTTCTTAAAGTTGCTTCATTGGTGGCTTTTATTTGTTCTAAGGCTTCTTGAGAGGCTGCCTGGGTCTTTAAAAACAGGAGATAAACAAACAATTACAACAAAACATTTGTATAAAATGATTTCATTTTTCCTATTTTTTTTAATTTTACTTAAATGACACAAAAATAATAATATGCTCTTCTAAATTAATTGGCACCTTACAGAACTTGTCATTGGTAACATAAGAAAAGCAATAGCAGCGACCATATGGCTATAAATTTATCCTGTATGCACATTTACTTGCAAGGAATATAAATGGTTCCATTTCATTTGTGATCCAGGGTCTAAATAAACATAAAGCCTTAACATAATTGTTTTGAACATGTTAATTAAATGAACCAAAAAGTTAAATATGAACAGGGTAAGAAAGAATGGGGGTAAATATGAGAAAAGATGTTCTGTGACTCATAAAATCACCAGGAGAAAACTATACATCTTGTCAAGATCCTAAGATCTCAAAAATTATTATTATTATTATTTTTTTTAATGTTCTTTGTCCTGTATATGGGAGGACACACCCCTGCCTAATGTACCCTTGCTGATGGGATTTCAGTAAAAACATTTTCATGTGTTCCATTTCAACTTTGTGGAATGTTGGAATGTGGAATGTTTCCAGTTTTTCTCCACAGAAGTTCTAGTTTTTTCAGTTTTTCTATGTTGAATGATGCATTCAGGTTAATAAACATTTACCTGCAAAAACAGATTGACTTCTTCGAGTTTTTGCCTTATCTCCTGTCTAGCCCTTTCCTCGGCCTCTCGTCTGCATTGCTCGATCATTGTTTCCATATGGCGACGAACACTTGACACCTCCTCTTCAAGTTGCATCTTGCTCCTCTCCAGCTTCTCATGGCTTTTGCGCAGTGCTTTCATTGAAGACAGTTGTTCCCTCAAATCACTGTTGGTGGATTCTAGCCTTGTCGATTGTAAGGATTCTTTTTCTAATTGCTGGGAGAGTTCATCAATCTGTGTAAAGTCAAAACAGGGATTTTGAAGGAAAAAAAATATCTATTTTATATAAAGATTTGAACAATTTTATTTGGTCTACAAAAAAAAAAAAAAAGCTTTGGAGGCAAAAATCAACAGTATTCTTTTAAAATACCCCTTTTTAACACCTAATAATCATCAATTTTCTATAAAATGAAGTGTAAATTAAAAGGTAGTTTTCATTAATTTTAGCCACAACTACAGGGTAAATATAGTGAGAAGATTCTAAGTGGGTAAAATCCATGGAGAGTCCTGGGAGATGATTGTCTCCAAGTACCCTTGATGCATCCTCCAGTGTTAGCTATTATAAGACAAGTGCTCTGATCTTTACTAGGTCCTGGATTTTAATTTAATAAAAATAAGAAAAAGAAAGGTCAGTTGTGTGCTGCTTCTGGTCTTGTCTGACTGCACATGTATCTGCCACTCAGCCACAGAGTTACTTTCAATTTGGAGAAGGTTGTTTATTGAAACTGTATCTAAAAAGTTAACATAATTTGGAATACCAATGAAAGTGAATGAGGGAGTTTCCACTCATATACTAAACAACAAATCTTACCTTAGACTTTAATCTAGCAATAGTCTCCAGGTGTCTGTTATCCAGGTCCCCACGAATGCTGCTGAGCTGGGCTGCAAACTCTCCAGTCTCTTGCTGCTTCTGTTTTTTCTTGGTGGTTTTAACAAGTGTTCTCATCCTTCAAAACACACAAGAAAATAAATAAGTTAACTGTATATAAGAGAACAGGCTTTATGTGCATTGAAAATATATCAGCCTACAATTATATGCCGCACATTAATATTAAAAATAAACCAGTTCATACAACACAATATGCAAAACAGTCCATGAGACACCTGTTCATTTCCTTTTGAAGTTCACTGTTTCTCTTCATCTCCTGGTCAAGCCTTGCCTCTGCACATCGCTTTAGCTCTGCTATCTTTTTAGTCTTTTTCTTTTCTGTTTCCATCTGCAAGAAAAGTCATAACTATAAAACAGGACAAGTCCACTATAAAATCACTGCTAAATTAAAACCTGTGCTTTTGGTTATGTATTTCCTTTATACAGTAGAATGCACGTGTATGTTACAGAACATTTTGAAAGTATTCCCTTGCTTTTGTTTATTTGTATTCCTAAGCTTTCTCTTAAATGTTTTTAGAGGCAACCCACTTTTCTCAGTTTCATCTCCCATACCTAAAATTGTAAAGAACATCTACTGCAAGAGTTGATTTGATCAACTTTCTAATAACGGTTTTTCGGCATTCACCAATTATTTTTAGGGGTTATCCCAGGATAACTGCGCATTGGTGTGTAATACAGGGTAATTCACAATGCTGTAAAAAAAACAAAAAAACACCTGTGGCTTAAGAACAACACAGTTCAAAAAAGTACTTTTTGCATTTACCTGGCTTGTCACTTCAACTTTTTCTCTTTCTAGCTGAGCCAGTCTATGCCCTAGTTTGGATCTTGACTTCAGTTCTTCTTCCCAGAGGAGATGCGAGTCTTGTGCATTATGCGACAGCATACTTTGTTTTTGAGCCTTCAAGACAAACACATTTTTTTATTTATTTAATTTTATTTATTTTAATTTAAAATTGAGTTGTTGCCAATGGTTTATATCCCAGTTTTCTCCCCAATTTGGAATGCCCAATTATTTTAATCCTGGTTCACCGCTGCAACCCCCCTGGCGACTCGGGAAACGGAGGCTGAAACACACGTCCCCCGAAAACGTGTTCCTGCCAATCCGTCATTTTTCGCACTGTGGATCCACAGCGAAGCCACCAGACCTATTGTACCGGAGAACAACACAGATCTGAATGGCTCCACTGCAGACCTGCAGGCGCCCTATCAGCCACAGGGGTCGCTGGTGCACGGTGAACCGTGGATTGCCCTGTCGACCTAAGCCCTCCCTACCCGGGCGGCGCTCGGCCAACTGTGCGCCGCCACCTAGTAACCCCTGGTCACGGTGTCGATGACATAGCCTGGATTCGAACCTGTAATCTCCAAACAATAGGGCACATCCTGCACTCCACGCGGAGTGCCTTTACTGGATGCCCCATTTTTAAAAAAAAGCCTGCTATGTTTTGAACCTACACCCAGGTTAAATAAATGGAATGTTACAAAAGCAGATGTGTGCATAAAATGCATTCACAACACAGGTAATGGAACTTAACTGGAAAAAAAAGCATAGAAGACAGGATGTGCCAAGGTAATAGCAAAACTGTTTTGTAACCATTTTTTATCATCAATGTCTCACTTTGTTTACTTGTTTTTCTTTGTTTTATACAGGAGATAAATATTTAAGTGCAATCAAAAAAACAACTGTTTGTTTTTAAACAAAAAAAAAAAAGTCTAGACCAACCTCTTGATTAAGCTGCTCTTCTAAATTGATCTTGGCTCCTTGTAAATTTGTAACAAAATCCTCTAAACGATTCCGCACCTACAGAAATTAAAAGAAGCAGTTTTGTCATTTGTACTTAACTCTGAATTTAACCCACCCATCTAAGTAAACAATAATACAACTACATTTAAAAAGGCTAAACTCTACAAAAGTTGAAAAGTTAAAACATGCTTCATGCAGCTTCAATAATATTCATTTTGTTCTCAAAAGTATAACACATATGCAGTAATAAATCAGCTACATATAATGTTTTTTGGTGTCTCACAACAAAACGAGCAACATGTCCATCTCATTCATTAACTAAGAGAACAGAATGCCATGGTGAAGAAAAAAAAAAAGTTATCCAACGAAGAAGGAAAAACTAAAAGATGCAGCACCACCAGAAAAAAAGAATTTAAAAAAAAAAAGAAAAAAAATGTGTAATTGTAATTGTAATTGTTAGCATCAAAATCACATCTAAATACCAACCCCCATCTCAGCTGGTTGATCTGACGTCTGAAAAAAGATTGAATTACTTTGTAGTGTAACTCCAGGTAGATACATTGACATTGTTTCTTAATATTAATCTATACACAGAGATCACATCATTTTGATAAATCTACTACTATAACCCTACAGTTTATTGCTACCGATTAAACAGAAGGCTTCTTATTTAGGAACCCTGTCTACTCCAACCCAGATCCACAGATAAACTGTTTAACAATCGGGTTAATCTTTATTGGGAAACAGGATTTACGGTAAAAGCAAAGTTTTAAAGTTGAACACGATTTTTACTATTTTAAGGACTCAATTATTTTTAGGATAAATTATTTCTTTAGAACATTTAAATGAATTAGAGGACTTGAAATGATTTAGAAGACTTGAAATGCTGCTTTCCTGAATAAAAACATTTTCAATAAAATGGATAAATAAAAGTAAAATGAATAAATAAGGCCCTCCAGTTGATAAAATTATAAATTGATAAATGCAGTGTATAAAACAATGATTATTATTTTTATGAAACAGCCTATAACACAAATATTTTACGTCATGTAATTTGGGAATTAACAAGTGGGAACTTACCGAAGCAGACTCGTGCACTTCTTTTTGCAGAACCTCTATTCTATTTATCTGCTGTTTGGCTGTAGCCTCCAATCTGGCATTTTCAATCTCAAGTCTAAAACAATGTCACAAATCATAGTTCAGAAAAGACTTGAATTACAAAACACAAAAGTACAATTTCAAAGGGTATGAACCTGTATTCTAGTGATTTGCTACCACAGCAAACAATAGCCTATAGATTTCAGTCAATTTAGTAAGACGTTGTTACCACAGAAGTCGGTGAAATGAGATATACTTCAAATTCCATTCAAATTTGAAGGACATTACAGTTGGGTGTACATTATTACTTATATGATTTATTTGTATTAATAGACAGTACACACCTTTGAATATGTTCATCCAACTGCTTGACTGTCTTCTCCATTCCAGAAGATGCAGACAGACTCTCCTGCAGCTTCTGTGAGGAGGCAATCACCTCTCGCTCTTTGTCATCCAGTGCACTCTTTAATTCGTGAATCCGACGCTCTGACTGAATGAACTGGTCTTCCGTTTCCTGCAGCTGAAATTCACATACCTTGTAATTACCGCACTGATCTGCTGCTATGACATACGTTTTCTTTGTGACAGAGTGGAATTTGTTTGTTTTATAATTGGAATGACACTTTCATTAAAAGTTTGTTCTTACATTAATTTTAAGACTGTCGTTTTAAAATTACAATACCTTTCCTTTCAGTCTGTCGATATCTTTCTGAAACCAAATTTTTTCTGCCTCAAGATCATTGCGATAGCGAGTGTTGACCTCCAGTGATGCCTCAGACATGGACAATTTCTTTAGAGCATCAGCAAGTTCCTGTTGTAGTTGCCTTAAAGCAGCCTGACAAACACAAATGAAAGACATTAGCTATAGTGCATTTACAACTTTAAAATAAATAATTATCAACCAGGTAGGAGATTGCAGTATATTAAGTGAACCCTCCACCAAGTCTGTTGTACAGGGTGGTCCACAAACTTAATTCAAATACTATCCAACTGCATTAATGGACTAATAACGTGAATTTCAAAAGAAGCGAAATCAGGTTTTAAAATAGTTTTTAGAACTCAGTCTTGTGTAATTTAAAAAAGGGTCAAGTTGTAACCAACCAACATATATATATACTGTATATATATGTCCCTTTTAAATACCCCACTCTCTGTGGTCTAATCAGGTTTTTAAAAACACTTACTGACCTAGTTCTCATTTTGCTTCTTTTGAAAATCATACCTCACTGTATAGTTCAATTATTAAGTCTCCTTTATGCCCTTTTACTCATACGTTAAATAAAGGGATGCTGATTTTTAAATGACACTGTCTAGGTTTACAACAAAAATAGAGGAAGTGTGCTATGATAGTACTTCTGTTACTCCTGAAAAAATCCAGTTGACCCTGTTCTTTTTTCATTATGACATGAGTTTACAACAAACTTCCAAGTGGCACACCAGTGGGTGTAGATTTATGGGGGATAAGCTAATATTTCTAATATTTCTTATGTCATGAGAACCATACCATTAATAAACACTAATAAATTACATTAAAAATGGTGTTTAAAACGACTTTATAGCATTTTAGGTTAAGGCAGATGTAACTAGAATGTCTACTTGTCATTTTTATTTTATTTTTTATCTCCAAGGATGGGTAAATGTATTTATTTGTTAAACGTTTCCATTAATATTCTCTTGTAGCACAAAAAAAAAAAAAGATTTGTTAATGTGCTGTGCAAAAGGTGTGCCAATAGACTACCGCTACTACTAATACAGTACAATTAATATACATATTTTTAACTACATACTGTTAATATGGGCTTTGTTTTATGGTTACCTCACCTAACTCAGCAATGCAACCATCAGAAAAGTTACATTGTAATATGAACTTCAAATGTGTCTGGAAAAATATTTTCAGTTCTTTCTAACAGGAGGATTTTATGCTACGATCTTAGGGAGAGCAAGCTCAGGCTTCATTGATTGAGTTGCACGGAGAGTTGTGCTTGCTGCTTACACTTTCTCGTTTATAAAACCACTGGTCTGAAGGTGTGTATATCTTGAATTTATACTGTATTTGTTACTTATATAAAATGCACAGTAAAAATCAGAGCAGTCTGTTGTGAAATTCCTAAGAATGTACTTGACAATTGTGTCCTTTCCATGGTTGGTTGTTTTTTATACCGAGTTTCAGTGGCCCTGTGTTATTTTTTCTGAAGTTGTGAGATAAGCATTTCTTAACACAAGACTTGCAACAAGATTACAGGAGATAAGGGAGTGTATTTCTGTCCCTAATGTAGATTTTCCCAATGTGTCCCTTAAATTTGATGCATTTTCACCCATGGAACAATACCAAACTGGCACTGGCCTACCCCCTCTAGGCGTTCCACACTTGGAACATGCATTTCGATGGCGATGTGATGACATAATCCTGGAAAAATAAATGTCTCATTCTGGGTGCCAAAAGCTGCTGTAAACACGGACACTGTTATTCAACATGTAATACAGGTTTATAGCGCCAGATGTAATGTCCAAAGTAAGTTATTTTTAATGTTTTAATGTAAACAATATTTTTTCCAATGTTTTCCCTATATATATATATATATATATATATATATATATATATAAATTCCAATTATTATTTTTTTTACACTGGCAGACAGCACAAATCTCTTAAAAAACAGAGGACAAAGAGGAAGCGCTCATGTAATGTTAGTATTACAGAAAGTAAACAGCCAACCTGGTGGTGAAGTGGTACACTTTGTATTATATTCTTGTGATCGAAGGATGACTTGTGCTCTGTGATGAACTGCATTTAAGATATGTTAATACTTTAAAAAAAGGATAGAACACTTCCGAACAATCTGTAGAATATATTTCTTATAATTTTAAATGTCACTTCCACTGAACACCCAATTAGCACCTAATTACAAAGAATTCAGTCTTTGGTGCGTAAACAGTTTTGTTCCGCATAAATTCAAAAGGGACACAAAGTAACAAATACCATTTACTGTATAAGCAATCTTAAAAGGGGTGTTGACCGAGGATGTTGTGTACTTTAAATTCAGGATATACTGGTATTTTAAATACAGCGATAAAGCTGACAATTTGCTGCTGTTTATTGGTTCCTAATTACTTCCTTTGCTGTAGTTCAAACTCCACTGGCTGCCATCAGACTGACCTAATGCACAGGTACCAGGAGTTAGCAGTTTATCAATTGCTAACTACAGTACCCCATGAATGTTCATGCGAGTATCCTCTATTAATTGTCTTTTTTTTCCCCACTATCTATGTTCTTGTTATTACCAGGATTCATGCAATGTAAAAATAACTTTGGCATCTACCTCTCTCTCTGCTTTTTCGTTCTGGTGCCCGTAGACCTGCTCCCTGAGTTCAATGTTTTTGGCCATAAGTTCCTTGTTCCTCTCTTCCATAATCTGCACCCTCCCTTCGCTGTCTGCCCGCAGGTTTGTTAAGATGTCACTGAAGCGGTCCTGTACGTCGCTCACTGCCCTCTCCTTGATGATTCCCTTGTTCTGCGCCTCTTCTAGTTGCTGACGCAGTAGTATGTTTTCACTCTGCGCCTGGGCCAACCTTTCTTGCATGGATTCCTGTCGAACTGAGGACTTGCTCGCCTGTTCCTTCTCAGCCTGCAGTAAGCCCTCCAGCTCCTTCAGGCGGGACTGGGCTTGCTCTCGCTCGCGCTTCATGCTTTCTAACTGGAGCGATTTCTCTGTGTGGGACAGGGTGGCACGGTGACACTCATTCTCCAGAGAGTTAGCCCTCGCTTCCGCTTTGCTGAGCTGTTGTGACAAGCTGTTAATGGAATCCCGCAGGCTTGTGGTCTCATGAGTGCGCTTTTCTTGCAGGCGGAGCCACTCATCTCGCTCTCGCTGGAAGGTTCGCTCTGCATCCACTTTGCCAGACTGACTGCGCTCAAGCTCCTGGAGTGCTGAGGTCAGTCGTGCACGCAAAGACTCCACATCTGTCTCTAGCTTGTCTTTATTTTGCTTCTCCTGCTCCAGTTTGGAGGTCATCATGGTGCTTTCTGTCTTCAGAGCATTCAGCTGTCCACTGTACTGCAAGACAGTCTGTGCCAGAGCTTCTTCGTTTAGTTTTAGATCTCGTTTCAGATCTTCCATTTTTTCTTTCAGAGCCTCATTCTCCTCAAGGTACCGCCCCTCCTCTTCCTGGCTACGGGCTCGAACCCGATCCAGCTCCAGCTTCAACACGGATATCTCATCCTGAAGACTTCGGTTCTGCTGAAGCAGATCCTTTTCTCTGTCACTCACTTCAGAGAGCTGGGAAAATACCTTTGCAGTAAAGAAAAGAGAAGTCAGTTTAGGTTTCCCACATTACCACTAAAACAGATCCTCGTTTTACATAAACAATACCTCTGTGCTTTTTGAGACAGTCTTTTTGTTTTCCTCTTCAATTTCCTTTTGTCTATGAAGGTGGTTGTTTAGTATTCCTTCCTGCTGAGCCCTGGCACTGCGTTCCTGAGACAACAAGCGTTGCACTTCGTTCCGCTCATCTTCAAGCTAGCCACATAAAAAGTACATTGTAAGAAACTAGAATTATTTCTAAAATGTCATCAGATATCTGATGGACAATATTGACAATGGTTTGAAAACAAAGGTTGGATTAAAAAAAAGGTTAAGGCTGTGTAATTAAAGACAAAATATGTATATTTTATTTCAAGATAATCTTTTCATATTTGGAAATCTATATGTTTGTTTTTTTTATCCCGGACATTCATTTGATCATCAAATTCATGATATAATTTGCCTAATTAAACATTAAATATATTTTATATATTAAATTTTAAAAAGGCATGTTTGAATGTACAGTAATTTGAAGAAGTTTAACTCGACCAGTTTCATATATATTTCCATTCAAAATGAGCATACATGCCAACAGTCCCTATATGCCCGGGACAGCCCGATATTTATCCTTTGTAATTCTTCATAGCTAGTCTAGTGTGTTAGTTCTAGTGCTGCTGACCCTCGTGTCTGCCTGGTGACCAGATCTCGGTTTATTGACATATGTCATATCCAGTCATATTGCAGAAGCGTATTGTTTCCTCACTGCTGCCGAAATATGATTTGATGTGTATGATTTTGAGTATAATGTGGGAGCCAATGGAGCATGAAGGACTGGAGTTAGCTACACTCTTCAGCATTCGTTGGTCAAGGGAAGTGTAGTGTTGAAGATTATGAGATATAAAGTTGGGTCCAACAAATTAAAATGGTATATATCAAGGCAACCAAAAAAAAGTGCTTGTTTAACAGTGACTGGCATAAAAAAGATCTATTTATTCAGGGGGGGTGGGGGGGTAAAGTCTATTTATGCGTATGACCCCCCGCACCCCTGCTCCTGCCCCCGCTGAACAGTTTCCAAATGTTGGTATGAAGCAGTAGTTTTCACACCTGCTTCGTGTTACTAATCAAGGCTCTCATCTCCATCTCCAGGTTCCTCAAGGTGAGCTCCAGCTGCTGTTTTGCCTCCACCTCCTTGCGGAGCTGCTCCTCTTTCTTTCGCAGCTGCTCTCTGCTCTTCTCATACAGCATTTCAGCATTCTTATGCTTCTCCTGCTCCTGTTTCAGAATAAACCTGGGATTTGAAAAAACATTCATGATTAAGTCCTTGGCTTATTTGAAGTGCTGTACATGATTATTGAACATGGTAGACTGCAGATGCGCGTCATCCAACTGGGTCTTGAACTTTTCACCAACCACACAGCATCCCAGTGCTATTACAACAATGGGTGAAAACATGTAATTGGCCATACCGCTCCTCTGTTTACTGAGGCTTGGAAAAGACTAGCTCTAATTTCCATTGTTTTTATAGTATTGTACTTGCACCAAGTGCGAACATTCAGACAGGAAAGTGTTATACACAGGAAGGCGTATTTTACATGAATATATTTTTTCACCTACCTAAAAGTACATAACATATAACACAATGATTTGTGCAATAAAGCGTTCTATTACCCTGGTTAACATACTATATATTTTTCATATTAGTTATATATGTATATTTTAGAGACAAGTAGTAAGAAACAAACCATTAAAAAAATCATCAGTATGAGCATAAACAGCAGTGGTGTACTTTATATTTTCAAATAAAAAGACGAGCAATAAGAAATCCTACTTTTGGTTGTTAAGATCAGTCTCCCATTCCACCTGCTGGTGTTCCAGGTTGGATTTCACTTCCTGGATATCCTCCAGTGCCTTTTGTAGTTCTTTTCTCTCGTTTAATAGCTGAGTGATGTTATCTGACAGCATACTATAGCGCCCTTTCTCTCTCTCAATGGTGCGCTCATATTCATGGAACATGTTCTGAATTTTGACCAAAGTTACAGAATCTGGAATTTGAGAAAATACATGAAAATCTGCCTTCAGAAAAATCTGTGGCCTGGATAGAGTTCTCAGAATCAACTTAAAACCACCCAAGTAAATCTGGTACACCACAGTGTAACCATTAAACTATCCCCCTGCAACAATCTTTTTTTTAATCCACTAGGGGCAGAATGTAACAGGTTTCTGTGTTTTTATTTCTTATTATAGTTATGTTTACCTATTGTACCAGTTTCAAGCTGTTTAATCAACAAAGATGCATTTCTGTATCCTAAGGCAGGTGAGTCCATGCTGTCTGTAGCAGTGTCAGAGGACTGGGTGAAGTCATCAAAGTCATCTGCAATTTCCATTTGCTTATTGCTCTGCATGGAGTTAGAAGATAAAACAGGATTATCCCAATGCAATTATGCAGACACACTTTTTTTGCAAGCAGCTTAACCTTATACAATGACCTATTGACTTTTATATTACCTTGCTTTTCCAATTGTGGGGTATTGTTGGCCTAAAGTCAAGCAAAAAAAAACACAGGCAGGTAAATTAATGGTAGCAATGTTCAAATGCTGTCTGTAGTGTTACATCAAACCCCATTAAACTTATTCAGGATTTTCTATTCAAATTTGACAGTTACACAAACAGGTTAAAGGTTTATAACAATTGATGGTTGCACATACAGTATACACATTTCATATAGTTGATGTTAGATCTCAAAACAAGATACATCCTTGTGTTAAAGTTGACAATGATATTTCACAAACCATATTTTTACAACATGCTCGCTTAAATGCTATAATTTTATATATATACACAACATTTTATATATCTACAAAATCTGAATATAACTGGAACTACCAGGAAAATGTTTTTGTAACATTACAAAAAAAAAAATTAAAATGTGCATCTGCTTATACCTTCCTCCATCTTCTGACATCTCACTTAAAGTACTTTCATCAAATACAGAAAGCTGATCTCCATTAACAAAGGTAGCTTGCTGTGACTGTCTGCCAGCTGTGTTCAGTTTTGAAATCCGTTTATTATCTACATCCTCCTCATCCGAGAAAAGGTCATCTCTAAAAGATCCAAGATTTCACATTAACTCTTTGGGTACTACAAAATTTTACAATTTAAATGTTTTTTTTTTATGTCAGAGGTGTGTGCATTATGATGTAAACCTTGCATCCCTGTTTCTGCATAATTACATTTTTGATTTTTTTTGTTTTGTTGGTATACCTGTATCTGTATACTGTACATTAAAATGCAACTCTTAAATTCTAAAACATTTCAATATTGTATGGTGAGAAATTCAAACATATTTGATCATATTTAAATTTATAAATATGAAAGCATTGATTAGAACGCATAAGTTACCAGAAAAATTACCTTTTATCGTGTGTTGCATTTGCTCTTTGTTTAATATTACTCCTTGGGTTGTTGAGCTGCTTTTGGTCCTTCTGATTACAAGTGTTCAATTTTTCAGAACCTTGCATTCCTTTAGGCTGCAGTCTTTGGGTGGCTTCATGCTGTATAATTGTCTCGTTTTCATCCCCAGTTTGTCTGTTTACATTTCTTGGTCCCTCTAAACCCTTAATTGCATTCGATCTTTGCATTCCCAGGAGTTTATTTTTCTTTTCTCCCTCAACCTGCAAATACAAAGAACATGTATCTAATGACAACCAAGCACAATGCGACAGATTATTGTTAGCTGTTCAAAAAATAATAATCTGAAAGTCGTTCAGTTAATTTGCAGGACAACAATTTATCCAACACATTTAGCTAATTATTATGCATTTCTTTTAAACCATAAAAGATTTACCTTAGGAACAGGCATCAATGTGATGCATAAGTCTCTTTTTATATATATATATCCCCAAATATACTAGATTCCCTCTAAAGTTAGTACATCTACAGATTTTAGTAGGCTAGGTGTTAATATAAAAAAATATGCACAAAGTCAAAACAGAAACCTGTTGACGTTACTCTTCAAACACGCAATCTTTAGAGCCCCTCTTAAAATGAACTGAAATACAGTATTAGAAAAACTGGTTTTACAGATTTAAATAAGAAAACAGCTACCCAGAAAGAGATGATAGCTTCAAATTTACAAATACATGCATGAACACAAACCATGACCAGTAAAAGCATCTAGGTTGTACTCAATGCTTTCCAAAGATGTATGCTCAAACTAACAAGACAAAATCAAATTGTTTTCAGAACATAACTCAACTTGAGTGTCAAGGAAAGGCATAATTGATAACATGAAGTAGCTGCTTTATAAATTATTTGCTCAGCCAATAAGTTTTTTTTTTTTTATTAATACAAGCCACAGCTGGAATACTCATCAGGCATGTGGATGGGCAGCTCATTTGGCTACAGAAAGAAAGACAAGGAGAAATTGTGCAGTATAAACAACAATTAACACACACAAATGAGGGCCCACAGGTGACAAAATACTTATGGACTGTAGTATGGATGATATGTGGTATGGACTGTCAAGTATGTGGACAGAAAATGGGTGATTTAGACACAGAAAAACCCCTGTATTGAAGTTCAATTCAAAGCAACATAAGGAGGAGGGAAGTGAAGTAAATGCAGTTGGACAAACACTTGGCAATACTGCTACCTTTAAAGTGAAAGATACAGAATGACAACATGAACTGCAGCAACCAAGAAGAAAAAGCTGTTTGTGGAAGAACATGCAGAAAAAACAACAGTGAGTTCAGAAGACTAGGCAGGTAAATACAAATGTAATAACACAATTATTAATTTGCATTTAGCCCTCTGCTCCCCAAATAGGTACACAATTTGGAATTGGCCCTTCCTTGTACAAGCAGCTGAAGTATGCCAGGTGAAGACAAACTATGGAAATGGACTGGAGAATCCTCTACCTCTTTCTGTAGTTGTGCTTTTTCTTTCTCCAAAGCCAGGAATACAACCTTCAGCATCCCTACCTCATTCTTAAACCTCTGCATATCTCCCTCAAGCTCTTCATCTGACGGGTATTTAGAAGCTGGTGCACAAACAGGTTGAGAGGTGGGTGTCAGCTTAAAATCATCTTCAGATAATGGAGTTTTCTTCTGACCAGTTTTCACAAAATCTTGGTATTTGTCATCTTCCTTGGAGTTTTTACTATGGCCAGGGTTTGTATTGTTTTCAAAAGAACCTCCACTTCCATCAAGACTGCATTTTGGTTTCTCTTCAGCACATTGCTCAGAATCAGAGTCCAGGTCTGTGTCATAGCCAGCAACATCGTTTTCTCTTTTCTGTACTAGTGGTTGTATTTCATTCTCATCTTCTTTAGAGATATGTTCAGCTTGTTTGTTTGAGTTTACTGCTTTATCTGGTATTTTACTACCTTTTAGTTCTGGCTTAGAGGGTTCTGTAATAGAGTCTTCTAAACTGGACTCCTGTTCTGGAATCGATTGCAGTATTCCACTTTGGGTCTTTGCCATCTGGTGTACAATCTCATCTTCATCACCAGAATCATCTTCATTATTAAGATCTACTCTTAAATGTGTCAATATGGAACTTGGTTCTCTGGATTGTTCCAAACATATCTCTCCAAACTTCTTCTTCAACTCAGCTGCCACATCCTTGTAATGGGATTTTACTTCTCTTTTTTCGTTTTCTACCCAGATTTTTTCATATCGCTCCTCCCATGGCACAGCAGAGCTGGCAGCAGATAGATTAACTGTATCTGTGGTTTGATTTTCACTTCCTTCTTGGTTCTGCTCTCTGAGTAGTATATTTGCCTGGTCTGCCGCGTCAGGAGTTGTGTTAATTAGCACTGCCAAGGGGGTTTCTAAGCGTTCTTTGTCCTTCAGCAGCATTGGTAGACACATAGAGAAAGACTATTAAAAAAAAGGCAGCATCAGAAGGTTCAAAAACACAAAGCAATTATTTTAAGCAAATAATATCTGAGAAATTAAGGTCAGATTCACTCAGCTTATGCACCAAATTTTCCAAAAAAAATTAAATTAAAACTAACATTAAAACGATCATCCATAACTAATACTCAATGTTAAAACATTTCATTTATGTTCCCCTTTTTAATTGATTCCTCTGCAATTCAACTGAAAGTTGTGGTTATGAGCATTAAAATGTCTATTTTCCTTTTTTGAAAAAGCGGTACAAAATTTGTAGTGGAGTTAAAGCATCTGGCCTGATTATATATAATATATATATATATATATATATATATATAGTGCATTTTTTTATTTTACATGTTCACTTAAGTAATAAGTGATTACATTTTAATATCTGTTTGCAATCTATATTAGGTATAATTTATGCAATGATGAACGTTCCGACCAAAAACATATAAATTATATAATATATATATAAAAAATTCAATAAACAAAAAACGTTTTCTATGGTTTAAAATTACACACTTACTAAAATATGTGTGAACTTTACAAGTGATGTATCCAGAGATCTATGCAGTTGCAGTTAATGTGTAAGCCTTTCACCTAGGGAGACCTTGGTTTAAAAGTTGTTTAGTTCACACATGCAATGACCTGGTCCTCAGTGGACAGCTGCAAACATCTCAAAATCACCACACAATTTAGCAGGATTGGCACAGAGCACAAAAAAGGCACATCCCTCCAGGGCAGCCTTAAGGCATGTGGAGAATATCTGACATTTTAATTATTAGCCTACCTGTTTAACTTTTTTTTTTAGGTGAGCACTGTTTTCACGGTCGTCTTCTTCTGAGGACAACACTGCATCAGTACGTTCTGTTACAGGGTTGTGGAAAATTTAAATGACAAATAAAATTGTAAATTACATAAACTGCATCAAGCTAGCTAAATGATTATGCATACATCTGTAACTGTGACTTCTCCCCCACTATTATGAAGCTGTATTTGAATGTTTAGATCAATCCACCAAGCGGTCAGAAGTTACAAGATTTCATAGAAACAAACAAACATCAAAACCAGAAAACAGTATGCAAGCTGCCCCACAGCTTACACACATCATTTATTGTTTAAATCTAAAACCTTTAACCATATGTTGCATGCTGCAAAACCAAAACAGCACAAATCCAATTAAATGTATAATAATTTCTGTCAATCCAGCTGAAGTGCTAAATAATGTATTAAAAGAGAAACATAAAACATTTTGATGAAAACTGCAAGTTAAAGTTCTTGTGATAAAGCTATTGTCAAAAAAATCATCTGAATGCGTACCAGTATTTCTTAAATACTTTGCACTAGTTAATTTGTTTTGCTATTAAAAATATAAAATATTTTGTTATACTCTGACCTGCAATTAATCAGATGGTTAGACGAATACATTACCACTGACTGAGAATGCAAACAAGACAAATGCATTTTTTTTTTTTACCTGGCTTACTGGTAGCAAAGTTCTGTACTGGAAGTTTCGGAAGTCTCCCAGACTTTTCTGGACCAGATGGAACACCGTCATCTTCTGAATCCCAATCTGAATCTAAAAAACAGCAAATATCTCTGCATTTCGTTGTGTAGCAGCATTAACAAAATGAGACATGGCGACATCTTTTCAGTTAAAATACAACACTGTCCAAAGAGAATAAAACTGACAATAACTTAAAATGTGAATTAGAATTAGCAAACTTCCCTTTAAACATGCATCACCCCAGCCTCACATATTAGCATCTAGTGAAAACTGATCAGGAGAATGTAACTGATAAGGAGGCTGTGTGGTCCAGTGGTTAAAGAAAAGGGCTTGTAACCTGGAGGTCCCCGGTTCAAATCCCACCTCAGCCACTGACTCATTGTGTGACCCTGAGCAAGTCACTTAACCTCCTTGTGCTCCGTCTTTCGGGTGAGACGTAATTGTAAGTGACTCTGCAGCTGATGCATAGTTCACACACCCTAGTCTCTGTAAGTCGCCTTGGATAAAGGCGTCTGCTAAATAAACAAATAATAATAACAACAATAATAATAACAATGATGCAACCTTAGCTTCTCCAAGTCCAACCTGATCCAGCAGTTAGGTAATTCAATTCGATGAAAGGGTTTGTTTTAAATTGTTAGATTTTACACGAGTACTTTTACTGGAACACATTTCAATATTCAACATAGGTTTACCTTCTCCGCTATCTGCTTTTACAGCTAATAACTTAGAACGAGGTTGCGGTTGTGGTTGTGGTGATGTCAGAGAATGCAAGGATCTTGCTTCTGGCAGTGGAGGAGAGTTTGAGGGAGACAGGCTCTTTTCAGCACTGTTTTTCTGATCTGCTTTGGCACACTGTACTATATTTGGGGTCTTCCTTTGTGGTGTGGATAACTCTGGTTCTGACAATTTTGCACTTATTTCATCATGGACTGGCGACGGGATTTTACAGCCAGGCAGATTTCTGCTTGCAATGCTAGCAGAGTCCCAATCTGAAGCATCTGCAATCATAAACATAAAAATAAAGAAATTGAAGAAAACAATACAAAACTATGCAATCTCAGAATAATTAAAAGTTCAAGTATTTAAAAATAAAACTGAAAAACTACAGGGGATCAAAGCTACTTTCTAATATGACTAAAAGGTAGAAGACATTTATTCTATTGTTGACTTCTAAGCAAATAATTCCAAGAACCAAACAGAAAGTCTAAACAAAATCAAACCAAAAGCACACATACTGGGATATCACTGACCTTTAGACAATTTCTCATGTTCTTCAGAGGGTAAAAAGAAACACACATAAGCCTATTAAAGCGTCACATTTAGATATTTCATTCAGAACTTGAGACTGCATCTTTTGCGGGGGGAAAAAATAAGCATTTTTGCAAAAGGGAGCATGATCTGTGCAAACCAGTGATGTGTGAATCAAAATATAAAAATTGAATTATGGTATTAATTATATTGCAGTTATGCGGACAACACAAAGATAAAGTAATGCATTGCTTGTAAACACAGGTGGTGTTCTGTAACCCTTTGAAATCAAGAAACAATGAAAATACCATAGCAATATTTTTCTTTTCTAAAAATATCTACCTTCAATATCATCTGCATCATCCAAACCAAGTTCCTCCATGAAGTCTGTAAAATAAATACAAAAATAAGTGCATCATAGGAGAAATGTAGTCTGCCATATGTGTGGCACCAAAATAATTCACTGGTAATGACAATCAAGAAAAATAGACAAATACAATATCATTGTCAGCAAGGTGTAAAATATAAAATATACCTGTCTTCTGCTTTTCTCTTGTCTCTTTTGATAAAGCTAAATTGGAAAAAATAGTCTCTTTGATTTTCAAAGGTGTCTTCAATACATCTCTCTGCTTTTCTGTATCATTTCCTCCTAAATCTGTAATAGACATTATTATAACAAATTTAAATCCAGCAAAAAAAACGGCTAAAGAATGATATATTTTTTTTACATGCAGAATAATAATTCTGTAGTTTACAAAAATCATGCACCACTTATGGCAGATGTAGCATAGTCCAAACTAAATGGAGAGGTTGTTTTTAACATGAGAAAGCGTGCTGGACTAAGAGGTTAGTAGTGGGGATGATTTTTTTGTGATGAGTCCCTTCAGGCACCAAAGACAGAGAACATCTGAATTAAGGACAAAGTTTCCTGGTTGACAATCATGCTTTTTTGAAGTTCTAAAGCATTTGCGCAACACTAATTGCCAAGAGCGAGATCCATACCCAATCGGCTCACTGGCCTGCCTACACTCCTTGAATCCTCTAGCTCAGCCATCCTATAGTCTCTTGATCCTCTTAAGAAAGAAGGAATGTAAAATATGTCTAGGGAAGGAATTTAATATAGATTTAGTTTTTAACTTTTAATTTTAACAGAAATTAGCTAGGAACATTGAATAGATATTGTTACAACATTTGCACAGCAAAATGTAACTAAGGTTACTTTGTAAAATTAATTACGGATAACAAATGGACATAATGTATGTTTACTGATCAGGAAAGGTTGGGTAAAAGGTGTAAATTAAGACACCTAAAAACATTCAAAAAGCATGAAACACTAAAGTACTAGTAAGTAGTTTTAAACACCAACTTAAAAAATCCAAAAATGTGCATAAGTAACTTTTACGGATATGGTAAAAAGTGCAATTTTTTGTAGCATCCTGAAGTAGGAACTTCATTGGGAACAATAACAAATCAGCCTGTCTTGAGTCTTTGGGTTCACTAGACTCAGGCTATTAAAGATATGAAAGAAAATTTCAAAATAATCTTCAACAGCTCAGTCAATTACACGTCAGAACTGTAAAAAGCAGTGTCCTCGTATTCACTACTTTATGTAACAAATGTCCAACCTGAAGAAATAAACTTCATTAGTAAACACATAGTGTATCCATGAAGGTTTCCATTCACCAGACAATTAAAAAAAGACATATGGGCATATTTTAAGTATGTGAGTCAGAGGGACAGGCACCTCAAAGTACATTTTCCTATTATGCAGTTATTATAAAACTGTTTAAAAAAATAGTATTTCTCCCAAATCACATAAGCTTCACCTATAAAACCTACTGAATAAAGCATGAAATGCTATAGTTGAGATGATGTCATACAAATCACTACTAAAAGCTGGTACAGAAAGTCTGCATTTTGCTGCATGTGCTCAATCCACAAAAAAAAACATTTCAGCAAAAAAACCCACTACATTCCCATCCTGTAGGAATTACCTTCATTCTGCTCTTCGGAAATACAGTGCATCACTGTTTGTGCCTTAGCTGCAGGGTTTAAAGCACCACTCTGTTGTTTCCTTGGACTATCAGAAGCAGACTATTAAAAAAAAGTGTATATTTAGAGAGGGATAATACAACAATTATTATTATTATACAGCTGAAAAATAGTCAAACACATCCAAACTGTTCAGATTGCCAAAAATGCTATCTAATCAGATGGTCGCCCCACCCTACCCCCAGTCCCCAATATACTTTACAGTATAAGATATATTTACAAACACAATGTAATTCATAGCAGTAATCTAATAACTTACCTCGGAGTCCCATGGAGAGTCTTCATCTTCCTCGGCTGCTGCCAGCCCCAATTCAGACAAAAAATCTGTGTTATAAAAAGTTTAGCTTACATAAGACAATATGACATACCAATGTATTCTGAATTGGGGGTGTACTGTATAATATCTGTTGCATCTTCTTTTTCTTAATTGTGGCTATCTATTTAAACTCTGGAACGTGTCATAATTATAATTCTAATACTTATTCATGTCTGACCCCAAAAAATGAACTTAAAATTCTCCTGTTATCCTGTAATGAACTAAGTTCTTGTATTGATATTGAATGTTTTCAATTGTTTTTTTTTTTTTTTTTTGAGCCAATGTGCTTGAATAATTTATTCAAGAAAACATGAATGGGACAAGAGATCAAATGTAAACACATGAACTAAAGTACCTATAATGCAGTTTCTTATAAGCTCTGGGAGATTTTAGATCTATTTCACATTACATGACCAGAAGCACAGTAACAACTCAAAGTAAGTATATTGGGTGCAGCCACCAATTAGGTTGCTACAGATATGAAAGAAGATTAAAAAAATAATAATAATAATAATTTTCAACTTAAACCTTTCTTTAGTTAATCACAGATGTTATATTGAAGTTCAAATGGTTACAATTTACCTCTTTTTATATTTTTTGCAGGGCTTCCCTTTTCATTTAAATCATTCTGTGGAACAGCACTGCCGACTGTGCCAGATTCTTTTGGAATTTTCCCAGAAATATGAAGATCATATTCCTCTTCATCTTCTTCCTCCTCTTCTGAATACTCCTCCTAAATGTGCAACAAAAAAATCATAACACGTTCTACAGGTGCTAAATGGAACAACATACATATTTTAAACAATATATAATCAAAGAGTTTAGTACTCCCATCTTTAACTATTGGATGCAACTGTTATTTTCACCCACCATTTCAGTGGCCGGTTTTAACAGTTTAAAATCTTTGCTTTGATATTTTTCTGTAGTTCTGACCACCCGGTTTTCCTGGTCCATCTGCAGTGGCTCTGGTTCTTGGGGTCGACCTGAACGTTCACCCCAGCTAATATCTGATTCTGAGCCCTTTTCAATGTCGAACTGACTGATTTTGTTGCAAGTGTATCACTACATTCCCTTTCTCTTCACAGCTATAATCTAGGAGATTGTCATCAGCATCTTTTCTGTCTTGGTTACTTCCCTGCTCCTTTATACTCTGGTGTTGTTTGTCTTCTCAAATTGTTACTTCAGAATCTTCAATTTCATTAGAACCTATTTCTAAACTTTTGTTCACATCCACATTTGTGTTTGAATAGGCACCCTCATCCCATTTTCTACTGCCATGTGACAAGTCACTTTTTTCTTGACAAGATTTAAAATCATCCCCTTTCCTACCCATATGTTGAACTAGCTTTTCACTAGTTCTGGATTTCTTGCTCAGTGTCCCAGGAATCCTCTTCATTTTCAGATGGACTTGGTTTTAATGCCACTTCTTCCTTGTCATTGCTATCCTTTCTACTGTTCATAATATTTGCCCCCGAGTCTTCAATTATGTCTGTAACCTCCATTTTCATAGCCCAAAACAGAGCTGCTACAAACTCTGCTTTGAATATCTTGGCTTTCCAGATCACGTCCTCCTCATTTCTGTTCTCTTCACAGCAATGTTTTCAATTTTATCATCTCTTTGGGACTCTTGTGCTTTACAGTTTTTTTCCTTCCGTCTCATTCCAAGAACTTGCAGTGGTTATATCAAATGCACCCTCACAGTGCCAAGCTTCCATGACCCAAACAGTACAGTGAACTACTTCATTTACTTCAATATCTTGATCTTCAGAAGATTCTTCATCTGCAACAAGTTGGTCTCCAGCAGTTACTTCATCTGCTGCACCACCTTCATTTACTGAAACACCGTAATCTCCAACAATATCTTCTACACCTTCATTTATTGCCACATTTTCATCTCTTCCTGCTACTACTTCTCCTGCAGAGACTTCACCTTTTGCAACAGATGTGCCTCTAGCAGCAGAAATTGTCTCTTGTCCATCAATAGTTTTACCTACTACACTGCAGGGATTAGCCACGGTTATTTCGGCCCTTTCATGATTTTCATGCTCAAGACTTGCTACACCTGTCATCTTCTTCACTTGCTTCCTCCGCCATCTTCCTCCTCATCTTCTAAATCCTCCTCATCACCTTCTTCCTCTTCCTCATCTTCTTCATTCTCGCTTTCATTTTCTTCCTGCTCAGCACTACTTTGCCTGCTTGTTGTGGCCTTTTCTAAAACTCCAGGTTCATCACACACTGTCCCTGTCTGTGGAAAGTGATGGATGAAAAAAATAAAGAAATAAAAGGAAATGATATTAGTTGAGTAGTTGAGTTATTAACAAACACTTTACCTGTTTGGAGTTTCGGAGAGGGGTGGAAGTCATCTGAGGAAGTTTGGAAAAGGAGGCAGGTGAAGGGTTTGCCGGGTGAAGGGAGGTGGGAAAAGCCTTGGGAGGGGAATGGTCTCTCTCATCTGCATTCTCACTCTCTTTCTCCGAGTCTCCTTCACTCCCTGATATAATAGGTTCTGAATGCTCTACAGGTTGGGGTCTGGCATTACCATTCTGATTAACTACATCAAAGCAGAAAAAATTCATTAACTTAAAAAAAAAAATTAAAATATAGCAAAGCACATCACAGTTAATATTTTACAGGAGAAAAAAAAAATCATTAAAATCACTAAAATCACCATTGTTCTTGCTTTTCTGGGAAGCATTCATTAGTTTTGTCAAGCTTGGCTTTTGTAGTTTCTGTAAAAATAAAGCAAATTATAAAATTAGACAATTGATTAATCTTTAAAAATCCTGATTATCCTGGTTATACGATTTTACAGTTTCGGATATACCAGTATTTTAACTTTGTACCTTTGGGCTAAAATCCAATTCTTCACCTTCATCTGATGAAGGCCAGGAGTCTCCTGCCCCACCCTTATCTGATACCCTGGAAAAGAAAACGGGTACACTGAATCAGTTTGGTGCAAAGTTTGACAATTAAAACAATTAAATTAAGGCCTAATTTAATTCTCTTACCTACTAATGGATTCTTCTTGTGAAATATTGTCTCCAACTACATGTAACAGAGAAAAATGAAAAACCAATGTAAATACGTAAGAATCTATAGTGTCAATTATTTTGTCCTGCTGAAAAATATGCGCAAAATATTAGACAGCTGATCAGAACACTGTATGGTCAACTGCAGATGAAAACAAGACAAATCACTAACCCACAACTGAATATAACAGCATTACTTCTTGTTATACAAACTCACACAATTAACATTTGAAATGAATAAAACTAGGACTTCAATGATGAAAGCCAAAGTGATACTTTATGTTTGCTGAACAGCTATGATCGCTAGAATACCTTTCCCTGAATCACCTGCTCCTGACTGGTGCTTTGGAGACTGTTGCAATTCTAGATCCATTCAGAGGGAAAGGCATGTAGAGATGAAACAATTAAATCAGAAAATAAATTGACAAATTCATGAGAACTAAAAACTCAATAAATACAAAAATGGAGTATAATAATGACTTTCCATTGTCTTATTTTGAGAACAAACAAATGTCTTTATTTATGCCACTCTTTTAAACGTATTTTAGGAGGACAAATTTATTGCTACATAATTTAGGGTCAAGATTTTTCAATGTGCCAAAATGATGATAACCTTGCTGAAGGCTGCATTTAAAAGAATATTTACTTCTTGCAAGTATCAATTCTGGTTTATAGTATACTGTATGTTGAAAAGGTCATCCATCAAGATAGACCGTAATCTGCAACATGTTATTAGGTCTTTGATCATTAGGTAAACACATTTATGGGATAACAATTTTTCATGTTATTAATGTTTTAGTGGTGGTGAAACTTAAATCTGACAATTCAGTGTCATTCATAAGCAGTACCACTTTTTACAGCAACTATTTCCCGTATGTAGGATTTTTTTTACCAGACAAATCAAATAAAAAGCTGTACAACATGGCTAGGATCATTATCTCTTTGTGCCATCCTCGCTCAATGGTTTTTATTTGTGATAAAATAATGAAATAACAAAAATTAAAACCTGCACAAACACAGAACTATGTTTCACTGCTCTATTTGAAAATGTATCCGCTTATCCAAATAAAAATAACATGTTACAGTATTGCATGCTGTGTAAATAGAACTTCACTGCAAAGACTCTAATTTCTCATAAAAACAGTTCTCCATTAATTACTTATTTTAGCCTATTATTTCCATTTCCCTTTAAAACAAAGAAAGCTGTAATTTAGATTGTACAGAAACCATCTAGACCCTCCAGGTACCTCACCTTCTTTATCTGTAGCTGGTCCACCCACAGTGAAACCTGACTCAGTACCACGGATTGGACTGCTGAACACAGACGCACCCTTCACTTTGCTAGTACCATAGAAATGAGGGGATTGGGGTGGTCTTTTCTTTGTCCCATGCTCAATTATTAGATGTGAACAACTGAAAAACAATTAGGAATTTAAAACTATATGTTTGAAACACACCATCATAATTCAGCTGGAGAAACACATTTTCTAGAATTTTCTTTAGTAATTATCATCCGATAAGAAGAGATTAAAACTAGGATGTCTATTTATTAGTAAATATGTGACACAAGAACCATTTAGACAAATAATGTACACCGAGCATCAAAAGAAACTTATCACTATTATAACACATTAAAAAAAAAAAAAATAAATAAATAAATAAATTAAATGATAGACATTGACAAAATGTTTTTGGTTTATTTTTAATCACTCGATCATTCATCCTTGACCATGACACGCTTGAGTGACTATGACTGAAGCATATGCACTTAATCACCTAATTAGTGAGACAGTTGATTGGACACTGGATATGGAGTGATTTCAGCTGTTGAATTGCAAGCTTGAATAAAAGCAATAAAGAAAACCACAGAAAAAAAAACAATATGCCACGTCTGTCAAGAGAGCAGCGCCTTCGTGCAATCGGCATGTTGGAGGCTGGACTAGCGCAGTGTAATGTGGCTTGCCGTCTTGGGTGCTCACAGCCAGCAATTTCAAACCTGGTGAGACGGTATAACCAGACACACTCTGTCAATGACAGGACACGAACTGGGAGACCAAGAGTCACAACACCTGCCCAAGATCGACAGATTATTTTGCAGTATCTTCGTAATGTCAATTGTTAATCAGCACAATAAAAAGTCACTGCACCTGCTCTAAAACAGAGTTTGTCATTTTTCGATCACATCTAGTGAATTGTATCCAAATATACGGTAAGTGATAAGTTTCTTTTGATGCTCAAATATAAGTAATACATTTCTTTTGATGCTCAAATATTAGTGATACGTTTCTTTTGATGTTCAGTATACTTGCTTAAGTTAAATATAGATACAGTAAGCATGTTGTTATTGAGATGGATTAAAGAAAACATTACTGGTATGCAGTTTAATAAAAAGTAGGGTGTTTGACCTGTTTTAATTATTCTAAAATGCTGTGATAAACTAACCAAAAACTAGTTATAAATCATACGTTATCAATTTCCAAATACTCGTTTAAAATTAGAACACGTCCTTCTCTGAATAGAGTATGACCAGAAAACCACAGAATAGTTACTTTTTTTTTTTTTTAAATTATAGTTTAGAAATACAGTATGTGGTACAATACTTACGCATGGTGTCCATTCATCACTGCATAGTCATCAGCTGTCCAACCTTTATCATCCTTTATGGAAATATCTGCATTGTACCGCAAGAGCAACCGAACCAAACTAATCTGGCCATTATTAGCAACAATCATCAATGATGTCCTAATAAAAAATAATCATCCTGTTAGAGATCTACAGAAAATAGTTGTAATCAAAAGTGTGTATTAGTACAGTATTGTGATGTCATTAATACTGCACAAAGCAAACCTATAGACCAGAGCCATAAAATCTCAACATAAATTTAACTATAAATGGGATTGTGAAATGTAAACGAGACTATCGTTGATATATTCAGAGGTTAGAAACAATTTGGCAGTGAAAAGTTTAATTTCTACTGGACACAACCTGTACTTTATGGAGAGTATCATACAGTTTGTAAAGACAGACTGAAAACAAGTGATCTGTATCATTAATAGTCAGAGGTTAAAAGAATTTGGCACTGAAAGGGCTGATGTTCACTGGATACAACAAGTAATGTAATGACTTTTCACTGGATGGGCAGTTTGCCCACATTTACTATGGAGGGGACAATTTGCCTGTGAATATCCCATACTGGAAAATATAGGTCCCTGTTTCAAAGCATGCGGTCTGTATCATTGATTTGGCCAAAGGTTAAAGCAATGCAGCACTAAGAGAGTTCATTTTTACTGGATAATACCAATAACAGAACTTAAGTTAGAAAATCTAAAATCACAACTGAGTACTAAACATTAAGACAATAACAATAAGTGAACTGTATCTATGCAGCTCAATATGGCAGCCTTATTACGTCAGAAGTCATGTCATGGTCAGCAACACATTTAGCATGTAATGTTTATATAACCCTGCAAATATGAGGTCACTACCTCAAATGGTTTATGAGTGATAAGGCTTTGACATTGTGGCAGCAGGAGCTTTGCAAAAAAACTGTCATGAAATGGTTATGTTTTCATGAATGTCACCCAATTAAACTTGTCTTAAGGAATCATATGTGTACCAAGTATAAAGCTAACATCTCGAAGCATTAACCAGATGGCGGTCACCTTAGGCCACAGGTCAATAAGGGTGCTGTAAATTTTGCCTGAGAGGGTTTACAAACTCATACAAGCTCCCCTTATATAGATACTTAATAAAATGTTACAAAACATTATAGGTAAGTAAGTAGTGACTTCGATTTGAACCTTGGTTTCAAGATACAGAGACCAATGAACCGTCTTCTATGACTGGGTACTTATAAGTGTTGTCTGTCTGCTCTGCATAATATTCTACTCAGCTCAGCTCTGCTACCGTACAAGGCACAGTTCATTACAATCTCTTTGGTACCAATTCTGAACAACTGGAAGAAAAAACTTCAAGCAGGGGGCATATTGATTGTCACCCAGGTTCAAATATTCATGCTGCACCTTTTAAAAACAACTTTTTTATTATTATTATTATTATTATTATTATTATTATTATTATTATTATTATTGCAGAACATTATTGCAGAACTAAATTGTGTTTCAGCAGGTAGCCATTTCTAAGTTATTGGATGTAATAAATGATTTGAAGTTAATATATTTACCGTTTGGATTTGTCTTTTGCATCTACATCAGCTCCTTCTTTCAATAAAAACTCAACCATCTCCTGATGATTTTCTGTAGCAGCCAAAATCAGTGGGGTACAGCCTTCCTAAAGAAAAAAATATATAAGAAATATATAAAAAACATGAATATAAAAACATATAAACCCCATATTAAATAATATGAGTAACATGTGCTAATGACTACCTTTAGCAAGTTTTATTACAATTGGATAGTTTACTATTGTAGATATATGTAAATCTTGCCACGGATATGCCTTACCTTGTTTGTAGCATTTATACGTGCATCATGATCCAGCAACTGAATGGCCATAGAGATGGCAGGGATGAGGGCAGCGAGATGTAGGGCAGTATTTCCATTGATATCCACAAGGTTTGGATCAGCATCATGTTCCAGAAGGGTAACAACACAGCGTTCCTGTTGGCACTGTACTGCCTAAAAATGACAGCATAAAGAAAAGTTATCAGCACACATTTCCGGATGTCTTCTTTTCCCTGATAATGCAGATAGATGACTCATGTTTCACTGTTGTGACATAAGAAGTCAACTTATTTTCATATGTACTCCATTAACCGTACAATTTAAATCGATGAAAAAACAAACCCTCTGCTTATAAACGTTTCATGTTGCAGGACCGGATGCATGTGTAATGTAGTGAATCACGGTATCCCAGTTCAATGCTTATCTAGGCATGCTGCACATTTTTACCTTCATTAACGGGGAACGGTTGTCATTATCACAGAGGTTTAGTTTGGCTTTACTTTCCGTCAGAAAATGTACAACATCAACATGCCCATGAGCACAGGCGAGATGTAAAGGCGTTCTGAAACAGAAGAACATACAAGTGCAGTTTAACATCTGATTCATCCACAATGCACTGGCATTGGTACTGTGTAATAATTTATTTAATCTCCAATTAAAAATACATATACGAAAAATAATTTCATAAAAAAAGGCATTGGCACTGTGCAGACGCATATCTTTGGCTTTATCAAAAAGAACAGTCAAAAGTCAAACATTAGTTTCTTTAGAATACTTTCATTATAATGTTTATAACAATTGGGGACATTTTTATTTGAGTTCATAGCATGTGATCTTATCAACCAGTCTTCATATTGCATTTACCAAGGACTGCGGTAAATTGCTACAGCAAAACAAATCAGCATAAATATTAATAAAACTAAGGTGCAAAAACTGAGAGCCAGCTTGTCAAATAAATGAAGTCTACAAAGCCAGCACCATTTTAGTCTATTTCAAAATGTAATGCAAATGTCCACTGTTGACAACTGTATAAATGCAAAAAAATATATACACACTTCTTACCTGTTATCTTTATCCAGCTGGCTAAGGTCATGTTTCTTTGCAAGCTGTTTCAGCTTGGAAAGATCCCCTGTAGAAGCAGCTTTGTGTAGCTTTCCTAGATCTTTTTCCTTAAGCTCATATCCAGCAGACACCACACTCCCAGTGTCGGAAGTATTGGGAGAAAATCCTTTTTTTTTCTTCCCAAAGCTGAATAGCTTTTTCATTGTTAATTATTGCCGTTTAGACTGTTGTAAACGTCAAGCATCATTATCCAGAACTGCCCAGATG